>JAVDOI010000020.1:4610870-5013370 GCA_032191485.1 Leptoclinus maculatus | reverse complement strand
TTTTAGGACTTCTGCAATGACAGGTTTCACTTTAACCACGACAGGCTTTCATCTCATTGTATGACAGGGCAGACAGTTCCATAATAGGATAATAGTCTAGTGGACACAGTGAAACCTGTAATCACTCCCTGACCCCACTGCCTGTCATTTCCCACACATGAAATTAATCTGTAATTTTAAAGAACCTCATAAAAACAACAACTTCCGCTTACCAGGACGTTTGATATTAATAACTTGGGGCGTATCTTCCAAAAGAAAAATAGGTCCGCACCTGTCGGCCGTGACGTCACCCTCCTACCTGTTGTGTACCCTCGCGCTGCCCTTTTTTCCGGAGGGCGGGGCGCGAGACTTTCGGCTCCTACTCAGTCAGCGCTCGAGCGTTGTAGCTGCACACATCCTCTAGCCCGGTCACTAGCCGCCCTCCACAGCACCGTGCACCGTGCCAGCGCTCGAGCTCCAGCGACACAGCGCGCGGTCAGAATTTGGTTTCACTTCACGGACCTCAACGTGATTTTCCTGCTTTATTTTCCTCACATGCTTTTAAACTGAAGAAGAGCGGAGTTTTTTTTTCTTCTACCAGCGGGACAAGCTCGGCGACACCGGGGCACAGAGCGGGGATAAGAGCGAGGCTTCAGCTTATTATAACCCGGGACACTGGGCATTATTCCTGCACGAGAGGACGGTACTTTGGATTACTCTGACGCACAGTTGTGACTGGAATACACCACAAATATAACTACAACAACGTGCTCTCTGGTTCTTAGCATGTCGCTTTTCTTAATAAGTAGATAATACAATACATGAGCGCATGCATGCATTAATGTGCGCTTTGTGCAGATTGTAGCTCCAGGAAGAGCGGTAACCTGTAGCAGAATAGCAGAATAAAACGTTTCAGGAAGCTTTTTTTTTTTTAAATAACCCAAAACTTATCTGACATTGTCTTGGACTGTGCTCTGCGCCTTTTTTTTTTTTTTTAATTCGGAGAAACCTGCGAAGCCCGGACAGGATCAGGATGCACCACAGCTGAAACCTCGAGTCCGGGACTTTGGTGTTGAAAACAGATCGGACGGACCTCCACCTCCGTCCTGGACCAGGACAGGAGCCGAATCACGATGAGTCCTGACGGTGCCATGTTGGTCCTGCTACCGATGCTGTGCCTGCTCTCCGGAGCCACCTGGGCAGCGACTCTGGGCGGGCTGGGAGGTGAGTGCGAAACTATTTTTTTTTTAAAAAGCTGATTGTTATTTGGGAGGGTTATCTTCATTTTGATGAATTTTAAAATGTGGTTAGTGTTTATTTGCAAATGAAAAGATGTTTCAGCTGGCCTCATCATCAGAGCATGATGATGATGATGATGATGATGATAACAGCTATCAAAACAATAACATGCCCGAGGCTGGTGCAACATCTGCAACTTCAGCATATAGTTTGCAGGATGTCCTGGTGCCATTCAAGCATATGCACAGCCGAACCACGAGCTCTAAAACATGCTGTGTGATTAGCTTTACCAGTGTTTGGCGCAAAACTTAATTCAACCCAAAGGTAAACCCGCATGTGTCCAGTGCCACGCAGTCAACCTGCGCTCTGCGCTGCTGTTACGCACTCGGGGCGCGGTGCCAAAGGGCTGCCTTCCGCCTTTATTGTGGCATGATAAATGGTGATGCTGGCGAGGCAAGCAGGTGCCAGGCATGTCCTGCTCAACGCCAACAACAAGTGCACAGACTGGGCAGAAGCGGCGGGCTGTTGGATTCATCCAGACACGTATGGCTCTGCTCTCAACTTAAAGGGACAGTTCCGACAAATGCGCTTCCCGCTGGAGGGATCGATGCATGTGGGGAATTTGTCTTTTCATTTTGCCCTCATCCAGAGAAGGCAGAGGTCAGGATCAGTGGCTCTGTAAGCTGGCAGTGATTCAGCGTCTTGCTCAGGGGGAGCAGACTGGACGCAGGGGCTTAAAACACCCCAAACAACTCTTAGTTTTCTAGAAAAGTGGTTGTGTGGCATCACATAGACACCCATACTGACGGGTGAAAGAGAAGCAGACACAGATTCGGATGGCTATAAGTCAGTGAAGACAAGCCCAGCTCTCTAACAAGCTCCCCCTTTGTGTCGGGGTCAGCGGCACGGACTCCTTCCTGTTTTCTGGAAACTGGCTGACAGTTAAAATGAAGAACATAAAACAAGGGGGGACATCCAACAAAATGATGAGAACCATATGCACAGTAGTGAGACAGAGCTATTTTGTGACCCTTTGGAGATCGAATTGCAGCCTGTGTGAGTGTATGCGTATCTCTCCACGTTTTGAACGTATTCTCTCTCCGTTTGCAGGTTAATAAATCTGTGCTGTTGTCCCCCCCCAACCCCCTGTATGTTTTTCTTCTTTCATCCCCCTCTCTATATTCTCTGTCTGGTTATTTGCTCGGGGTCCTTTCTTTCCCTCCCTCTACCATGTGATGGTGTTTACACCCAGATGCAGCGAGGAGGAGAAGATTTAGAGGTTGCGTCACTGTGTGCCCATTGACCATTAGCCTGCACTCCAGTCACCTGACTGCATTAATGGTGCTTTGCTCCACAGCTGCACTCTGCAGCAGAGCGTATTGTGCTTTAACCCCTTTGTACTTTCAAACCTGTGATTGATCCACAGCTAAATTCTCACTTCAGACGGCCACTGCTGGCCCGTGGGATTCAGGCCCATTCGCTGAATGAATGCAGTGTCTGTAAGTTAGCTGCCTGTCTCTGTGCGTGTCATTACGCAACTGTGGCCTGTGGCACGCTGGCCCCGCAACAAATCTCTCTGCCTGTCTGCTCTTCCTCTCTGTGTGTGCACGTCTCAGCTGGCTGGGCCGCTGGAAAAACTGCCCCAAAGAGGCGGGTCTATAAAGCAGTTTAGCCAATGCTGAGTAAAGATATAAATGAGTGACATACAATTCAGCCAATCAGCGTCCTCAAATAGATTCAGCTTGGGGCAGTTTTTTTCCTGCCCCAAGCTGCGCGTTCTCGTCAGGAGAAGTCTCTACAGGAGAGCGCCAGCGCGAGCACTACTCCTCCAAGACCCGTTTGAGAGGAGAACTGAGAGGAGAAACTACTGAAAGAGCTGATCCCAGATCAGCCTGACCTCACAATCAGACAGCAGACTAGCAGGAAAGAGAAGCAGTACATGAAGCTTCTCTACTAGCTGTACACCAGACAGGTTTGACTAGCTGGATGACGTCATGATAATAACTTATTTATCTTTTTAAAACAACGGGGACAGAATATGACATATATATTATTATATTATACAGAATATTATATGATATATATATTATTATATTATACAGAATATTATATGATATATATATATATATTATTATATTATACAGAATATTATTATATGTTATATATATTATATTATACTGAACTCCCTGTGAGGGTGACTAAAATAAGATGTCCTGACGTGTTTGTGAAAGTGTTATTTACTGCTTTTTTTCGTGTTGGAATAAATGTTAAATATTTAACTGCAAAGTAGTAATGCGCGTTTGATACCTTAATTTGTTTGCATTAAATCATTCTGGGATGTTTGCTGAAATTGATTGGATGTGGCACAGCCCTACCAAGAACATTTTCCACCAGCCGCCACTGAGTCGGAACGAGTGCCAGCGAAACAGCAACGAGAGGGAGACACTCCGATGTGATGCCCCACAGAGCAGCCTTTCACGAAAAAACACTCGCAGAGAAAGAAACGCATCAAACATTTGTATTTCTTGTTTCGTCATTGTCTTTCTGTTGGAAATGCTTTTGCATCAGATACCTCAAATGTTGCGTGCTAGGTGCAAACGGGCATGACTGTTCTCTTGATTGAAGTCCCCAACAACGTTGCATTCTGGCAGAGTTAAAAGTAGGTGCCAACCTCACCAGGGTGTGTGTGTGTGTGTGTTATGATTACTGAAGAGAGACTCTTACGTAAGACAGTGTTGTTATGAGCAACTGGTCAGGTGATGCTCGTGTTTGTTTGTGTGTGTGTGTGTGTGTGTGTGTGTGTGTGTGTGTGTGTAAAGCTTGGGTTTGCATGGAAAACAATATCCAAGCGACGACCTGCACAGTGCTGTGAGTGTTGAAGCTAACGTACGCTGCCTCCAGATGCAGTCCTGCTAAAAACACGTCTACAACAAAATACGGGATTTACTGTTCCTTCTTATGGCATCATCCTCAGGGCCAGACTTGGAGACAAAGTTAAGAAAGTCTTGTTTCAAGATGCCTTTGATCTTTTTAATTCATTTGGATCCATATTATCCATCCGTCTCGCATCACAGAGATGTTCATTCCCCACTGCCACATCGCCGTCGTGATACATCTGTATGTGTGGTGCTTGTAAGATGCAATATTGAATGGTCGGGTGGCTAATTGGGCTGATGTGGAATCGTTCCAACTCTTAAGTGTTTGGGGGGAAAGTCGTAAAAACTGCTCGGCTGAAATTACCCGCTGCATAATGAAGTCACCATCAGAGTGTGGGCTTTTACTTTAAAGACATTCCGAACAAGTCTAATTTATTCATATTTGTGTTTTTGCTAACAATTATGCATTTGGCTCAGCAATCGCGAAACATATTCATATTTATCTTACTTATTTCAGTTATGTTCATTTAAAAAAAAAAAAAAAAAAGAGTGCTGAAATAATTTCTATAATGTCCATAGAAATGGAAATAATGAATACATGGCGCTGTATTTAATTACTAAAGAAAACTCCACTTGGCTTTATATCACATTTATATATATGTGTGTGTGTGTGTGTGTTGTGACGGGATCAGCTCCAGTCAGTTTCACTGGTCTAGCAGCCGTTTTTTTTGTAATGCTCCTCACATGAAAGTCATTAGGGTGTCGGCACACAGGGGAGGGCCTGGCTCCCAGCGGAGCACCCACCGCATGGATCAGGGTCCATTTACTGTGAGGGAGAGAGGGGCTGTGTCTAATTCGATTAGCTTGGTTACTCTGAAACTATGCAGGTATATATACGCATTATGTCCCTTCTGAGGCCACCCAGTGTCCATCGACTGTACCACCTGCAGTTTGCCTGCCTGGCCTGCTCACCAAAACTATACTTTCTCTCTGTTTATAGTCAACAGGAGCTTAAACGGAATCTCACTCCAGTAACTTTCAGTGATAGAAAGACCTATTGTAGTTTTTGTGCCAACATTTGCTCTCGGCTAGCGGCGAACTATGTGTGGGTGGATGGGAGTCCCATCTAACAAAGACTAATCAAAGCAGGCTGGAGAACACAGTTATCAGCCCTGATTTCACTCCACACTGTTGTGTGGCGGGTGGAGCTAGAGGCTCTGTGTATCTGTGGTCTGCTCTGAGCTTCTCGTGAATTTTACTTGCCAGGTAATTCTGTTGCTTCACACTTCATACTATTATCCAAACAAGGAAGCAGCCAACTCTGATGATGAGAGACGAACGTGAAGCGCAGCCGCTGCCAACCTTATTTTGGCCGTCAAGCTTATAAGAATTCTGCGGTTCGGTTGAAATGTCTTGTTTGCTCATCTACCGGTTCTACCTTTTGTGTCTTGACAAATTGTTTATTTCATAAAAATTTATACATTTTTCATGTTACTGGAGATGGTCGCCCCACTTCCTCCCACTTCACTTGGTCGATCAATTAGGGTCGATGAACTATGTGCCTTGTTTCCTGTTTATTCCAAATTTCACACAGTCAAGCCTCTGGACTCTTCTAGTTTAACGTCACACACGTGACACATGATGTGGCCTTTGTGCGTTAGATCTGAGATCCTGATGTGGCGCTTGATATCTTGGATGGAAGTGCGGTCAGGCTCGTGATGTGCAAAATCCTCGTCCCTGCACACTTTCGCGTCAGAGAAAGGCTGTGGGAGGATAGGACAGGAAACCACTAAACCGGGCTGTAGAGAACACTGTGAGAATAACATGTGGACTACAGTACATTATGTCTTTGGGTTGAGGCTGCATTGTTGTCTCCCACCAGGGAATACAAAGTGGTTATCCAAAGACAAGAGAATGTCCCTCTTTCTCATCCCTGCATCCCATTCTCTCTCTCTCTCTTCTCTGTTCCTTCGTCATACTCATCCAGCACTCATCCCTCCCTCTCTTTCTCCTTAAGTGTAGCTGATAGGACCTGGTGGAGTTGAGTGGTACCATGGGAATGGAGATGCTTTTGGCTCTTCCCTCAGTTTTGTCTGATAAGCCCTGGTTCTTTTTGCTGGCTGTAGAGTGAGTGCATAACGGAAAGCATTTCTGGCTGTTAAAATACCTCTAGTGGTTTAAAAACTCCCACCATAGCTTGTCTGGTTAGTCCCTGAGCCAAAATGTAGCTTCTCTCGGTCTTTCGCTACGTCTCAACATTTTATTTTTTCAGTTTCTCATGTTTTCTCTTCCTTCTCATTCCTCTGTTTTTGTCCTTTCGTTGATCTTCTAAAATCCTTTTTTTTTGGTCTCTGACCTTTGGCTTGGAGAGAAAGAGACTAAGCTAAGACTAAAGCTAAACCTCAACCTAAGCTAAGCTAAAGCCTCTAACAAATCAAGCTAGCAGCATGTTATTTTTTGTCAAGTTATGCATTCAAGAAAAGAGTGATCTTTAGTCCAGCACGGTTAGTAGCATACACTTTGTGAAAAAGTGTTTTAAAGTCTGGCATTTAATTGAACTGAAACCAAAATGAGTTAAACACGAAGGAGCGGAATGGAGGAAGTGAATGAAAGAAGGACGAGAGGAGTTAACTCTGAGCTGTCATCGGCCTCCTACAGAAAAATATTCTCTCTCTCTCTCTCTCTTTCTCCTTACGTTCGTCAGCAAAGTTCATTAGCTTCTCATGCGCTTTTACTGATAAAGCGCTCTCTATGAAGCCCCAACATTGTCTCTGATTGTGAGAGCGACATTAGCGCGGCACACGTACATAGCTGTTCATGCACTCTCCCACGTTGTTTGTGAATGGTCAGCCCACACAGGCACTCCTGTGACTGGAGCCCGTCAGAGGAAAGGTCAAGCCGAGTCAGATGCCAAAGGCCACACACACTCACACACACACACACACACACACACACACACACAAAGTCGAAGCAGGCAGATGCCCGTGGTTGCATTCCCAGGAGGATTTCATGATTGGGATTCTTGGTGGCTTTTTTTTTTTTCGCTCGGTCCTAATTCTCCAACTCTTGTTCCGATACGTCCGTCAGCACTTAGCATGACCGCTGTGACCAGTCTAAACACAAGGCACTCAGAGGTCAACGACATGGTAGGATGTTGTAGGTGGGTTGGAGGAATTCTCCTTTCGTTCATTCATTCCTCCTTCCTGCCTTGTTCCCACTCCCCTCGCTCATGAAAGTCTTGTGAATTGCGCTGTCAATGATGTGAAATACAGCTTTCTTAAAGGGCTTCTGGAGTTGAAGCCTCGCGAGTCCGCGTTAGTGTTTCTGGCATTCAGTGTGTATCACCTAAAGGGCTTTAGAAGAAAGGTTTGCCGGGCGCGGCTCAAGCATATATCCTCAGCTCATTGGGATTCACTCCTGCTCTCAGCCCTCATCTCCTTCCTCTCTAGCCCATGGAAATCACATCTGATAGAACGCAAGTGGAAACCAATTATAATGCACTGAGAACGCTTTTCAGCATTTAGAAGTAGAGGGTACACTTAAGCTGAAGAGTTTTTTTTTTTTCTACCAACTTGTTCTATTTAATTTCAGGTTAAAGTGAAGCCTTTTTTTCAGTATTTTAATTAAACCTGGACAGTCCCAGAGGCATTCTTAATTGAAAAAACTTCCCGTCTTGTTACATGACTCCTGTTTTAGAAACTGTTCAATATTGCTGACTGTCGCCTGGGACCATCGTCAGTCATATAAATCAGTATTGATTTTATTGTTCACCCACTCAAGGTGAAGTAGAGGAGAACAGGAAGGGGCAGACGGAAGGCACTGACTAGTTAATGAGCGGGGAACACGGTTGAATTTTGATGAAAAGAGCGCAGATAATAAAAAAATCCAAACCGGTCCGATAAGCTTTGGGAAGTTAAACTTATAGTTATTGATATTGTGAAAAACAGATCCATCTCATTTCCAGGACAAAACCAACCAGACAGACAAGAGGTGAGGGGCGTCACAAGGTTTTAAGGCAAGGTCAGAGGTCACACAGGGTCACCTTGTCACTTGACAGCATCCACTTAACCTGTTAGCTTTTTCAAGGTCACACACACACACACACACACACACACACACACACACACACACACACACACACACACACACACACACACACACACACACACACACACACACACACACACACACACACACACACACACACACACACACACACACACACACACACACACACACTGCAGTCACAATGAGAAGATCCTCAGAGAGTTGCTCGCTGTTTGCTCAGACTGATTGGAAGTCTGGAAGTCATCGATCGATTGGCCTGTCAATCCATCCGTGTGTCTGTCTGCTGCCTTTCTGTGTGTCGGGATGTGTGTGTGTGTGTGTGTGTGTGTCTCTTCAGGGCCATTAATAAAAAGACTGGAATGTGAAGGCACGCTCCCACCATCTACTTCTCTTTAGGCCCGTTTCACCTTTTGTTGTGAGACCTTACATTCGTAATACAGAAGTATGGGTTTAATTCAATTGTAGGGTGAGTTGTTCACATTTAAGACAAATACTGCAAGTGTGTGTGTTGCTCTTTGTGCAGGATCTTGCAGCATTAAAAGGGAGGGGAGGAAGGAAGGAAACACACACACACACACTCTCACACTCACACAGCTCTCTTTTTCTCTCTCCTCTCGTGAGTAGAATACTATACTTCCTTTGGCCCTTTCCTCCTAGACGAACACACACACACACACACAAACAAACACACACTTACCACGCTTCTTTTTGGCCATTGATCTCCACACCCCAGCTGTCTCTCTGCCTGCAGCACCCACAAACAAATGCAAAGCTACGTGAGCCGTATTGTTGTTGTGTCTGTGTCAGAAGAGGATTTTTTTAAAAGCTGGACACCTCATTTTGGGATGAAATTTGCCACAGAAGCGCTGCACCGGCAGCAGCGAGCAGAAGTCAGCTTATTTTCCGTATTTGTGCCTCTTGGCGTTTTTTTTACTCTGGGTGACAGTTGGGAGCTGGAAGGAGCCACCGTGGGAAGACTGCTGAGTTCGAAGTGCAGGGGAAATGTCTTGTAAATCCCAGTTTTACTGCTTTTTTTAAATTATAAGCAGAGTGTGTGAAGCACAAGCCAGTACATCTAGCTTTGTTTATACTTGCTATTACTATGCTCAGTTAACACAAAATGCTTTCTCTACCCTCCATATCCTTATAGATGCTATTAGCCAGGTCATAACAGAGTAAGTACACCGGACACACACATGATGATTACATACAGTCACCTTTCATCAGAACTGCACCATCAGGTTGAACCGGCTTACAGCTGTAAGGACACACTTTGGCTCAACCGGTTTCCACAGAGAGACAAAAAATGCAGATGGTAATTATTGAATTTACAGTTCAATGAAGCTGGGAAAGTAAGAGTGCTTCTGACAAACACCACAGGGTGTTTGGTGTGTCGGGCAGAGCAACTTACCAGTCCTGCTATGATCAAGGAAAAACACTTGGTCATAAAGGCTGCACAGCGACTCTAGTCTGGAACACACACACACACACTAACACCTACACACACACACACACACACACACACACACACACACACACACACACACACACACACACACACACACACACTAGTCTTCAAAGAGAAGCTGAGTCATAGATCTTCTAAATGAAATGAATGAACTGATAAGGCCATCTGAGGCTACTGTGTGTGTGTGTGTGTGTGTGTGTGTGTGTGTGTGTGTGTGTGTGTGTGTGTGTGTGTGTGTGTGTGTGTGTAGGTGTGTGTGTGTGTATAGTGAACTAAGACATCTATTTCCTCGCTGTATATTGTCCTCTCTCTGGCAGCCTGATAAATCAAACCACCTCTTTGCCCTCCTTCTCTCCCTCTTTTTGTGCATGTGTGTGTGTGTGTGTGTGTGTGTGTGTGTGTGTGTGTCTTTTGGCAGTCTCGGTTGGCACTCAACCACAAGACCCATTTCTTCCTCACACACTCACACTCACACAAAGACTGCTTGACAGTAAGGGCTACCCTGCTGTTCCTACTTTGTGTTTATTGATTGTTGGTGTCTTCCGCTGCAGAGAGAGTATGGTATTCGTGTGTGTGTGTGTGTGCGTGCATTGGTCAGTTTTAAAAGCACTATATTGACTATGTTGTTTTCTTTCGATCTATGTTGTCTCCATGACTTGTTGATCTTCAGTTCTCCTTTTTTTTTTTTTACTTCTGTCTCTTTCATTTTTTGTCCAATTTGGTGTGTGTGTTGGTGTGTGTGTGTGCTTTTAAGGAAAGCGGAGTAACACTGGGAACCTTAATGGCAGGAAACAGGCTTGGGCAAAACACAAAGGAAAAACTATCAGCAGTCCCCCTGATTCACACACACACGTAACACACACACACACACACACACACACACACACACACACACACACACACACACACACACACACACACACACACACACACACGCACAAATACAAATGTATGTAGACATTTTAACATAAATGCCAGCGCATGCACATCCACATGCACACACTTCCTGTTCTTCTTTGAAAGCGTTTAAGAAAGCTTGAGTTTTTGAAATGTTGCATTACCTGCATGTGCTACTAGTTTTGGAGTCGTTTTGTATATACGTGTGTGTGTGTATGTGTACAGTATGTGTGTGTGTATGTGTGTGTGGACAAACCTCTCATTAAATCCCTCCCCCCCCTCTGTCTCTCTTTCCCTTAACGCCCCTCGGTCTCCCTCCTCTGCTCTCTTTATTGTGGTTTCTTTTAATTGGAGTCTGAGGTGGTAATTACAGGGTGGGAGGGAGTCTGGGAAAGGAGGAGGAAGGAGGCGTGGTGGGGGACGGGGACGGAGGGAAGACGAGGATAAGAAGGAGGAGGAAGAAACGGCAGGGTTGTGATGACAGAGCTGCAAAGGAGATGAGAAGCGGGGTTGAGAACTCATCCTTGTGTACTTCTACTACACTAATACTGTTGACACTGCGTCTCGTTTCTACTTGTTTGATAGTTTGGTTATTTAAATGAGGAGTTCCCAGGATGCCAAGTTAGTGTTGCCCTATTACACTGCTGCATATTCTTTGTCTGGGAATTATGATGTATTTTGAATGTTTACCATTACTTAGATTGTATAATCTGAGTTTCTTCTGCCCAAATCCGAGGCCACCTGGCCTGTTTAAACTGTCTGACGCACTGATACTGCTGCACACAGACAGCGAATTGAATTGAAGCACTAGAATCGTCGCACTTTTCAGCGTCTTCCTGAATCTTCTTATCCTTGTGTTTGTCCGTATTTTTCTTTGTTGCATTCATGAGAAACTTTCCTTTTAACAGTGTGTGTGTGTATGGGTTTATCTTTGTGTGTGTGTGTGTGTTAGAGCGTAGAAATGCTGAAGGCCTCAGTATTTTGCTCTCCTGGAGGGAGTAACCTGTGTTAAATGAGATACAGTAGCTGCCCCTCCTCTCCGGCTGTCTGGGACACACACACACACACACACACACACACACACACACACACACACACACACACACACACACACACACACACACACACAACATTGTTGAAAGCCAGGATACATTAATGCTGATCCACATTATCATAATTGAGGTGTCTGCTGAGCCTGTATGTGTATTTTTGTGCGTGTGTGTGTGCATCCAGGGGGAATAGAGAAAAAGAGAAAGAGGGTCTTTAGAGCCAGACAGGCACCATACTTTCATCTTTTAGCTCAACATTACAATGGAAGACAGGCTGCCTAAAATGTGTGGCTGTGTGTGTGTGTGTGTGTGTGTGTGTGTGTGTGAGAAACATCTGAGGCCTCCTAAAAGCTGTTCTAGAAAGCATGTCGACATTACAAAGCACTACACAGGCGCTTCATAGTCGGAGGCGGTGGCATCACAGTAAGAACACATTAACTGAGCCTTTGTCTGCATGGAGGAGAGTGCAGATGAAAGCTCAGGTAACAATCATTCAAGTAATTACAGAAAGCATCGGGTTCTCTAAAAGAAATGGAATACACGGTGACGTTTTTACACAGCAACTCTACGTCACACCCAATATGAAACCATTACATTTTGAAACAGCAGGACACTGATCCAGTTAAAGACGCAAGTTCCCCGATGTGACATCACAGAGTGTCCAGTCAGATGACATCACAGCGTCTTGGGCGATCTCATCAGCTTAAGTGCTTTTAAATAACGACCCCCTTGTCCATATGGGACCGAATGGAAATGAGATCCCGGCAGTCCAGATTAGATTAGTATCGTGCTGACTCGTGTGTTACAGAAGGAGGAAGAGAGTATGAATGCATGCACATGGACATTTACAGTAGATACAGGCATGGTTAAGGAAATGCATCCAAACATTTCACCCATTTTCACCATTTCACACATTCTAAATTTCACATTTGGAATGTTCGATTTCATATTTCGTCATGTCTTTCACAATTTCCATTTCCATTTAGATCGTGGAGGCCTTCAGCCACTGAACTAATAGGTATTGAATGGACATCAATCTGTTAATGGGGCTGTGTGTGTGTGTGTTAGTGTGTAGAGCCTGGCTGTTGCACTAATTGAAAGAAAGGACTTATTGCATTAAAGACACTAAGAGGTGACGTGGACTTATCCCACCCAAACATATGGGTTAGGTCAAACTGCTGTGTGTGTGTGTGTGTGTGTGCTTAGGAGGGTAATAAGCTTGTAGTTTGGAAGCCTAATGTACTTTGATAGAGACATTTTCTCAGGCTTTAGTGTGTGTTTGTGTGTGTGTACTTTAGTCATATTTTGCACTTGGTAGCTGGCTACTTTAAAAACACTGTTAATGGACTGCTTAAGATTGTTTTAGCGCGTCCATGTGTGTGCACACATTCAGCTTTGTGTTGGCAGGATCTGCCGTGTGTTTATGAGCAAAGGAAGTGTGTGTGTGTGTGTGTGTGTGTGTGTGTGTGTGTGTGTGTGTGTGTGTGTGTGTGAGAATAGGAAGTCTGCCTTAGTCAGGTGACCTCATTACACACATGTCAGGGAACACACAACAGTTAGCCTGGTAGACTCGCTCAGCTGTGTTATTTGCCTCTTGGTTTTTTTTAAACGCCTTGTTTTAATGGAGCCCAGGGAGCCGCTGTGCGCCTACCTGTTCAAATAATCTCCCCAAACAAACAATAACGAGCTGCACCGTGTGCTGTACTCTGCTGTGCAACAGGATTTTGAACCGCAAAACAACCCTCAGGTCTGGTTTCAACAGTGGAGATCAGCCCTTGCGCGTGAAAATGACATCGATATAAAATAAAAAACTTAGAGCCGCTTTACGGAGGGATATTCTGGGGAAAAACTATATTATTTTACAGTCTTGTAAGTTGTTATAGTGCTCATAACAGTGAAAGCGTGACACTTCAATCCAAAACTAAGAATTAGAAATAGATATTTCCTTCACTTAATCTTGTTCAAATCTTTATGTGTGAGACTGCTCCAGGAGAGATTGCGGCTAAATCCCTCTTTCTCCAACAGTCTGCCTGCTAGTATTAAGCAACAGCACCCTGGGAAATAAATGTGCACGTTGAGTCTGTTCTAGCATACGGATGTCCGTCTGTAGCATCAAGTCTTTTTCTTTTTTACGCAAACGCTCTCTTGCAGAATTCACACATACGTGGTCGGTCAGTGATGGTGATGACAGTTGAAGGTGAAGCGCGGGGCGTACAAAGTGCTACACTCAATTAGTTTTAGATGCACAGTTCCATTAATAACTATAAATGTGATTCATGGTGGAAAGAGTTAAAGAGCTAGTGGATCTACTGAAGGTTGACCAAAGGTGTACTAGATGAATGAGCAGTTCAGCTGGTGCGTGTTGTACACTGGTGGGGAACTAGTGAGATCGAGTTAACTGTTCAAACTGTCGGAAGTCTTTTTAAATCTTAAAGTTGTTTAAGGACAATAATTGAGGTTAGTTTTTTTGTCCTGGGACCGTGAAGTAAAGCTGCTAAGCCTTCTTAAAATATTAAGAAAGTGAGCTGAAGTTTGGTTCCTGGTGTTCTTGTTTACTTTCTTTATTATTTCTACTCCGACTCTGCTTTGCATTATGAATGTTTAGTGAGTTTGCATGTCCTCATTGTTCAAAGCGGGACGCCCTCAGAGACACACGGGAGGAGCTACCGTCATTGCTGAATACCATTTCGTTTTAGAACTGTCAATGCTTCCAATTTAGGATGCTTTTGAAGCTAAACTCTGTACGTGTGTGGTAGATAATGCTAATGAAATTGATGGCAATAATTGATGAGCAACAGTTTCGAAGGATTGCAACAACCAGCAGTTTGTTGTTTTCTTGTTGCGTGAGGCTCCTAAAACACCCGTTGAGCTATTTCTGTCTCCTTCCCTTTCTGCCTCACTGCTGTTTCAGATAGCCCAGATGTTTCTTTTTCGTCATTAGAAAATTTGAGGAATAAATAATCCACTATTCTCATTTTACTGGTTATGTCGGTATACAGCTCAAGTGTGAACAGACGGCACGTTTTACCGCACTAAATGTGTAAACGGTGTAAAAACTCAACCTTAAAGATGTGACATATCATTACAGTGTTCGCACAAACGCTATTGATTCAACTAAAGGTTAAAAGCCCCCCACGCATTTGGTTAGAAGAGACAGGGAACCAGGCACAGAGAGAGAGAGAGAGAGAGAGAGAGAGAGAGAGAGAGCGCTAATGTACTTGTCAATTATTCACTCCTAACCTTTTCACCGCCGGTTATTTTAGTGAATCGCTTTGGACAAGCTTGGATTGGTGTGTGTGTGTGTGTGTGTGTGTGTGTGTGTGTGTGTGGAGTGTGTCTTTGTCTGCGTGTGTCTTCACAAGAGCCATACATGCAGTATGATGAGTATTTGCATGCTGCTGGGTTCTGGTGTCTGCAGCGTATGAATAGTCTTTATGAAGGGACCATAAGCCGGGACTTTATGAGTTGTGTTTGTGTTCATGCATGAGATGTGATGTTTTATACTCGACACATATAGTGCATGTTCATGTGTTGTTTTTATCAGTGTCTTTGTGCTTTTGCTTATCTTCTGTGTGTGTGTGTGTGTGTGTGTGTGTGAGAGTGTGTTAGCTGATGGCTTGTCAGCAGGCCAACCCAACCATTGTGAAGCAGTCACTGCTGCTCCATTGGCCTCGCGGCTATCAACCACTGATAAAGATGTCGTCTAACATGCACTGCTGATGTTATGAAAATAACTTGGTCGGCCCGGCCAACATGTACTTTAGACGGGCTCGGCTCAAACTGAATTCTAACTCGCATCCTAGTAGAAGCATGTAGTCCAGTACAGTTAAATGTAGTGAAAGTATGCCACTGACATGTCACTGCCCTTTTAAAGGTACAAGATACAGTTTAAATGGCGATACACGTTATGTAATAGTTCTTCTCCGTTTCCACACACACACACACACACACACAAAGAAAAGCTGATCAGCAGGTTGCGGTGCAGCTAAAAGCCATTACACGGACAAAGATTTCCTTGTTAGGTCAACCCCCCCCCCCCCCCCACATACACACACACACACACACACACACACACACACACACACACACACACACCCACACACACACACAGATCTTAGTGTTTGCCAGGAATGAGCTGAGGTCATTAATCTTGCTTTGCTTGGAACAAACTGACCAAATTCTCACACACACACACACACACACACACACACACACACACACACACACACACACACACACACACACACACACACACACACACACACGCACACACACACACAAAGGCCGTCAGGCACAGGAAATAAACTTCTCTCCCTCTTTTGAAGTGTCTTCTAAAATTCCTCCATCTTGTTTTTCCACTTGTAGATAAACACCGTCTCTCCATCTCACTTCAGTGCATTGTCTTTTCTGGAGGGAGGATCTGTGAAGCTCCTCCCTCCAGGTGTGTCCCCACACACAGGTAAATAGACCTAAATAGACGGGGTGGTGCGGCTCCATTGGAATACCACAGCTTTTGTTTTGGGCCATCTTTTCGAACGTGTATTTGTATTTGTTCAGGTGTTTGTGTGCTCTACACAGACGATGGTGATTTTGAGGGAGTGGAGCCACTGCAGTGAACAAGAGGATTTGAAGCCTTTTAGTGATTATGAAGGCGGGGGGGGGGGGGGCACAGGAGATTAAAATAGTTGTTCCCTCTTACTGCTACTGCTGAACTCAAGCTGTTCGGTTGCTTGTTTTTAACTCTTTGCTAGAGACTGACTGGTTCAACATGGTTGATACTTATGAGATACAACGATCAATTGATTAGTTGTCAACTACTAAATTACTCGACAACTATTTTGATAATTTGCTTCATTTTTTAAGGAAAAAATATAGAAATTATTCTTATTATTTATTTATTATCAGAAAACAGGTAAAATATACAAGTATTATCAACCAAAATGTACATATAGTATCAAAAGTAAAAGCACATATTATGCAGAATGACCCCTGTCAGTGTTATATTATTATTGATGCCTTAACATGTAAGCGGTACTTTAATGTTGTAGTTGGTAAAGGTGGAATTAACGACTACATATTGTTGCCCTCAAATGTCAGTACTGGGATTGTCATGGCTGCATTCATCTGTATATACTTCTTAAAACTGGAAAGATGACAAGGGAACAGAAGATAAAATAAAGTGAGGGAGTCGTCTTTTTTTTCAGTGGAATAAATTTGTGTTTGTGTCCATGGGAAGATGGGTCAGAGTGGGAGAAAAAAGAAGGGAAAGACAGAAAGAGAGAGAGAGAGAGAGAGAGAGAGAGAGGCTGAGGGGACATTTTCTCATCACCGGCAGAAAATGAAAGTGGATGGGAAGATGAGAAACAAGGGCAGGAAGTCAAGACGAGCTGTCATGTCCTGTAGACCGATGGCAGCCTGAGAGGAGGGGAGATGAGTTTTTTTCCCCTTCCCCTATCTGTCTCCCCCTCCCTCCCTCTCTCCCTCTCTCACTCTCTTGCTGTGTGACCCGCTCTGTCTCTCCCTTTGGGTTCAATCAAGCAAGACAGTTGGTTCGACCCGGTCCGGGGGGGGATTCATCATCAGCAGGCATTAATCTGTGTGACAGGGGCTTATTAGATGAGCGCGACCACCCCTGCTGGCTCACACCACAGTGGACGGAGCCGGCGCTGACACACACAGAGAGAGAGAGAGAGAGAGAGGTGGCTGAGGGGAAAGTCACACTGTGAGGGCAGAGGAACGAGAGATAAGCATTTCACTTTTTAAGAAACTATTTCCTCAGAGGAAGATGAAAGCGACGTGAGGGGAGGAATTCATTTTTATTTACTTTGACGGCAGACGGTCAACATCAATCAGATGTGCAGTGGAAGCCCGTGCTGTCCACGTTGATATCATTACATCGCACGGCCCTGCGTGTGCATGTGAGCAAGAGACGTGCACTTAGTGCATGCTCTGTGAATGTATTGTAAAGTACGTACACATTGTTGTTGTGTGTGTGCCTGCCCCCCTCACCACCCCTGACACACACACACACACTGTCCTCAAACGTGAATGGCTGATCTTTAGTGCTGATTACGTAATGACACAGCACAGCGTCTCCTCAGGCTAAGGGAGGATATAACGAGACTCATCCCTTCAATACTTAATAAAGTCCCGGCTGCAGTTTCCTTTCCCTCGTGTGGAGTTCTAGGTCGTAGTTTTGCTGCAGAAGGAAGCCGAAGGGGAACCTAAATCACCTGCGTTGTGATGCCGCACTGTGCTGACTCGCGCGTCTTTGTGCAAAACGAAGCAGATCGGAGAAGGAAGGCAGTGTGATCTGTGGCACCATAGTGACAGCATGGCAAACAGGCTAATGTATCCTCAATACACAAGTTACATTCGTACATTTGTGTTTCGATACATTCACAGCGGTCTTTACTTCACTGGAGGTTTAGTGTTGCCTCAAGGACACTACGACAGTTGATGGACGCAACACTCGCAGGCATTATCTCATTCTCCACTGAGGACAGGAGGGACATCTCAACATCTTATCTTTGTTTAATTTACTCACCAAAATCTCTTTGAACTTTGTCCTCTTGTTCCAGCTGCCGTAATCCACAAAAGAGACACTCATTTTGTAAAAATGCTCTTGTGGTTGCCTTCTATTGTAACAGTGCCCTGACAGCAGTAAGATTCACAAGCAGTAAGGAATGCTTTGTGGACTTTTTTTGCATGCAAATAAAACAATTAAAGTCTTTCTGAACACGCAGAAGAGATTGTCATAGTTGTTCCTGCCCTGAGTACTGTCTATGTTCTTCCTCTCAGGCTGTTTACAGCTCCAACAACCTGAAGATACGTCCCAAATCCATAATACACACTCATTCTAGGCAGAGTGTGTTTAAACTCTGTTAGTATGCATGCTCAGGAGAATAAATGTATGAGTGTGCTGACGAGGATTATCCCACAAGGCCATGCACAAAAGGAAATGTAGGCGCTTCTCACAGCTGTAAAACGGCTCTATGAACACAAAAAGAACTACAGAATATGTTGACGTAATGAATCATATTCTGTTGCGTATGTTGACTTCTTGTAGTATGAAGAATTAGAATGTAGCATGAAATTGGGAAACTTGCTGTAATCGCATCACAATGTGTTGGTATATATATTATTGTATGTGAATTCATACCCTCGACAACATTATTAACTGAACAACCTTGCACAGCCTTTTTTCGCCAACCGCTGATGCAAGCAGAGAGCAAACAAAGCACCACACAAATGCATCAATACATCGATGTGATTCATGGAGAATAAATCACTGATCTCGCACTCTCGCTGATCTCACACTCTCGTTTTGCACAAGGCACTTATGAGGAAACGCGTGGAGGATGTTGCCACTGTAAAAGTTGCATTCCAGGAAAAGACTCCGGCTAATGCAGTTAGCTACCTACAGTACAGTACGTCTGTGTCACTGCATTCATAAACGCTCTTTCTCTCTCTTTGTCCTCATCTGGTTTCTTGGCACTGCAACAAGCTGGCTGGTTGTGGCTGATGATTGACCCCCTCGAGCTGACCCAGTTTTACTGTTTCACAGCACACACACACACACACACACACACACACACATTACTCAGTTGTAGAGCAGGTCCTGCAGGTGTACGTGATTGGCAGGAAAGAGTGAGTGGGCGGATAGCACCCGGGGATATGCGTACTCTATAACAGCCTAAAGGCAAATATACCGTCTGTACGCGTGAGGGTGTGTCTCCTATATAAAATGTTGTGTGTTAACATATAACCGCCTATGTATGTCAGGGTTCCTTTAGATAAGCAGGGTTATTTTTTTATTTTCCTTTTAACTTTGGAAAACTTAAAATCTGATTTTTACAAATAGAATTTGGGACACAATCATTTCGTAGCTTAACTTGTTTCCTTGTTTACTTTTTACTCACCAGAGACTCTGCGGTACAGCTCGTGTTTTCTCTCTTTTATGTTGCCATCTTTGGAACCAATTCACTCTTTGCTGTGATTTCTTTGCATCTTGCTTCATTTCCCTTCTAATGACATGTCAGTCAGTACAGTATACTTGCTTTTTGGTCAGTTTTTTTCTGTTAGCCAAAACCATACACTTCTCCTTTCTGACCTGTTTCTGTAGCCATGAGGCCACCTGTTCTTCAGATTTAGTTCTACTTCCTGTTGCATTTGGAACCAATCCAAAGTTTTAAGTTTGTTTCCCTGTTTTTATGTTTGAGTCCCCCTCACGACACAAACGGCAGAGTGGAGTTCATGAAGCATCGCAGGAAAACATACATTTACATACACACAGATTTTGCATAAAACCATGTGAGAGCTTTTCCTGCACTACCCAAAACAGTGTGTGTGTGTGTGTGTGTGTGTCTCCATTGTACTGGAGATGGGGTCAGGAAGGAAAGCCCCGCCCCTTTATTTCCCTTTGTCGCCCAGAGTGACGATGACGTCGCAGAGGAGCCTGGAGCTGCGGGGCATCGTGGGAAATGACCTTTAGACCTCAGCTCACGAAGATGCACGCAAAAACACACTTGCATGCGGTGTGTGTGTGTATGTGTGTGTGCGTGTGTGTGTGCACTCACTGTGTGCAAGCTAGAGTGTGACTCGAAAAAGGTAGAAAAAGAGAGGGAGATATATGAAGTCAGGTTAGGGGCTGGACTCGTGGGACTGGGAATCTCATCTCCAGACAGGAATATTCTACCCATGTCAGCAATTTGTCACTGTGTGTGTTTGAGAGAGAGAGAGGGAGAGAGAGAGAGAGAGAAGGGGTGAGGGGATAGATAAATGGATTGAGGCAACCTCTCTGACATGATTAACGACTAGACATGCTGTGTGTAGGTGTTTATTTTCGTGTGTGTGTGTGTTGCCGTGTTGACGCGGACAGCGATCTGTGCGTGTCAGGATTCTATTAACGTTAATCGAAGCCCATGCAAATGAACTCTGCTGCTGCTGTGCACAGTAAGCAACATCTACCGTGTGTCCACTGTAACTGAGCCACATCTACATGATGAATATACAATGAGCTAAATATGCACGGAAAATAGCCTGTTATTGTCTCCAACATACAGTAGTTCTTTAGCCTGTAACCAAAAAGGTACATTTATATCACTCAAATTGCATCAGTACAGCAGTAAAAAAAAAAGAATGAGTCCATTAAACATTTAACCAAGATATACTGGTATTTTTCTCTTTAATAAACAATGCTTTAAAATGCCCCATGTCATAAAAGTATGCAGGGGAAGATATGAGCATATAGCTATCAGGCTGTGAGTGTGGGGGAGGGAAATGGCTTATGGGTAATGCGGTCTTTAGAGATGCAGCATGGCTGCTTCAGAGGTGAAACCCACCATCCCTCTAACACTGTGTGTGTGTGTGTGTGTGTGTGTGTGTGTGTGTGTGTGTGTGTTTGAGTGCAGTTTATGTGTAGCTGTGTGTCTCGATCCTCTCAACAACTGATATTTTCTAAATGTCAAACCTACATTATCTTGTCCCTGCAGGCAAATATAGGCCGTATATAGTCTAACGCGTGTGTGTGTGTGTGCGTGCGCCTGTGCATCACATCAGTATCTCCCATAGCTGAGAAGGCCAAAGCAGACGTGTCCTGAAGGGCGTTGGGGACAAACAGCTAAGTGTTGCTGGGGTTTCCCAGCTCTGTCCCCGTCAGATTATTGTCTTCAACCTGCAAACATTTATTCAAGCCGACGGAGCACACGGAGCATGTGCAGCAGCGCACACAGGCAGTGAATGAAGAACCCAGTGCTTCTCTCATCCCACATGTGGGAGTGGAGAGTATTGATTTCTGCTCCGCCATTCATCACACGAGGGAGAGAGAGAGAGATAATGTGTATGTATTGATTCATGGAATTACTGTACTGTAAAATACCTAATAACATGCCTGACTTTCGGTTTCAGTTCCCCTTTAACTGAAATACACAGGACTTTAAGTTGCTTCCTTCCGTTTTATTCAGAAAATATGCAAATAACAACTGGAAGATGCTTCACACTTCAGTTTCTATATATGCATATTTGGTTTGACTGTTTAATAGCAAAACAGCTGCAGGAAGACAATCTACACAAGACAGGGCTTCAATAACTGATGTATCTGTCGATTGTGATGAATCTTGACTTGTGGTCTGGTCTACAAAAAGTCAGCAAATAGCAGTGTTTAGCAGCAACATCTAAGCTAAGCTTGTGGTACACAAACACATCGGCATCACGTACTGTCCCCTTCCACCTCACCGCCTGAAGTGGCTTTAGGGATCTTGCTCTCCTTTTCTGGGCTGCAGGCAATTTCAGGTCGACATCTCATCAAGATGATTGACAAGTTGTTTCGAGCCGGAAACTGACAAATCCCAATACGCTTTGTGTATTGGGATTTACCCCGGCTAAACTCACTCCTTACAGCACAAGAGCAGTCTATGTAACTCGATCCACCATTGGTATCCTGTTACCTGTGAGTGTAAGAACATGGTGCGACAACAAGTATTACTCCTGCTTTTGAAATTGATTGAACAGAAAACGTTGACCAGCAGCCACTCATCATCCTCCTGAAGCTCCGACAGGCCGGAGAGTTACGGAGCAGTGGCTGCTAGCTGGCTGACCTTCGCCTCACCCCTCATCCTGCCTCGCTTTAAATGTTTCATATAAACAATTTGCCTCGACTTCTGCCTCACCCCCCCCCCCCCCCCTCTCTGTTTAAATGTTCTAACTGCTTTTAATACCGGAGACTTGAGTTCATGGAAACGCCACGCTTCATGTTTAATGTTTCAGTGGAACCTAATGGTGTGTGCATGCAGAATGTGTGTGTGTTTACCCGTTTGTTTGAGATCTGGCAGTGCAGTGAGTCAGCAGCACAGAAGCTTCAGCCAAGTGGAAATAAGACACATCATTTATTTAGCATGAACTGTCCCTGTGTGTGTGTGTGTGTGTGTGTGTGTGTGTGTGTGTGTGTGTGTGTGTGTGTGTGTCTCTGTGTGTGTGTGTGTGTGTGTGTGTGTGTGTGTGTGTGTGTGTGTGTGTGTGTGTGTGTGTGTGTGTGTGTGTGTGTCGTTGGGTAAGAATAAGTTGCTTTCTCACCTGTCTAAGGTTACCTTCTTCAGAAGCTGATGGCTTAACAGAGATAATGTCCCGTCAGCATTTTCCAGCTACACACTGAGGCAGATGATTGACAGCACGATGTCTAATGATGGGGATTATCCTGACACCTTTTTTCTTTCTTAAAAATGACTTAAATGATTATTCAATTATCAAAATATTTGAGGATTTATTTTCCTTTCATCTTAGACCTTTGATAAACAGCAGAGTATCCCTCCCTGGAGTCTGTAATTTCATAGCACTGATGCAGGAGCCTTTGACCATGGTAGACAATGAATAAATAAAGCCTGCTGTATGTGACGGACACATTGAGGGCGTTCATCACAAACACACACACACACACACACACACCTTGATCTCTTTTAACAAATGTTTTATTCATGCGTGACTGTGTGTCTGTAAGAGGTGTGGCTCTTAGGTCATTCAAGCAACAATTCACGAGGCCGGAGGTTGACAAAGATTTAGCTTCACACAAAGACGCACTCATTCTCATGAGATATTTGTTTTCCTCTCAGACATGAAAGTATATTTGTTTCTCTTTCTCTCTCTCTCTCTCTCGGATATCTTAAATCTTCAAAAAGCCTCCTGGCTGATGAGATTTTAATTAATGTTTTTGCCTCTACTAAGCGATTACATGACAAAGTGAAATAACCTTTTGGGCTCACGCAAATCCACCAGAAATTACATTCCAAAAGAGCATTGATGTCCAACCAAAGTACAGGCTGCGTTTCATATCTCAATCTGCATCACGTGGGTCACTTGTAACATCCACCATCAGGGTAGATTTGACTGAGTTTAAAATCACTTTGCCCAGGTAAATAAGACGTATGTCTGAACCAGAGAGGCACAATGCTCCATCTGCTCTTTCAGTTTGGTCTCTCGATCCTGAGAGTGGCCTGCAGGACAGATAAAGCTATCAGCTCTGCGGACACACAGAGGACCTCAGCGGCCATTTCGCAAGAGCAGAGCACTTAACCCACCGACCTTTAGCGCTATATATCACCTCAGACACACTCGCTGAACCACCGCAGCCATTCCTAGAAATATGGGCTCAGAAAATGCACCGCTATATCTGTCCAACTTGCACTTTCCATCCCTCCCTCTGTCTCTCTCTCTCTCTCTCTTTAGGTCACAGAGTTTGCGCCTTATTGCCTCCATTCATAGAGAAAGATTGCTATTCCAAAGAAAATCGATCAAGTCTTTATTGGTTATCCCACACAGCTCTGGACTGTCAGTACCAGAGGCTTCAACTGAACAGAACACAGAGGTCTAGTCTAAGACTTTTCAGCAGGAAAGAGTCTGCACACTAATTCATCCGTTCCTGCTGGTTATGCACCTTAACATCAGCCCAACAGCTGGCTAGTTAGTATTATCTACAGTACCTGAACAGAGGATGTAGAATCTGCGCACTGTTCCGTTGGCTCTTTTCCTCCTGATGCCAGAGGTGATCATCAAAACAGGAAAATGACACAAACAGAGCTCTGATTACCTTCTATCTCCACATGCAACTCAACAATATATGGTGTTAATTAGTCAGTCTTTTTCCATTGGATTGCTATATGTTGGCAGTTGCTGTTATTAGCCCCCAAAAAGATCGAGACAATTTTGGCACAATCACAAGACTCGCTACCTGGACTCTCCATTCTCTCTCTCCATCTCTCTCTCCCTCTCCCTCGCTCTGTCCCTCCTTTCACACTCCCTTTATTTATTCACACTCCCCTGTGCATCTTTCCCTCTCTCTTCTCCCCCCCCTGTGGAGTCCCCCCCCGTGTGATTCGGTGCTATGCTAAATAGCTTCTAGATCCGCAGCGCACACTCTGAGACGGAGGCCCTGTTTACACCTGGCATTGACATGCGTCTTGGGTGAGTGAGGTAGTGAACTGCTAACAAATGCAATTTGAAGGAGCATCAAAACAAACCATGATCCAGCTGACCTTGATAGCCTGCCAAGTATGGCGGGAAAGAAGGATAGCAGCCAATAGGAGGAGGGAAGAGGAAAAGGAAGCGCTGGATTTTTGTATTTCCACAAGGAAGCGTCTCTCTTTCTCTCATTCTCTGTCTTTCTGCCTCTCTGTTTTGGAAACTCTCCATGTTGTCATCATGTTGTTTGGCAAGACTGGTTTCTTTGCAGCTGCAAGGTCATAGTCCTGCCTCCAACACACACACACACACACACACACACACACACACACACACACACACACACACACACACACACACACACACACACACACACAATGATACTGATTCCAGAGTTATCAGTTGCTGTGGCGCTAAAAGTGCGTGAGAGGATCGGACTGCATGGAGAGAGGGGGTCACAGGTCAAAGAGGGTGCCATGTGTGTGTCAGTGTCTGGTGAGAACTACTCGAGTGGAACCACCAATATAAATACACTGACAGCCACATGGTGAGGTGTGTGTTTGTAGGACTTCAGCCCCGACGCGTACCAGTGAGTTTGTAGCTTGGACTCTGCAGTGCAGGAAGAGCCAGTCGCTTTTTTGGTAACGTGAGACAGAGAGACATACAGACAGACACGGAGCGTTTAAAGCCTTCTTGTGTCTCGGGGACAATGCGTCCTTTGTTCTTTACACTGAAGGAAACTGAACAGAGAGTAGCGCAGAACCAGGGCGAAGAGAGGGAGGCGCTGAGAGCATCTCTCCCCACTCGGGGTGAGCCATTCTGGGACACGGAGTTCCAGCAGAGCCTCCCGGGTCTATGAAGAGCACCGGCTGCTCTACCTGGAGCAATGGAGGCCATGGAGTGAGGAAGAGAGAGGAAATTAGAGGAAATTTACTTTTATTACTTTCATAATAGGGTGTTAATAGACTTCACTGGGTTATTCAATCGGCAGTAATGAAGGCTTTAAGCCTTTTGGCATACACACAGCTCCCGTCACCAACACACACTCATCCCCTCACGGTTAGTCAGTAGCCGGTGGTTACATGTTGGGTGCTTTTGATCTCTGGTCTCTGTCAGAAGCCCAACTCAGTTCAACACACAGGCTACTTTGTTCTGTTGTCGAGAATAGACCCAGCCCCAGACATCATGAACAGAATGAGTGTTTTTGAGGCAGCACGGAGTGGTGTCGCTTTAAACACTCATCAAAGTGCCAACATTTTTTATTTTTTTTAAACCTCTACAGCAATGTCTCTTTACAGAAACCATGACACGGTCACTCAAGGTAACCCACAGACCTTGTTGTGAGTTTCACATAGGATGTCCCTTTTAAACTCGTTGGCACGTTCTTTACATCGGACAGTATTACTGACACACAACAAAGTACTGTAGTTGATTTCCCAAAGCTATGCGTTTCCCGGTACCTCGTTAAAATGATGTATCGAATACAGGCTGCGGGATTTTATTTGGTCGTTCCATCCACAATGAATGGCAGGCTGGTTGGTAAGATGTCATGTGATGGACTACGATGGAAACTAATGTGATCCATGGAAGCCGACGCTCATGAGAAGGTATAGCAGTGCGTTTGTGTGATTAGGGGTTTGGGTTGTGGTGTCTAGGATGTGGGGTCACCTGGTGTGGGAGTGTGTGTTTCTCTGTGGTTGTCTCGGTGGCCTCTCCAGCTGGATATGTGGATGGAAGACATTTTTTTTTACCAGATGGGAGGTAGAACTCTATGGTTTCTACTAATGTTAATGAGACATGTGCAGGACTGCTGTGTGGCCCTGGATGGTTTTTTTTCCCCCCAGTATGTTAAAGTGCTAGACTCAGCTGTCACACACTTAGTCATCATTAGCTTCCGTCAGCAGTCATCAACGTTGATGTTGAAACAGCTCTTCCCTCTCGCTCTCGACACCCCCACACCCCCCCACTCCTTTCCTCTCTTCTCCACTTCTTTGCTTCTGTTTCGAGACACAATCGCATCACGATTAATGAAGAGACCTTTAACCTCTTCTTGCCTCGGGGCACCAACGGTGACATGTTGGGAGGAGGATGGAAA
This sequence comes from Leptoclinus maculatus, assembly GCA_032191485.1. NCBI lineage: Eukaryota > Metazoa > Chordata > Actinopteri > Perciformes > Stichaeidae > Leptoclinus > Leptoclinus maculatus. Next base: position 4,986,748 of record JAVDOI010000020.1, on the reverse strand, counting down.
TAGAGAGTCGAGGGTGGATGAGGAACAGAGTTGAACGTGGAAAGGGGGAGATAATGAAGAGATCCCAAAGCTGTTAAACTAATGCATTGTCAACAAAATTAGTGTCTCAAATCCCTCCTCTCAGCAATCCAGGTCAGCAGGCTGCTAATTGATGCATCTATTATTGATTAGCTTTGTCTCCCTTCCCTATTAGCCTCAATTACTATCAGCTCCACAAATGGACAAGCTGCTGGCTTGGGGGTTAAAACCTGTTCTCCGAGTTCCCATTCACTCTCTCTTTTTCATGTCCTTACAGACGATCTACGTGTATGTCAACATTTATTAAAGCGCACTGATATGCCTGAGACAGCAGGGAGTAAAGATGTGAGAATCATCTGTGTGTGTGTGTGTGTGATGGGGAACACAGGAAGCCTTGAGGTGGGCGTTACAACACCGTCATGATCAGCAACGGACAGGAAATTGGCTTTGTTAATTATTAAACCAATGTGTCATTTAAGGCTCGTCATGGGGATTGTTTTCCCCGGTGACAAACTCACTGACCTTAGTCATCTTTTGACTTATAGTGTCGGTCAAAGAAACGCTCAGCGATGTCAATCGAAATGAAACTGGGCTTCATCAAACTCTGTGGTGGTGTCGTGTGGTGTAGTTTCAGTCAAAGGCCTTTACTCGGAACGTTTTTTTCCGCAGTAAAACAAACATTTCCATAGAGAGGAGATCAGAGATGGTTTGAGGTTTTTCAGAGTATTAACCAGCCTCCTGAGAATGACGTCAAGACTGAAGATGTTGCACATTTTTGGTCATATTTTCAGCATTAAAGTGGTCATATTAAAATGTATTCAATATAATAGAATGTGAAGCTCTCTGCAGCCTCGACGGGATGTTTACAGTTGAACTATGTGCATGCTGGTGTGTGCATATGGGTTTAGGTCCTATTGATCTTCCAGCTCGAGCAGCGCGGGACCTTTTGCTCGCGACCCCGGGGGTCATCAGTGACACGCAGCAGCTGTTGTTTCAGCATGTGGTATCTGTCCTGTGTGTGTGTGTGTGTTCCACCACATGCAGATGTTAGCTAGAACTGTGTGGTTTCGTGCTGCTATAATGAGACATGTGTGGGGTCTCGATGTGGTTGTGTGTGCAGGGGATAAAGACACGCAGTTAAGTTTTAAGGCGCAAAGAACTGCAGAAGAAATGGAAGCTGTTGCGTGGATTTTCCAGTTACACAGGGGGATCTAGTGCACTGTATACCGAGTGGTGCGTACGCAGACACACATACATGCACCACCATCAATACACTAGCCTGTGTCTGTGTGTGTCTGTGTGAGTATGTGTGCCTTCATGCACCACAGTGTGTACTGGCCTGAATCTAACGGTGAGCACAGACTGAAACCCACAATTTAGAGCACCCACCAGCCAAACACATCAGGTGAAAAACATCTGTGTGTGCGTGGATGCATGCCTGTGTGTGTGTGTGTGTGTGCGCTTAAAGGTCCCTGCGGTGTTGGCACAAGTGGGTTTATCTCACGCCATTTGGTTTTTGCCCAGATACCCCTCTCTCATGCTGTTTCTGCCCGTTTAACTCTCGGTTTATTCCTTTAGTCTCCTGTTGTTACCGCCACACCCAGGGGAAAATATCTGTAGCAGCAATATTACACTATCAACACAGAATACAAACTGTGGTCAGTCAATCAGAAAGGATCAAATCTAACCCTGATCCCTGTCTTTTCTATTAATCCCTCGGCAGGGAGGTCAAAGGTCGGGCGCTCTGTTACAGAATAGCAGCCCATGAGCTGTTAGGGATACAGTGTCTTGCGCTTCAGCACAGTGGATGCTGCTGACAATGGCCAGCCAAAGTACATGATTACTAACCACTTGTACACACTGTCATCACCAGAGCACAAGGGAAAGCACAGAAGCGTTTAGGTGAGATGAAGCAGCGATGGAAAATAGGTCCAGAACTGGTTCTAGTGTAACAGTTGTTATTGCTGCTCCAGCTCTGTTTGCCTTTAAAGGAGACACAGTATTGTCTCACTGTTTAGAGTCTGAATCCACCGACCACAACCTTAACCACAGAGTGAGTATTTATGTGAAATATGTTATGAAATAGTATAAACAAAAAAAGGTTGCCAGGCAGATTTACTGCTAGTTTGTTTTTCTAACATATTGATTGATTCAACACTGTGATATACTGATATATTTTAGATATAATTTATGTAGCTCCTCCTCAGGACATCCCTTTGTATTAAAGATTCACGAATTGCGTAGGATATTCTGCTGCGATATTTATATCATGCAGCGGGATGACTATCATATCGAGCAGTACAGTCTTACTTACAGTAAGATAAAAATAACAGGATTGTTTGATGTCAATGAGCTCATTTATACAGAAACTCCCTCTCACATACACACTAGGCTTTATAACACACACACACAGCACACACACTCATGTGTGAGTGGGCTGGTGAATGCTGCAGCTCCGGCTTCTAAACCAACACACACAACACACACACACACACACACACACTGCACACAACACATCACACAATGCTAATCCTGCAGGGCATGGGCGAATTTAGGCAAGCCTGATTAGTAGAGCTACTGCTTATCACCAAGAGCAGCGAGAGAGAGTGAGAGAGAGAGAGAGAGAAAGATGAGAGAGAGAGAGAGAGAGAGAGGAGAGAGAGAGGAGAGAGTGAGAGAGAAGAGAGAGAGAGAGAGAGAGAGAGAGGAGAGAGAGAGAGAGAGAGAGAGAGAGAGAGAGAGAGAGAGAGAGAGAGAGAGAGAGAGAGAGAAGAGAGAGAGAGAGAGGAGAGAGAGAGAGAGAGAGGAGAGAGAGAGAGAGGAGGAGAGAGAGAGAGAGAGAGAGAGAGAGAGAGAGAGAGAGAGAGAGAGATGAGAGAGAGAGAGAGAGATGAGAGAGGAGAGAGAGAGAGATGAGAGAGAGAGAGGAGTAGAGAGAGAGGAGAGGTGAGAGATGAGAGAGTAATTTGGAGGTGGGAGAGGAAGGTGGGCGGTTGAGGGAGGAATTGGATGTGAGAGAATTGAAGTAAGCAATGTGGATTCACACAAAGTGAATTCGTTTTTTCAGTATTATCTATTACAGTTTGTATTAATCTAAAATCATCCAAATACAAACACACAGGAATAACATAAAAGAACGGGAGAAGAAGAAGAGTAGTGAGCATAAAGTGATGAAGTGGAAATCAGCCACTGCAAACCTTGGAACCTCCTCCTTCTCCCCTTCATCTGCACTGTCCTTATATCTTGTGCTTCCCTCCTACATCTTCTCAGTCTTCCCCTTTTCTTCTCTCCTCAACTCTCTCTCTGTGTTTTTTTTTTGCTTGGTAAGCTTCCACCTCCCTCAGGTCTTTTTCTGTGTGTGTGTGTGTGTGTGTGTGTGTGTGTTTGTGTGTTGCTGCTCCCAGTGAAGCAGAACCACAAGGAGAGGTCAGCGTTGTGTGTCAGGGTCATTTGGTGTTTTTGATGTCTTCACCTCTGAGTGGAGAGGAGGAAGGCCGGATATGCTTTAACAGCGTGGGTACCGCTTAAATATGAAGTCACCTTTTTTTTAAATACAGGGCTTATGCGTTGTAACGAAAGGTTGTATTAATGCTTAATAAATTGAATAATGATGAATAGAAAATATTGATACACTTGAGTATCGCAATATTTAGTGTTTAAACCCCTGAAGGCCAGATCTCTTCAGCCATAGAGAATGAAGGCATCTGTAAATATAATGGAGCCTCATCTTTATACTGAAACACTTTTCCTGAAGTAAGATTTTAATTAACTCAATATTTCACCCTGCTTACAGTATCACGATATATTGTATTGTTACCCCTGTATCGCGATATGTATCGTATTGCCAGATTATTGCCAATACACAGCCCCAATAAGCACCTGCCAAGGAGGTTTTTCACAATCTGGCAACCCAAAGCTTGTTCTTGTCTTAACTAACAGTCTTAACTAAAAACTTGAGCCACCTTCAGTGTTTACACAACTCTTAAGTCTCTTTTTCCCTTTTAAAGGTTCTTGAAATTGTTGTTTCTCACTCTCTAGTTTTTCTAAAAAGAGCGATCGAGCTCAGTCACGCACACACTGACTGTTTTGTTCATTTCGACGTTCATTTCTAGGGTGAAATTGGTGTTCAAAATGTCATTAAAGTGACCATAAAAGGTTTTTACAGACTATTACATCTGACTTGATGCAATTTCCAGACACGCTGGCTCACAGACTTTTACGGTGGCTCTAATAAATCTAGCTGGAAGGAACAATAAGCTGTTAGAAGGACCTTGATACCAGACTCGATAACGTGTATGTGTATTCAGCTGTGAGTTAAGAGTGACCTTGTTGTTCTTTATGGAAGGCTTTCTGTGTGCTGCGATGTATTAGGTATATTAAATTAGCAGAATTTAGCTATGACATTGGTGCGTCCATGCAAAAATCTAACACTAATTTTCATTTTATGGTCTATAGCTACTCCTATTGAGACATAATAGCTCTTACTGATACCACAATTTAGATTTCAGAAACGTGTATATAATTTTTAAGAAAGACTATTTCTGTCTGCACATACAAACTGTATCACACATGTTGTGTTTTTGCCTCGTTAGCATTCAGCTGCATTGGTATGTAGCGGCTAATGCTAACAGGAGCTACAGGAGGACCAGTCCATCCGTAGATCTAACGTGCGTGAGGCTTTGATGCTTCCAGGCTTTTGTGAGGCCCGTTTATTGACTGAAACAAGGCTGAAATTGACCGTGACCACTACAAGAGGAGGCTTGTCTGTCTCTTGTCGCTTGCTCTCTCTTGATCTCTGTCACACAAATGAAACAGTGTGTTGTTTTCATCTAGAGGAAGATAATATTTCGTCAAAATAGCAGCTGCAGGCCGAGCTATTTGTCTTCACCTCCGCCGAGGAGGTTATGTTTTTCTGATAGGGTTTGTTCCGTTTGTCCGCAGGATTGCGGAAAACTCACTGGCCCGCTTTTCATGAAACTTTGTGGAAGGATGTAGCATGGGCCATGGAAGAACCTATTCAAATTTTGAGCGGCTTGGCCTTGACCGAGGTCTGCGCTCTCTGAGTGCCCTTCTAGTTATTCTTGTATTTTCAATTCACATTCCGAACGCTCTGCCTCCCTCGCCCTCTTACTTTAACACACTCGACTCAAACGGCTCTTGAGACAGGATATGTCTGAATAGCTGACTTCATCAATCAAAGCAAAGACAATGAGCCACTTACGAACAATAAGAAGGGGTTAACCAAACATTACACACACACACACACACAATCAGTAGGCGTTTTCATTGTCTAGATGCCTGAACGACAGTCATTGTATTTTTTCTTGTTGTAAATTATATTCAAATGAAGCTACTGTTTATAATAAACTCCACCATGTCTGTGCAGCTGACACAAAACATGCCGTGGAAGTCAATTTCATTTTGGAAACATAATAATACTGCTCCTTATTTTTAGTGATAATGGCCAGGATGCACTTGCTTTTAATGTCACAATGCATACACGAGCCCAAGATGCACGTAAGCCCATGAAGAGAGGGGGCAGCATATCAGGATGTAATTAAGCTCTGCTGCGGGGTCTGAACAAAGGACAACGGTACACGCTTCTCTAATATGAGAAAATAAAAAGGCTGTGTTCAGCCGTGTCATGCGTAGGAATAATGGTGTAATTAATATGACATATGACACACAACGTGTACAAATACTTGAATATTTTCATATATTTCCATTAGTTAGGCTGCGAATAAATGACAGGAGGGTAACTTGTCTCACTTTGGACGACGCCAGTTGTCTGCCGTCACTCATCGTAATGCACGCTGAAGTGTTGGCGTCTAACGGGACAACCTGCCAGAAGCTGGTGTATTCCTTTAACCTGCGGAGCACATACATATATATATATATATATATATATATATATATATATATATATATATATATATATACGTCTGAGTGCCGCTGAAGTATTCAGAGGAAGCAGCAGCCGGAATATGGCATTGAGCTGAGTGGATGATAGCAAAGAGAGCTATACATGTGTGTTTCTGCAGAGTGTGCGACTGTTTTGATCATGCAGCTGTGTCCTGTCTCACCATAGGGGCTGAGAGAGTGTGTGTGTGTGTGTGTGTGTGTGTGTGTGTGTGTGTGTGTGTGTGTGCGTGAGACTGTGGGGGCAGGAGCATGCGTGTGTGCCTCTCTGCATCTCTTCTCTCCAACCCGTCAGTTTTGATTGACACATGGAGGAGGGAGGTGTATAATTTATCACTTCCTGGTTGGTCCCATCCCACAATGCCCTGCAGTCAGAGACTAGGTTTGGTCCCCCCAGAGCAAAAGTCAGTTTATTAAACCCTTAATGGACATGCCACACACACACACACACACACACACACACACACACACACACACACACACACACACACACACACACACACACACACACACACACACACACACACGGACTCTGTTGGTCCCTCTCTCTGGCTGCCTCTCAGTCATGTTTAATGTATAATGAATGAATGATTCATGGCAGGGGAGAGAATTTTGTATTTTAGGACTACTTATTCATTTATACTCACACCAGTCGCTTTTTTAAATTATACCCTGGGTGAGATTTTTTTCTTTCCGGCATGTAGAAGGTCGCCAGGTTTTCTAGACTCATCACGGGGATCATGTTTAATTTGCACTTCCTCATTTTCTGTTAAATCCTGCATTGTGACTATTGTCCCAGTTACATCCATGTTTAAAAAAAAAAGCACTTTAATAACCACTGCTCTATTTTTAACCTTTATTCATCCAGGGATTACAGTGACGGTCTGTGTGTGGGTGCCTGTTCTTTGAGTTAAAGCTGCACTAATCAATATTTTGTTATCAAAAATGGGATGGAATGTCACATGACAATTGAGATAATCAGAATTGTCACCCAAACCTGCAGTTCCTCGCAACTTATTAGCCTCCTTTAGCTCATTTTTTTTGTTCTTTTCGGCCCATAACTGTTGCGTTTGGGTTCACTCTCGGTGCTCTCATGAGCCTCAGCAGGCAGCTGCTATCAGTGGAACATCTCTGATAAACTCTGACGAAGCTTCTCTAAAGTTAATTCATTAGGACTCTTAGTCTTTGTTAATTCAGTGTGCAGAGGTGCCGTTATATTTACTTTATTCTACGGCGTGTGACCGCCACACACGCACACCTCCACGTACACACATCACACATGAATGGGTTCTGTAGGAGGCAGGAGGTGATATTTGATACGTGGCGAGCTGCAGGGCCCCCGCTGTCAAAGAGGAGGCGTTTACCCGACATGCAGAGCTTCCTTTGTGACACATGTCCAATCATATTTATTCATCAAAAACGCTTCTAACAAACAGCTACGTATGTCACAATGAAGGTAAAAGACAAGAAGGCAGCGAATAACAAGGACATGCATGATATATTTCTTTCCGAGGCAGGCATCAGGCTTTTTTCTTGTGTGTTTGAGTGTGTGTCTGGATGTTAGAGGTGTGTGTGTGACTGTGTGTGTGTGAGAGAAGGGCAGATGGTGTAGCTCTAGGAATCATCTCTCTACATTAGGGTGCATAGCAGGTGGTGGCACCATGTGTATGTGTGTGTGTGTGTGTGTGTGTGTGTGTCGTCATGTCCTACACAGCCGGCGAGGACCAGTGTACAAGGACATCTCTCCAGACCTTGCCTTTGGCCTGTGTCACTAACACTCATGTCTTTTTTTTCTGTGTGTGTGTGTGTGTGTGTGTGTGTGTGTGTGTGTGTGTCTATTGGACCAGCAGAAAGACAGGCAGTGAAGTGAGTTTGAAGATGTGATGTCTTTCGGCGATGTGAGGCTGCAGGGTGATGAAAGGATGGATGGATGGATGGATGGATGACGGAGCAGATGAAGAGAAGCGACAAAATAAACAAAAGTGTGAAAAGATGAGAGAATGAGACTCTGAGGTTTCTAATGATCCTCCATTCTCCTTCAGCTTTCACTTGAAGTCGGCTTTGATTGACAGTTTGAGGAGGGACGTGTTTATTTCATTAGCTCGGGGTGTAAAAGTGGAAGAAGGACACAACAAACACTGTTAATCAAGGGCAACACGGAACAACTCAACACATGACATCAGCAGCTTTGTTGTATTTGAGGAACAGCTCAACACTTGTGTCTCGTATTCGTCTGCTTCATCAGACAGCCATCTCCCTCCTTTCATTGGCTGATTTTCAGGAAGTGCAGGCCCACAGCTGGCAAATCAGAGCGTGCGGCTTGCTCTTCGACTGCCTGGAGGCTTTTAAAGCGAACAGATGGCTCCTTAGTGAATGAGAAATGACATTGATGTGGAACGTTACGGGAAACAGACACAGCCCGACTGGATGGACGGCGGGGGGAGAGAACATGTCTGTGATTCAGTTACGGGCAGATGTCAGTGTGTTGGGATCTTTCTTTCTCTTCACAGAATGACACAGACGGGCTCTAAGTGGAAAACCATGTCAATGGCGAGTGCCATCAATCAGAATATTCTGACACGGTATACTTTGAGGAACATCTCCCCCCCCCCCCCCCCCCCGCAATTTGGCAGCTGTCGCTCCAAAAGATTAAATCTGTTATGGTGGATGGGACTCAAAGGATTTTCCTCACACTCTATTCTCTTTCATGTGATTTGGGAAGTGAATTAAGTTCTACTAGTGCTCACTGTCTTCCTTTTCAGCAATTATCTCGATGAAGGTGAATAAATAAATGTCGTTTGTACTGACAACTCCTGCTCCTTTCTGTTTTGTTGTCACCACCTCACCTCCACCTGCAGAATAATACAGGGTGTGTGCGGTGATTGTGTTTGTTCAACTCCTTTCATCTCCCCTTTCTCCCGAGTTCCCACATTATCAGGCGAGTTAGAAAAGCCCATTACGGAAAGGAATGCTGTTTGTTCTCCTGTCGACCGTTTACGGGCTCGTGATTCCATTTGACGCCCGGCACACATTGAGTAGAGGAGAGAGTGTGTGGAGGATGATGTGGCTGCTTAATGGATGAAAACAACTTCGCAGCCCTTCCTCTTACAAATACGAAGTAGAATTCATGAGCAACACAATATCGCCTATTGTTACAATAATGTGTGTCTAAATGTCAATTTAAATTGAACGCTCATTCTCTCCAATCATATCGCAATATCAGTCAGAAATAATTACATCTTTTTTCAAAATTGTTAGTTCAAAGTGATATTAATAAAGAACAACACAGTTTTAAGAAGGACACTTTAGATTAACAGATATGATAATATCGGCCCGGCTGATTTATAGGTGTAGCTCCAGGTTTCAGCTGACAGATGTTGGCCTCTCTTAAGCGCCTTTTGATTCTATTAAAATATAACAAATATCGATTAACTTGATTTGATGGATTAACACAGCATCTCGTATTAAGTTGTGAGTCTGCATCTGTTTGCGTTTGCCCAAAGGAGGGTGTGGGCTTTGTTATAGTCATTAGTCACGTTCCGTTCCGTTTCTGATTGTGCAAATACACTGAGTCATGTGAAATGAGTAATATGTAGTATATTGTTTTGCTCTCGTTGGTTTGCTTGAGGTTAAACATATTACAGGCTTCATTGATTAGCATTCGTCTTTAATCTTTCCCCCGATGACTTAACCCGTGGGGCAATGAGCTGCTTTCTTTGTTGTACGTGCTGAGGTGTGTGTGTGTGTTGTGTGTGTGTGTGTTTGATCGCGATGTAGTACGACTCAGAAACCAACCACTGGTTCTGCTCTGTGAATTTTCTGTTCTCTCTCTGAACATTTCTGGCTTTTTTCATGAAGGTCAACAGAGATCAGGGTTGTAGGACTTCAAATAAACTGCTAAATATTTCTCTCTCACACACACACACACACACACACCTACACACACACACACACACACTCACACAGAGGTAACTTGTGTACACAAAAACACACACTCCAAAGAAGTTCAGCACACAGCTGTGCACTTTCCTCAAAGCAGCTGGGACATGAACACACACACACACACACACACACACACACACACACACACACACACACACACACACATATACTTGGTCCTGTAGTGGATGATGGAGCAGGATAGAGTGGGACAGAGAGAGCAAACAAGAGCTGGAACACAACTCCAAAGCGTTTGGGATTGGATTCATGTGATATGTTTTAGATTAAAAAGACAAACACAGTGGAGATTACACATCATGCATTATGCAATAGATTTGTACATTATTTATTATATATCATGATTATGCATAATTCAGTTTTGGGGTATTTCTCCACAGCAGTGGATTTGACTCTGAATCAATATTAGGAAACATTCAAATAGAGGCAGACAGATAGAAACACTGAAGAGTGTTTGTCGTGTATCTGTTGGGAGAGAGAAAAGGGGAAAATGACGCCAAATGGAGAGAAAAATAAAAAGACTTAGACTGAGGGAGATTAAAGGGGTTAATCTGTAGCTCTGATTGTGTAAAACGGCAGGGTGACACAAGGGTTACTCTCATCTCTCATCTCTCATCTCTTCATCTCTTTAAACCTCTTTCTGGGAAAATGGTGTTGGATTTATCTCATCCAGTCAAGCATTTATTCTGACGTTTACATGACTTAAGGAGGCTAATCATAGTTATCCCACTTTCCCAGCAGTACACTAACTTCTCCTGAATGTTGAAAGTCTCTCTCTCTCTCTTTTTTGTCCACAGACACCATTCTTGTGCCGGAGAAGTTCCAGGGCGTGGCCAACTTCAGCACCTTCCTGCTGGACCGTTCAACAGGCACGCTGTTCCTGGGTGCCAGGGACGCCATACTGGCTGTGGACACCAACAAGATGAACCAAAAACCAAAAGTGGTAGGAAGGGTGCATGTGTGTGTGTGTGCGTGTGTGTGTGTGTGTGTGTGTGTGTGTGTGTGTGTGTGTGTGTGTTGATTGAGTGGTCATTATATTTGTCACATTCTATTATTAACGGTGTTGATTTTCTATCTCCTCAATCCTCTCAGATTGTTTGGGATGTGCCGGAGGAGAAGAGGAGGTCTTGTGTGGCAAAGGGAAAGACGGAGGTGAGAGCTGTGTGTGTGTGTGTGTGTGTGTGTGTGTGTGTGTGTGTGTGTGTGTGTGTGTTCTCCCCTCACACACCTTCTTCTTTTAAATTTATGTTTAGCTCCTGCAGGAACCCAGTGGCCCAGTGGTGCCGAGATAACATGTGTTGGAGCCAATATTAGATTATTTATACACATTTTTACTAAGATTATTGAAAGCCAACCTAGAAGCTAAACATATTTGATAAAGGGCTGCAAGTATTCAGATGCAATAAAAAAACCACACCCTAGTATAGTAATAATCCTTTTTATTTTCAGTATCATTTATTGGATTCAAGTGGCCACAGAGATTTGAAATGTGTGATTTCATGCCTCTATATTTTGTGCTGCAGTATGGACGTGTATCTGTGTGTGTGTGTGTCACAACCCCGTGCTGTTAGGCATCGGATGGGAAGTTCTGGGACTCGAGCCAAATCCTGTTTGTGTGTGTGTGTGTGTGTGTGTGTGTGTGTGTGTGTGTGTGTGTGTGTGGAGAGAAAGAGACAGAGAGTGAATAAGAGTGGTGTTTGTGAAGTCACAGATGCCCAGTAACTGTGTACGGAAACTGATTAAATAGAGCGTACTGTACACTCAAGCTGCACATCTCATTATGCTTTGACTTCAACAGGACGTCAACCAAACTGCTTACAGTAAACTAACTGTACATTGGAACTTTGTTGAGTAATGTCTTACTGATTCTTTGGTTTTGACAGTTTAACAGGCATGCTTATATGTCATAGTTTAGCCCTCTTAGACCTGATGATGCTCAAAATATGCCTGAAATATGCCTTTGGTCCAGCAATTCACAGCAAATTAGGTCAAAGATAAACAAAGAAGTGTAATTAGTTTTGACCCATTTCATGCAATCATCATCAGCGCAGTTTTCTGCTGAGGTGAATGACTGATAAATGATAAAATGTGTGTTTTGTTTTTTCTGAGAAAACATTGATTACAAGATTACAAGTGAGTCAGAGTGATTAAGAAGATGGAGAGAGGGGAGGAAACAGGAAGGGGAAGAAAGATGGATGGGAAGGAAGCATGAGGAGCATTGTTACGAGAGAGAGAGAGAGAGAGAGAGAGAGAGAGAGAGAGAGAGAGAGAGAGAGAGAGAGAGAGAGAGAGAGAGAGAGAGAGAGAGAGAGAGAGAGAGAGAGAGAGAGAGAGAGAGAGAGAGAGAGAGAGAGAGAGAGAGAGAGAGAGAGAGAGAGAGAGAGAGAGAGAGAGAGAGAGAGAGAGAGAGAGAGCAAGAAATTAGATTAGAGAGACAAGACTCAACAAGAAACTACCTTGAAGTTGACCCTGAGAGACGTGTGTGTGTGTGAGTCAGACTACAGACTCAGAGGGACACATCCGGGCAAGTTAGCAGGGTTACACAATGCTCAACTTCTATCAGCTGGATGTTTCGACACACAGGAGATCAGGATGTGTTGTAATAGATCAAATAGTATTTCACTGGAGTCTGATGCAAGCATCATAAGGCAGAACCAAACATCATAGATATTGTTTGTGAGAAGGTAGGCTAGCACCACTAGCGTCACTGTTGACTCAGTGGTTATTATTTGGTGTTGACTGGAGACTATACGCACCGGTTTGTGCTGCCTTTAACACATAAAATGTTTACGTGAGAGTAATACGTTTGGACTGATTGACACGCGGGCCAATATTAGCTTTCAGAAAGTGACACATCCAGCACCCGCAGAGTAACATCAGCACCATTCAGAGTTGTATTTCTGGCCACCCAACGAATCACACACTCACTGCAATCCTTTTCGCTCTTGTCTCTCCAAACCCAGACTGGGTTCTAACTATGTCTGTGTGCTATTCGGTGCTGGAGAGGTAGGGCACAGTAGGTTGGCAAGCGTTGGTGATATCACTTGATATGCTAATAGATGGTTCATCGTCATAAAAAGCTAAATCTGGTGGAGTAACGACTCTGTTGGAGGAAACGAGAGCTTTTGCGATGATGAGGTCTAATTATGATCTTCAACACACTCGCATAGAATAGAATGATATAGAATTGAACAGAATGGAGCCATTCGATTCACCTCATGCCAGATTGTGAGTGAATCTTATTAGCATGAATGAGGTCAATTTTTGGACCAATGAAACAGCTGATCCCAAGCTGATCCCATTGTTAGCAGCCCGAGCTCTCTGTCTCTCTCTCTGCCTGGCTCTCCGTCCGTCTCACGGGACAGGTTGGTGGAGTGGTGGTGGGGGCTGCTTTGGGTGACATGATCTGGGCATCAGAGATGATCAGGTCCCGGGGGGGGGGGGGGCGAAGATGACTCAGGCCTGGAGCTCATCCAAGTTGGCACACAAAGACACACACACGCACATGCTTGCTAAAAAACTGCCTGCGTCATGGTTTCATGGTAACTGGGGAGGAACAATGAGGGTGTTTTTCCATAATGGCTGCGGACCGAATATGCACGTATGAGGAGAGGGGAGCTCGACAAATACATCATCTATGTTGTGTATTTGTTAGACCGACAAAGGAGCACATGTGCATATTTTTTATGTGTTATTTTTGCATTAAAAAGTGGTCTTAAGTTGCAGTTTGCATGCCTGTGTGAGTGCGAGTTCGTATTGGATGGTCTCAGCTGGTCGCAATGGGGGTCTCAAGTGTCTCCCATCAGTGGGGGTCTCCAATTTCCATTCAGAATCATTAATACTGTAGCTGTTCTCGGAATCCACTACAACCTTTCTCCTGAAGCTCAGTGTGGTTAATACGGGACGTATGGACATAAAAAACGGACATATGGACCCAAGTTTAGTAAAGAATAAAACATATCTCAGAAGTTGAGCAGAGATATAAAGGCTTTATCTTGATTTCTGGGTCTTTGTCTCCCCCTGCAGGTCGACTGTAACAATTACATCCGTCTGCTGGAGTTTCTGGGCGACGGACGCATCTACGTGTGTGGCACCTACGCCTTCGACCCCCAGTGTGCCTTCCTGGTTAGTGTGTGTGTGTGTGTGTGTGTGTGTGAGAGGCCTTCCTCCTGTTTGTCCGTGTCTGCATGTGTGTGAGTGAGACATTGTAGGGCAGATCTTTTGCCCGAGGATCTATCCACCACTGCACACACACACACACGGCTGCAGCACACTATGATTCCAAACCGGTGTGTGTTTGCCTGCACGTGTGTCCCTTGTACACGCGTGTTTGTGTGTGTGTTTGCGCCTACAGTATGAGCATTAAGAGCCGCAAATGAATCCCTGTGACAAGTTCCCACACTCATTCACACCCAAGTCCTTCACCGAACGGACAGGCAGAAGGGCACACAAACAAAAGCAACCTCTCTGTTATCCTACCACCGCAGCGAATGCATTCACATGGAAACTCACACCCCACTCAGTACTTATTAGAAAAAGATTTGGTGCCAGTCAGCCAACAAAAGCTTTTAGATTCTTCTTTTCTTGCAAGTGACAATTTGATTATAGTGACATTTAAGCAGAAAACCTGTGGAGATCTAATTCAAAGAAAAAATAAATCATTGTAAGTAATTTAGAAGATAATGAAACACAAGGCAGCTGTGAATATAAAGGATGATGTACAAAATGACCTTTATTTATTTGTCGATTTAGTGTTGCCAATGTGGGTCTGACTTCTCTTTTCCCGTCGTCCTGCAGGAGCTCTCCTCCTTCACCCTGGAGAAAGCCGAGGATGGAGGGGTGAAGATGGAGACGGGGAAGGGCAAGTGTCCCTTTGAGCCGAGTCAGCACTACACAGCTGTTATGGCAGGTGGGATGGTACCACTGAATGACTAACTGATCGATGAATCTCCTTGTTTGTTTGTTGCCTGGTTGATCAGAATATTCGCTTAATCCCAGGTACTAACTCACTTCTTTCTCTCTCTCTTTTGTCTAGCTGGTACTCTATACACAGCAGCCACCAGTAACTTCCTGGGAACGCTGTTCGACATCTCCCGGGCAACCGGCGCTGAGCAGGAGCGCATCCGAACTGAGCGATCCATCAACTGGCTGAGTGGTGAGACACACATGCGCACACTAAACCCACATATGCACGGACATGCAAAGACAGAAACGCACTTTCACTTAAAGTTTCACTCAAACTGTGTGTGTGTGTGTGTGTGTGTGTGTTTCTCAGACCCAGAGTTTGTGAGCTCAGCCTTCATAGAGCAGTCTGCAGACAGCAACCCGACAGGAGACGATGACAAAATCTACTTCTTCTTCACCGAGGTGGCCAAAGAGTATGATCTATACACCAAAGTCAAAGTGCCCAGGGTGGCACGCGTCTGCAAGGTAACCCGCCGTCCTGATTGATTGATTGATGGATTGGCTGATTGATCAGCCTCATGTGAATTCACTGTCGGGCTTGTCCGTTCAGTCTGACGTGGGAGGGATGAAGACTCTGCAGCGACGTTGGACCACCTTCCTCAAGGCCCAGCTGGTGTGTGAGGACAAGCCGAGCGGTCAGCGCTACAACATCCTAACTGATGTTTTCACCACGGAACACACACCGGGCGATCCCAGCAGCACACACTTCTACGGGCTGTTCACCTCCCAGTGGTAAGCTGAGGAACAAGCAAGGGCGAAGAGAAAACCAGAGATATATTTGCTGTGCAGCGTGAGAGTGGTATCAATCTTCTCATCTCGCTTTCGTCAAGAAAGGGAATACATGTATTTCCCAAAATGTCAAACTATTCTTTTGAGATTGGACAGCCTGGCTTTATGGTAACCATTCCTTTTCCTCTTCTTAGGGAGCGGGAAGAGTTGTCAGCAGTGTGTGTTTTCAGTCTGTCTGACATCAGCAAAGTGTTGGACGGCCCCTTTAAAGAGCTGAAGAAGACCTGCGAGAACTGGATCAACCCTGACCCTGTTCCCACACCAAGGCCTGGCCAGGTACTAATCTGCACAACCACATGTCGACTGTCTGCTTTTTACTTTCTACATTCATTACAAATTTCTTAACTCAGGCATGTTTTTTTTCATTTCGTAGTGTTTGAACAATGCTTTGAAGGCTGAGGGGTTCGAGTCCTCTCTCAAACTTCCCGACAAGGTGTTGACATTCGTGAGGGACCACCCCCTGATGGAGAACAGTGTAACTGCAGCGCCCCTGCTGGTGCGGAAGGGAATCCGATACACCAAGCTGGCTGTAACTCAGACGGGCAGCGAGGACGACGAGCGGAGGGCAGCAGTGCTGCACCTTGGAACGGGTGAGGAGACAGGGAGGTAGAGATAAGGAGAGGAAAGGACACAAGAAAAACTCAAACTGTCTGTGGAAACTAGAGTTAATGCAGATAATTATTGTATTGAGATATAAAACAAATTAATACGAAGTGCATTGCTGTAAAAGTTAATGGATTTAATACAAATTTGTACGACCGTCCTCGTGTTATGTAAATAGGTTTTGATTTTTAAATGAAATAAACTAAATTCAGTGTTGTAAATATTAAAAAAAATAAACTGTTTGTGTGTGTTGCAGATCGCGGGGAGCTCCACCAAGTGGCAGTAGTGGGCCAGAACGCCACCTTACTGCAGGAGCTTTCTCTGTTCACCTCAGAAGAGCCTGTCAACAATATATTGCTGCACCAGGTATTTGCACCACACAAACATGCATATATTAATCTGCGGCGTCCATAAATATCTGTTACGTTGCTCAGTGCTTTCCCTTTTGCTTCTAGGGCCGGGCTCTGGTGGGCAGCCCTCTGTCTCTGGCTCGTGTCCAGGCTGAAGGCTGCTCTCTGTATCCCAGCTGTGTGGTGTGTGCCAGAGCCAGAGGACTGGGCTGTGTGTGGAGCACAGAGGAGGAAGCCTGCAGGCCCACAACAGCAGAGTGAGTACTACAGGAATATCTCACAGAACTGGAAACCTTCCAAAAATGAGAACCGAAGGCAGACAGCGTTTTCTGACCCAGTATTGGGTTAGAATATGGCTTAGTTATGTGTGAAAATTGACCTATTTTCTTTAGTATGTACATTTTTGTTGTGTATTTATTTATTTTTTACTTAAAAAAATATATCATATACCTATATATTAAAGTCTTAAGTGTATCCAACGGCAAAAAAGAGAGAAAAATATTGTGGCCACAAACAACAAGAACATCTTCGCATTCTCTGTGTATTAATAATTGAATCACTTTGGAATTGGAACAAATCAATTTGAAGAAACATTACGAAAATCAGGCACCAAGTAAAGTAGTTTTGCTACTACAATATGATGCAAAAAAGTGACTCCTGTTTGTGTGTGTATCCAGGCCTGGTCCAGGTGATATTGTAGACAACGCCTTGAGAAAGTGTGATACAGCGGAGGGTAAGTGCATCTCGTTTTTTGTTTTTTTTACTTTAAGACAATGCATTATGATTGCTGATGATTTCAAACCTGTGTTATATGTTCTGTATCGCTATAATATCTTTATGTCTGTTTTCTCTATCGTTCAACTCTCATCTGTCTCCCTGCGTGTTGTCTCCTCCAGGGCGTTGCACCCCGTCCATGAGGGAGCTGCGGGTTTCTGTGGGCCTGCGCCTCCTGTTGCCGTGTGTCCAGCTGTCTCCCCGGTCCTGTAGCTGGGAGCATCCCCCCCACAGACACACCCGGCAGCACCACTCTGACCTGGAGGTGACTGTCACCGAGGACAGCCTTGGGAAATACGTATGCACATGCCAGGTACACAGGCAAAACCGTTAGCTCACCATATTGACCCTATTTCACGTTTTCCTGCTACAACTCTCTTCCTCTTCTCTGTCATGTTGCTCTGCTCCAGGAGGCGGGACCAGGCAGCAGAGACCCCACCCCCTGCCGCAGAGCAGCCTATCACTTGACACTGGAAGGCCCCAGTGCTGGAGGAACCGTGGCGGCAGCAGGAGGGCGTCACGTCCTGGCCATCTACATCCTTTTCTTCGTCCTGGGTTTAGGGTTTGGTGTATTTCTCCTCTACTTCGTGACACATCGCCGCAGCATTGCCCGCCAGGGTCACCACCTGCCGGACAATTCGCTGTCGTCAGATAAGGGGCGGGACTTGCTGGGCTCCTCGGCCACGCCGCAGTCTCCCAGCAGTGCCAGCCTGATGTCCGAGGGATTCAGATTGACAGAAAAACGCAACGGGACGGCGACCACAAACACGACCACAACGCTTCTAAGCAACCAGGGGAATGGCGGTCACCTTAGCAACAGCTACAGCGGCACCCTGATCCACAGCAACCCCAGCAACGGCCACGGGAATGCTCTGTATGCCAACTGCAACACAAGTAGCAGCGGGCTGAAGTTAACCTCTGAAATTTTAGCTGCAAACTTGCTGGATGGAAGGACGGGGGAGAGGGAGATGGGGAGGCCCGAGGCGGTAGAGAGGAAGTTGAGGGAGGGGGACGAGGTGGATGAGGGGCTGGGGGACGGGTTTGGGGAGGGAATTAAAGGACTAGAGGAGGAGATGGCCAGCTTTCCCATGTTTAAATCACCAGCACCACTGGCCAAGTGTGAAGAAAGTTCAATATGAAAAGATACAAATGTTGATCGCACCATTTTGCATCCTCCAAACAAACTGAATAAAACCGGGAGGACGACATAATGGCTACTGTCAAATGCCTTTGACTGGGAGATGTGGCATGAAGAGAGACTACAGAGATATATGAGAAATATATGATAATTCTACGTCATGCATGTGAGAGAGAAAACGTGTGAGAGAGAAAACGTGTTCCAGTGCTCCAGTGCTCCAGTGAGTCATTCAGGATGAGAGCCACAGCTAAATAAATGTCAGATGTAAGATAAAATGTAAATATGAGCAGTCTGAAGTTGACTGTGGACACGGAGCTGAGTGTGATGTCGCTCAATTTAAATGTTTAAAAAAAAAAATAATCAAAGATGAAATGTCTACATGTGTAGACATAGAAAAGCCATATTGTCCTTCTCCTTAACTTAACTGCTGTTGTTTGCTCTCTCATTCTCTTCTCCGGATGGCACTGCAAAAGAAAAAGTGCACTTTGAATGTCTCAGCATCTCTCTGTATTTATGTTCCTCTCTCTGACACACCATTCAGACCCCAGACCTCATCAGGTCCAAAGGCACCAAGGGACTGCTGAGCCATAGACTGCACAGTCGGATTGCACGGGGGGGGGCCTGGGCTTCAAACAGAGAGGTGTCCCTCTCGGAGACTAAAGACCCATAAAGGGAGTCCCTCGCATGGGCTACAGTGACCGTGACCGGGCTGTCCCTGCCTACGCTGCCGCAGAGGTCAAGAGGGTGATAGGGTTCGAGAACACCTGCCAGATTTGTGTGAATGTGGAAAGTTTAAGATGCACAGCAGATGCAAGTGACAGCTGCCCAGATCTGTCACTGTTCACCTTCACAGTTACTGAGGCAGGAACTAATGAGTTTCGAAAGATGTGAAATTCATTTCAGTCTCACGGAGTGGACCTTGCCAGACACAAAGTCACCATCACCTCGTTTTGTGAGTTTGAAACTTTAAAAAATGTATTGTTTTTGTCATGTTGTTTTGTAATAAAGCCTAAAAAAGTTGCTGTTAACTGTTCCCATCGTGTCTGTTGAAGATCTGGACGTGAGAAAGATGAGAAACAAATGATGCTGAGTGCTTCTCTTACCTCCCCAGAAATGGACCAAGCTTGTTAGTAAATTCTGCATGTGTGTATCTTTTTAAGTTATGAAATACACAGTGTAAAAACCTCTCGAACCCCAAGACTCTGGCTCAGGCCCACGGTCAAAAATGACATGCCCAACATGAATAGTGTATCTCTGCAACTACGAGGTCTATTTGAATAATCTTGGTATCTTAATAAAGATAACACTTGTGAGATCTCTACAGAGGTATATATGTTTACTGGGTCAGACTAAATGAAGTTGGAAAACATTATAAATGACAGATGTAATTTCTGCCTAAAAACTGTTCCCGTTTAGAGTAAATATCTCTTTGGAATGATGCAGTTGCAGCTCAAAACCTTCAGCAGACATTATCACAACATCTGATCATTACTTGTGCTAATAAAGTGAAGCAGAGAAAATTAGAGAGGTTTTGTTAGAGGCACGTTAAGGCGGAATCTTCTATTCTAATTGGCCATTTAGGTACATTTGGGTACCGTCTGTGCCATTTGAAATTTCTCAGGTAACTGTAAAACTCATTAACAGGTTCAAATTAAGTTTTAAATCCATGTAAATCTGCTGTTTTTGGCTTTTTGTTGAAATCTGTCAATCAGACGCATGTTCCCATTCAAAGAAACCATACCCACATGCAGTACCACGATGTATCCACTAGATGGAGACATCATGTTCTTTCATACAAGGCTGAAGAAAGTTTTGTTCTATGATGGAGGAATAGACTACAAATGCTTCTCCGTGTCATGCACATGACTACAGGTGGCTGGAGTCGACTCAAAATGATCCAGAAACAGTGGAGTAGCCATTAGCAGCTGTTGCTCAGCTTGATTACGTTTGAGCGGGTAACATTAGCATGAAGTAGCAAAGTAGCCATTTTGCCCTGACGCACATGGAGTTACATCTTTGACAGCTGCAACAGGAACAATACCATCATCATTTAAGATCCTTAAAGTTCAACATTTTGAGAAATTAGTTGCACTTTATTGCCAAGAATTATATGAGAAGCTTGAAACCACGCTGCTACAGCCAGCAGCCGGTTAGCTTAGCTAGCTCAGTTTACAGACTAGAAACAGGTGGTAATAGCTAGCCTGGCTGTGTCCAAAGGTAATCAATCAATCAGAAATGTTAATGCATATATATTATTTCCATGCACATACCACCATACTATTTATTATTCCAGAACATTTTTTTGTTTGTCACAATACATAATATTTTAAATGCAGTATGCCAAAAATACCAGGATGTTCAACTACACTTGGTCGCATTTTGCAGTATGCAAGCTAGCACGCTTTTCTGGCTGTGCTGACCAACAATGCTTTGCGCAGCAGATATATGAGGAAGAGGGTCAAGGTTCAAGGCACCATGTTATGAGGAAGTATATCCCAATTTAATGCATACTGCATGCAACAGTATGTAATTTGTAAGCGGCAGCTGCAATATGTACTAATATTATTAAAAGTTTAACAGCCAATCGCCCTTTTATTGGATATCAGTTATTTATTGGACACTGCTGCACATCAGACTGATCCGATGAATCCCAATATCACTGAAGTTTCATACCAGAGTGAAGACAGATCACAGATTAAACTCAGGTGTATCACTTCCAAGTTTTATATTACTTGTTTTGTGATTCAATTCATTGTAGGCCTGAACAACAAAAGGACCACAAAGTACTTTCTTCATTTATTAGAAAGATTTGTCTTTCCTTGATCTGTTATTTCCCCCATTAACATTTACTGTATTATGGATACAATTAAAGTCAGAGAGAGTAGGAGAGTCTGTCTGTCAGCGAGAAACACTTTTTACATCATTTGTTATCGTTTGTTGATAATTCATGAGCGTCTGGTTTGATATGACTTACATTAGTTAAATGTTCCCCGAAACATTACACCTAATAAATCATTTCCTAATAATTTTGTTTAAAAGACTACATATTCATATTCTGGGCCTATACAATTTGAATATCAATAAATACAAATAACAAATAAATATTACAAACACATTCTGCCAGTAGTAGTGGTTCCTGTGCTAAGCAGGACACAGTACACAATATAAATACACAATGCAGGTTGTTATGCATGTGCAGGTGTTTGTTAACCAGGTAACAGAGATAAAACACTGCTGCTCTGACAGTGATCACTGTGGCCTTTAATTAGTATTAGTACAGTTCACATGTGTGCAGACACAAACTCTCTCCACAGCTGTTAAAGCCAACTGACAGCTGATCACAGCTGTGATCAGAAACAGACGTCGCTTCACGTGATGCTTCAGAGAAAAGGACGCCTCATTTCTCTAAAAACATATTACCTTGTTTCCTCTCTCCTCGCATTGGCTTCCATGCATCTCTGGTGGTGGGAGGTAAAATAGCAATACAATGTCAATAATTGTCTTTATTCTTGTTCTATAATTTCACAAATACAACAAACTATAGTTTTTGTATATATAATATAACTATATACAAAACTTTATAAGCTGTGATATCAAATAGCTTTTGCGGCTCCAGACACATTTTATTTGGTAAAAATAGGGCAAAATGGCTGTTTGGCTAGTAAAGGTTGCCGACCCTTGGTGTAGTGTATTAAAGATGTAAATAATTAGTAGACAAATACATGTACAGAGCCCCTAGACAACCACAGTGTGTATAATAGTAAATATTGTGGCGTCTGTGCCCACTGGCTGCGTAGGGAAAAGTGCCAATCATGACTTCATCTCAACCATCGAGCAGTTCAGCAGGCTTTCTGAAGCCAAAAAGCCTGAAGTCCTCCTCATAGAGCTGGTACAGTTTCCTCCTGTCCTCTATGGGCACTGTGTCGAACCAGTCCGACACAGAATTGGCGGAAGTCATGTTTTCATAGGAAGGAGGGAACTTAATGTCGTCCTCCAGCCTTAGGATCTTCAGCAGCAGTTCAGCATCCTGCTGTAAAGTCTCCTGATGGCCAATAAAATCATACCTGAGAGGTAAAAACAAACCGGTGTCAAACTACAGCTGAAATAACCATTGTTTTGTATTGACATTGAATTCATTGATCATTTGTGGATGTTAAAGGGGAATTCCAACAATTGCACACATCTGGATCAGAACATTATTTAAAAAAAATGTCTCTTTCTTAATTCCCTTAACTTTATGAAAACACACTAGAGTTTCACATTTAAAATACTACAAGGTAAGTCACAAGATAGAATGAAAAACACTTAATTATTAATTATACAAGACCCCTCCTAAGGTAAAAAACCCTCCATATGTCCAGAAACATCACAGAGGACGAGCCTTTTACAGCCCTGCAGACAAAAATGGCCTTACTGTATGAGGCAGGGGTGGCACAGGCTGTGCATCGGCCTCCAGTGGGGTTCAAAGGGCCGCACTGTCCGCGGGTCCAGCAGGTACTGAATAAAGTTGTAAAATGAGACGTGCATGCCGGATGCAAACGCCTCGTGCGCTGTCTTTGGCGGATCAGACTGGTGGCCGTACATGCGCAGAATGTGCCGGCCAAAGCGCTCATAGAAGTACTCATTTTCCGGCTGCAACTTGTCTCGGTAGGCGGAGATGAGACGGACAAACGGGTCCCGGACGTACATGAACTTTGTGTAGTGCTTCAGCTTTGCCTGTAGTTAAGAAATAAGTACGCATCAGCGCTTTCTGTTGTCACTTTAAGAACACCTCTGATGACATTGCATGAACTGACCTTTGTCTCGATTTTTGGGTAGCTGTTTAGGAAAGTGAACTTGCTGTTGATGTGGACAGTCTCAGAGGATATGGACATGGGGTCTGGATGTGGCTTGCTCTGGTTCAGGACCAAGAAAACCTTCTTCCAGTTGGTACACGCCACCTGTTGTATAGAAGAACAAGACTACTATTACTGATTTGGAAGATTTGCTGTGAAACTGAAGTCCCTGTCTGTGTCCATGTCTTCATCACCTTGGGAATGTAACAGTAGATGATGCCATAATTGTCATCCACAATGAGGTTCTCCAGCTCTCTGTCACTCATGTCTTCCAAACTGCGCTTCCCCTCAGCAAATCCATCACACTGTCTTCTTAGCAGCTGCTTTCTCAGTTCCTGCTGCCGACGGACCCCCTCTGAGATGACAAATGAGAATATGTGTCGTAACGGTCTAAAACAATTAGTGCTGCTGAAGGAATTCTGTTTTTTTTTGGCCTTTCTATTAAGGACAGTGAAGGTGAAAGCCAAAAGCAAAGGCCAAACATTTGTCTAAAAATGCGCTAAATATGAGCCGCGGTAATCCAAAAATAAACAAGGGTGAGGTCGCAGCTCCACCTGCTAATCTATTTATTTATCCCTCATTCCACACAAAAATAATCCCTCACCAGGATACACGCCGGGAACAGTAAGAAAACCACACACACACACACTCACATATGGACACATATTGTACCTCTTTCTTCCAGTGACATGTCCCAAAAGGACAACATGATGAGAAACATGGGTCCCACAAAGAGCAGCAGCAGCAGGAATCCTTTGCCTGCCGCCATGGTAGCTGGAACCAGTAACAGTAAAAGTCCACTAAATGTGCGATATTTAAGGACACTTAAGTTATTAAAGGTAAAAGTCATTGTCCCTTTTTTTCCTGATTAAATATCGTATAAATACTGTGTAAATACTAGTCACAGGAGAAACATGCAAAACATATCGGCCGGTGTAAAAGTATTTTGTTCTAGTTTTTAATAACACTGACTGAGTATAATTCCAAAATCCACAATTAAATTGAAGCCTCATCTTATTTGTTGCAAAGTTCCTCGCATTAAGAAATGATAACTAAATAAGTCTATTAGTAGAGAAACAACACAATATGGTTACTAGCAACCTATATAAATATATCCCACATAACCAATTGGCACATCACTCACCTTGCAGCATAACTCTCCGATAGATGATCTGCTGAAGAGACATGAGGGGGAAACCACTGATTAGAACCTCAGCCTACAGAAGCATGTCTGGGTACTGCATCCTTGCATCCTTCTGCGATCTTTATTTCACAAGTGCACTATGATGTCACTGGAGAGCACAGAGTCAAATCTGTGAATCAACAGAGCGATGTTGACACGGCAGCATTTTCATCCAGGATGTACTATTCAGTCTGTATTAGTGGCTGACGGGGGCTTAGTTGCAACCTTTCCAAATATTTAATTAGTCTGTTTTTTTCACCTGCCAGCGGTCTGTTCACTACATGGAAATGCACATTAAATTAAGAGGGTGATGTCAAAATGCATTGCTGTACATCTCCACGGTCTGTCATTGAGTTGATTGGGTGACTGTGGATCAGTGGAGTCCTTCAATCAGAGGATCGGCGGTTCGATCCTGGAGAGACTAGTCCGGACGGGAACGCGCAGCTTCAGGCAGAATCGATTCTGCGCCAAACTGAATCTATTTGAAGACGCTGATTGGCTAAATTGTATGTCACACATTTATATCTTTAATCAGCAATTGGCTAAACTGCTTCATAGACCCGCCTCTTTTGGCAGTTTCTCCAGCGCCCCAGCCATCTGAGACGTGCACACGCGGAGAGGACGTGCAGACAGGTGGAGAGGACGTGCAGGAAAAGCATATATTTACCGCAGATATCATATTTTACACATATTACTGGGTGATTCCATATTTCAAAAACACAAATATTGACAATTTGTTTAGTTTATTATTATTATTATTATTATTTATTTTATTTTATTTGTTGTGGCTCAAGGTGGGGCGGCGCCCTAGCGCCCTCTATTGACCAGCCGCCACTGACTATGGGATTGATTACCAAGAGAGTTACATTAAAGTCATCAGGTGATTGTTCTGAGACTTTCTCAGCAAATTCAATCAGTGCTTCATTAAAGCTCATATGTTCACGTGTGACCTCTGAAAAGGTGGCCCTTTGTGCCTATAGGGGAACATTTAAATCAATTTGTGACATGGCACCATCTCAGTTTGCTATGTTGTTACATTATGTTGTGTCCTGCAGTGCATGAAGTCAACCAACATGTAAACTTACTGACTGACTCACCTTCAAATTCTTCAAGTCTTGTTCTGTTTTCTGAACGTCTTCTTTGAGATTTTTCTGCAAACACAGCGTGAGAATCAACATGCAGTTACATTTGTGGACAGAACAGCCGAAGCATGACAGCAGCTCTAGCATATCTGCACATACGACTGCAGATGGATAATTAAGAACATTTCAACAGGAAGTTTGCTTGTGGTGAATCACAATGACTGTGGACTTGCAAAAAAATGCGTAATTCTTTTCTACAGCAATGGGAGGTTAAGCAGCAATTTATTTACCAGTTTGTCGTCGTCTATCCGTGAACTTGCGAGGCAAACCAGACACAGCAGAGTGAAGAGGAAGTACAGGCCACCAGCCACTCCTCTGCTTCTGGGTGTATCACTTCCAAGTTTTACATTACTTGTTTTGTGATTCAATTCATTGTAGGCCTGAACAACAAAAGGACCACAAAGTACTTTCTTCATTTATTAGAAAGATTTGTCTTTCCTTGATCTGTTATTTCCCCCATTAACATTTACTGTATTATGGATACAATTAAAGTCAGAGGGAGTAGGAGAGTCTGTCTGTCAGCAAGAAACACTTTTTACATCATTTGTTATCGTTTGTTGATAATTCATGAGCGTCTGGTTTGATATGACTTACATTAGTTAAATGTTCCCCGAAACATTACACCTAATGAATCATTTCCTAATAATTTTGTTTAAAAGACTACATATTCATATTCTAGGCCTATACAATTTGAATATCAATAAATACAGACACAAATAACAAATAAATATTACAAACACATTCTGCCAGTAGTAGTGGTTCCTGTGCTAAGCAGGACACAGTACACAATATAAATACAGAATGCAGGTTGTTATGCATGTGCAGGTGTTTGTTAACCAGGTAACAGAGATAAAACACTGCTGCTCTGACAGTGATCACTGTGGCCTTTAATTAGTATTAGTACAGTTCACATGTGTGCAGACACAAACTCTCTCCACAGCTGTTAAAGCCAACTGACAGCTGATCACAGCTGTGATCAGAAACAGACGTCGCTTCACGTGATGCTACTTTTTAGCCAACTATGTTCACAAACAACAAACAAACAACAATCAGTAAGGGTAGAATGAGTTAAAGAAGACAAATCTCACTACAAAATGTGCTCCACATCCTATTACGTCGCTATCAAACGCCTTTCCCTGCAGGTGGCTAATTATGATTTGCAGACCTCCGCCCTGGTAAACTATTGTAAGCTATTGTGTTGAGCACGTTAAGAGCTCTCTGGAAGCAGTGTTCATGTGTATGTGTTTGGGGCTTTTATTGTGGAGGATGAGACGGAAAGAGAAAAAGAGGTTCTGGTGAAGTGTGGGAGAAGTGAATAAAGTTGCTGCCGTCTTTGCGCAGATTACGGAGCCCCGTGTTTATTATTTTATTATTATCATAAAGTATCGGCGCAACATTAACACTCGGCTACACTATCAATGGATAAATCCAAAAAAAGAAAAGTCACGGAGCAAAATAGAGAGTTTAATTCTGCGTGGACGTATTCATTTGCTTTCAGTGCAAACGATGCTGGTTTACCTGTATGCTTGAAATGTGGCGAGAAATTAGCAAACAACAAAAAATGTAATGTTGAAAGACACTTCCAGAAGAACACACAGCATTTACTGAAAAGTACCACGCTGGAGATGAGCGAAAAAGAGCGATTTCTCAACTGCTGCAGCAAACTGAGCAAGTTTTTTTCTCCTCTTCATAAGAGTTTGATATTGTTATTACAGGTAAAATAGCAATACAATGTCAATAATTGCCTTTATTCTTGTTCTATAATTTCACAAATACAACAAACTATAGTTTTTGTATATATAATATAACTATATACAAAACTTTATAAGCTGTGATATCAAATAGCTTTTGCGGCTCCAGACACATTTTATTTGGTAAAAATAGGGCAAAATGGCTCTTTGGCTAGTAAAGGTTGCCGACCCTTGGTGTAGTGTATTAAAGATGTAAATAATTAGTAGACAAATACATGTACAGAGCCCCTAGACAACCACAGTGTGTATAATAGTAAATATTGTGGCGTCTGTGCCCACTGGCTGCGTAGGGAAAAGTGCCAATCATGACTTCATCTCAACCATCGAGCAGTTCAGCAGGCTTTCTGAAGCCAAAAAGCCTGAAGTCCTCCTCATAGAGCTGGTACAGTTTCCTCCTGTCCTCTATGGGCACTGTGTCGAACCAGTCCGACACAGAATTGGCGGAAGTCATGTTTTCATAGGAAGGAGGGAACTTAATGTCGTCCTCCAGCCTTAGGATCTTCAGCAGCAGTTCAGCATCCTGCTGTAAAGTCTCCTGATGGCCAATAAAATCATACCTGAGAGGTAAAAACAAACCGGTGTCAAACTACAGCTGAAATAACCATTGTTTTGTATTGACATTGAATTCATTGATCATTTGTGGATGTTAAAGGGGAATTCCAACAATTGCACACATCTGGATCAGAACATTATTTAAAAAAAATGTCGTCTCTTTCTTAATTACCTTAACTTTATGAAAACACACTAGAGTTTCACATTTAAAATACTACAAGGTAAGTCACAAGATAGAATGAAAAACACTTAATTATTAATTATACAAGACCCCTCCTAAGGTAAAAAACCCTCCATATGTCCAGAAACATCACAGAGGACGAGCCTTTTACAGCCCTGCAGGCAAAAATGGCCTTACTGTATGAGGCAGGGGTGGCACAGGCTGTGCATCGGCCTCCAGTGGGGTTCAAAGGGCCGCACTGTCCGCGGGTCCAGCAGGTACTGAATAAAGTTGTAAAATGAGACGTGCATGCCGGATGCAAATGCCTCGTGCCCTGTCTTTGGCGGATCAGACTGGTGGCCGTACCTGCGCAGAATGTGCCGGCCAAAGAGCTCATAGAAGTACTCATTTTTCAGCTGCAACTTGTCTCGGTAGGCAGAGATGAGACGGACAAACGGGTCCCGGACGTACATGAACTTTGTGTAGTGCTTCAGCTTTGCCTGTAGTTAAGAAATAAGTACGCATCAGCGCTTTCTGTTGTCACTTTAAGAACACCTCTGATGCCATTGTATGAACTGACCTTTATCTCGATTTTTGGGTAGCTGTTTAGGTTAGTTAACGAGCTCTTCATGTGGGCAGTCTCAGAGGATATGGACATGGGGTCTGGATGTGGCTTGCTCTGTTTCAGGACGAAGAAAACCTTCTTCCAGTTGGTACACGCCACCTGTTGTATAGAAGAACAAGACTACTATTACTGATTTGGAAGATTTGCTGTGAAACTGAAGTCCCTGTCTGTGTCCATGTCTTCATCACCTTGGGAATGTAACAGTAGATGATGCCATAATTGTCATCCACAATGAGGTTCTCCAGCTCTCTGTCACTCATGTCTTCCGAACTGCGCTTCCCCTCAGCAAATCCATCACACTGTCTTCTTAGCAGCTGCTTTCTCAGTTCCTGCTGCTGACGGACCCCCTCTGAGATGACAAATGAGAATATGTGTCGTAACGGTCTAAAACAATTAGTGCTGCTGAATAAATTCTGTTTTTTTTGGCCTTTCTATTAAGGACAGTGAAGGTGAAAGCCAAAAACAAAGGCCAAACATTTGTCTCAAAAAAGAATCCCTCACCAGGATACACGCCGGGAACAGTAAGAAAACCACACACTCACATATGGACACATATTGTACCTCTGTCTTCCAGTGACATGTCCCAAAAGGACAACATGATGAGAAACATGGGTCCCACAAAGAGCAGCAGCAGCAGGAATCCTTTGCCTGCCGCCATGGTAGCTGGAACCAGTAACAGTAAAAGTCCACTAAATGTGCGATATTTAAGGACACTTAAGTTATTAAAGGTAAAAGTCATTGTCCCTTTTTTTCCTGATTAAATATCGTATAAATACTGTGTAAATACTAGTCACAGGAGAAACATGCAAAACATATCGGCCGGTGTAAAAGTATTTTGTTCTAGTTTTTAATAACACTGACTGAGTATAATTCCAAAATCCACAATTAAATTGAAGCCTCATCTTATTTGTTGCAAAGTTCCTCGCATTAAGAAATGATAACTAAATAAGTCTATTAGTAGAGAAACAACACAATATGGTTACTAGCAACCTATATAAATACATCCCACATAACCAATTGGCACATCACTCACCTTGCAGCATAACTCTCCGATAGATGATCTGCTGAAGAGACATGAGGGGGAAACCACTGATTAGAACCTCAGCCTACAGAAGCATGTCTGGGTACTGCATCCTTGCATCCTTCTGCGATCTTTATTTCACAAGTGCACTATGATGTCACTGGAGAGCACAGAGTCAAATCTGTGAATCAACAGAGCGATGTTGACACGGCAGCATTTTCATCCAGGATGTACTATTCAGTCTGTATTAGTGGCTGACGGGGGCTTAGTTGCAACCTTTCCAAATATTTAATTAGTCTGTTTTTTTTACCTGCCAGCGGTCTGTTCACTACATGGAAATGCACATTAAATTAAGAGGGTGATGTCAAAATGCATTGCTGTACATCTCCACGGTCTGTCATTGAGTTGATTGGGCGACTGTGGCTCAGTGGAGTCCTTCAATCAGAGGATCGGCGGTTCGATCCCCGGCTCCGTTAGTAGTCCATGTGTCCTTGGGCAAGACACTTAACCCCAAAATTGCTCCCGTAGCCGTGTTGTGAGTTTTGTGTGAATGTCAGTTAGTTGATGGGCAGGTGGCATGGTAGCCTCTGTGTATCAGTGTATGAATGGGTGTGTGATGAATGATGACATGTAGTGTGAAAGTCGGAAAGACTATACAAGTGCAGTCCATTTACCATTTACCATCGGTTGGACCAAAACTTTGGTCCAGACTGAAATATCTCGATAACTATGGGCAGTGGCGGCTGGTGGAAAATTTTGGTAAAAGGGTGGTATCATTTCACATTCATAGAAAAATAGACCCTTTGAGCTGTCCAAATGTAGAGAAATTAAGACCAAAAACGGTTACTCCTGTTGAGATAGACAGGGGGTCAAAGTTGGTCATTTAACATGTATTCCAATGGGAGCTCGAAATACAGGGGTGGTACCTTAACAACACGACGCGTTTTGTCTGACGTGCCCGTGTTTTAGCAATGTCGCACCCCGTTGCAAAACCTGTCCGCCTCGAAACTGAAACCGAATTATCGGAATACGGCATCTTAAAATTGCAAAATATGCTTATAATGGTTTGGGGATTGACAATTCTTGCATTATTTAGGCTCGTAGTGAAGATGAAGGTTAAGATCACAATTAAATATTGTACAGCAGTTCAAATTGCCAAGTTGAGGAATTCCGCTATGGAACGTACCGGCTAAAAATTGAGCTATATTCCGCCGTGGGGAGTAACAGCATGTCACCACGGCAGTTTAAGCAGTGAACGCTCGGTGCCAAAAACAATACGCAGTCTATGAAGAAAGCAGGCATTTGTTCTAATTTCAGATGAAGTATTTTTGTTAGATCACAAAAAGATATTGGGTGTTAGTTCATGTGCTGCAGTGATAAGAGCTTCACGATCTATATTTCTTCCGCGGACGAATCTTGGCGGGCAGCTGGTGAAACTGAAAGAGAGGCCCGGCCTGATCGATGAATATAGTGCCTTTCGCATTGCGTAAACAAAAAATTATAATCGAAACAAAATAGTCTAATATCCTCGACAATTTGGGGAATAGTGGAATGTTACATTTACTTATCGGGAAAGTTTTTTTCCGGACATAAATAACGATTAAGCAGCAATTTATTTACCAGTTTGTCGTCGTCTATCCGTCAAAAGCCAAAAAAAGTCCTAGGGGGCTCGGGGTTCTGAAGATTAAGCAGCAATTAATTTACCAACAAAATGTGTGTGTGTGTGTGTGTGTGTGTGTGCATGTGCGTGCTGGAGTGCGCGCGTGCGTGTGTGTTTTCTTTTGAATGTATGTTTTGTTCCTGCAGGAACACGTTGTTTGGCCCAGTGGTGCCGAGATAACATGTGTTGGAAGGATTCGGACCCAATTAAAAAAAAACGCACACCCTGATATTGTAATATTTCCTTTTTATTTTGTGTATAATTTATTGGATTCAAGTGGCCTCAGAGATTTGAAATGTGTGATTTCATGCCTCTATATTTTGTGCTCCAGTATGGACGTGTAGTTTCACTTCCTTGGAAACGAGTTACACCTGTTAAACCCACCCCAATGCTATTAGGTGTGTCACTCATTGTGTCATTGCAACGAGGCTGTAAACATGCTGTGTATGTCGCCTGCTCTGAAAAACCGAGGTACGAGCAGGTGTGGAAGTAACAAATAACAATTGCTCTCATTTCTGTAACAAAGATGTTATTTGTGTACTGAATTTTTTACTTATTTACTCATACTATTTACTAATTTACTAATTTGACTTTTCTTGAAGTACTTTTTTGTCACAAGTATCGTACTTCGCTCCATTTTCCAGAAGAACACACAGCATTTACTGAAAAGTACCACGCTGGAGATGAGCGAAAAAGAGCGATTTCTCAACTGCTGCAGCAAACTGAGCAAGTTTTTTTCTCCTCTTCATAAGAGTTTGATAATGTTATTACAGGTAAAATAGCAATACAATGTCAAAAATTGCCTTTATTCTTGTTCTATAATTTCACAAATACAACAAACTATAGTTTTTGTATATATAATATAACTATATACAAAACTTTATAAGCTGTGATATCAAATAGCTTTTGCGGCTCCAGACACATTTTAATTGGTAAAAATAGGGCAAAATGGCTCTTTGGCTAGTAAAGGTTGCCGACCCTTGGTGTAGTGTATTAAAGATGTAAATAATTAGTAGACAAATACATGTACAGAGCCCCTAGACAACCACAGTGTGTATAATAGTAAATATTGTGGCGTCTGTGCCCACTGGCTGCGTAGGGAAAAGTGCCAATCATGACTTCATCTCAACCATCGAGCAGTTCAGCGGGCTTTCTGAAGCCAAAAAGCCTGAAGTCCTCCTCATAGAGCTGGTACAGTTTCCTCCTGTCCTCTATGGGCACTGTGTCGAACCAGTCCGACACAGAATTGGCGGAAGTCATGTTTTTATAGGAAGGAGGGAACTTAATGTCGTCCTCCAGCCTTAGGATCTTCAGCAGCAGTTCAGCATCCTGCTGTAAAGTCTCCTGATGGCCAATAAAATCATACCTGAGAGGTAAAAACAAACCGGTGTCAAACTACAGCTGAAATAACCATTGTTTTGTATTGACATTGAATTCATTGATCATTTGTGGATGTTAAAGGGGAATTCCAACAATTGCACACATCTGGATCAGAACATAATTTAAAAAAAATGTCTCTTTCTTAATTCCCTTAACTTTATGAAAACACACTAGAGTTTCACATTTAAAATACTACAAGGTAAGTCACAAGATATAATGAAAAACACTTAATTATTAATTATACAAGACCCCTCCTAAGGTAAAAAACCCTCCATATGTCCAGAAACATCACAGAGGACGAGCCTTTTACAGCCCTGCAGGCAAAAATGGCCTTACTGTATGAGGCAGGGGTGGCACAGGCTGTGCATCGGCCTCCAGTGGGGTTCAAAGGGCCGCACTGTCCGCGGGTCCAGCAGGTACTGAATAAAGTTGTAAAATGAGACGTGCATGCCGGATGCAAATGCCTCGTGCGCTGTCTTTGGCGGATCAGACTGGTGGCCGTACATGCGCAGAATGTGCCGGCCAAAGAGCTCATAGAAGTACTCATTTTCCGGCTGCAACTTGTCTCGGTAGGCGGAGATGAGACGGACAAACGGGTCCCGGACGTACATGAACTTTGTGTAGTGCTTCAGCTTTGCCTGTAGTTAAGAAATAAGTACGCATCAGCGCTTTCTGTTGTCACTTTAAGAACACCTCTGATGCCATTGTATGAACTGACCTTTATCTCGATTTTTGGGTAGCTGTTTAGGTAAGTTAACGAGCTCTTCATGTGGATAGACTCAAAGGATATGGACATGGGGTCTGGATGTGGCTTGCTCTGTTTCAGGACGAAGAAAACCTTCTTCCAGTTGGTACACGCCACCTGTTGTATAGAAGAACAAGACTACTATTACTGATTTGGAAGATTTGCTGTGAAACTGAAGTCCCTGTCTGTGTCCATGTCTTCATCACCTTGGGAATGTAACAGTAGATGATGCCATAATTGTCATCCACAATGAGGTTCTCCAGCTCTCTGTTACTCATGTCTTCCGAACTGCGCTTCCCCTCAGCAAATCCATCACACTGTCTTCTTAGCAGCTGCTTTCTCAGTTCCTGCTGCCGACGGACCCCCTCTGAGATGACAAATGAGAATATGTGTCGTAACGGTCTAAAACAATTAGTGCTGCTGAATAAATTCTGTTTTTTTTGGCCTTTCTATTAAGGACAGTGAAGGTGAAAGCCAAAAGCAAAGGCCAAACATTTGTCTCAAAAAAGAATCCCTCACCAGGATACACGCCGGGAACAGTAAGAAAACCACACACACACACTCACATATGGACACATATTGTACCTCTGTCTTCCAGTGACATGTCCCAAAAGGACAACATTATGAGAAACATGGGTGCCACAAAGAGCAGCAGCAGCAGGAATCCTTTGCCTGCCGCCATGGTAGCTGGAACCAGTAACAGTAAAAGTCCACTAAATGTGCGATATTTAAGGACACTTAAGTTATTAAAGGTAAAAGTCATTGTCCCTTTTTTTCCTGATTAAATATCGTATAAATACTGTGTAAATACTAGTCACAGGAGAAACATGCAAAACATATCGGCCGGTAAAAGTATTTTGTTCTAGTTTTTAATAACACTGACTGAGTATAATTCCAAAATCCACAATTAAATTGAAGCCTCATCTTATTTGTTGCAAAGTTCCTCGCATTAAGAAATGATAACTAAATAAGTCTATTAGTAGAGAAACAACACAATATGGTTACTAGCAACCTATATAAATATATCCCACATAACCAATTGGCACATCACTCACCTTGCAGCATAACTCTCCGATAGATGATCTGCTGAAGAGACATGAGGGGGAAACCACTGATTAGAACCTCAGCCTACAGAAGCATGTCTGGGTACTGCATGCTTGCATCCTTCTGCGATCTTTATTTCACAAGTGCACTATGATGTCACTGGAGAGCACAGAGTCAAATCTGTGAATCAACAGAGCGATGTTGACACGGCAGCATTTTCATCCAGGATGTACTATTCAGTCTGTATTAGTGGCTGACGGGGGCTTAGTTGCAACCTTTCCAAATATTTAATTAGTCTGTTTTTTTTACCTGCCAGCGGTCTGTTCACTATATGGAAATGCACAT
Source organism: Leptoclinus maculatus (assembly GCA_032191485.1). Classification (NCBI taxonomy): domain Eukaryota; kingdom Metazoa; phylum Chordata; class Actinopteri; order Perciformes; family Stichaeidae; genus Leptoclinus; species Leptoclinus maculatus. Next base: position 4,951,792 of record JAVDOI010000020.1, on the reverse strand, counting down.
TAAATTAAGAGGGTGATGTCAAAATGCATTGCTGTACATCTCCACGGTCTGTCATTGAGTTGATTGGGCGACTGTGGCTCAGTGGAGTCCTTCAATCAGAGGATCGGCGGTTCGATCCCCCGGCTCCGTTAGTAGTCCATGTGTCCTTGGGCAAGACACATAACCCCAAAATTGCTCCCGTAGCCGTGTTGTGAGTTTTGTGTGAATGTCAGTTAGTTGATGGGCAGGTGGCATGGTAGCCTCTGTGTATCAGTGTATGAATGGGTGTGTGATGAATGATGACATGTAGTGTGAAAGTCGGAAAGACTATACAAGTGCAGTCCATTTACCATTTACCATCGGTTGGACCAAAACTTTGGTCCAGACTGAAATATCTCGATAACTATGGGCAGTGGTGGATGGTGGAAAATGTTCTAGGTAGGGCTGTGCCACATCCAATCAATTTCAGCAAACATCCCAGAATGATTTAATGCAAAAAAATGAAGGTATCAAACACGCATTCAGGGTATGAAACTAACTCAAAATCAGTACTATTCCCAAGGACTCGTAGGTTCATAAAACTACTAGTCCTGAGCAATCTTTACTAGTCCTTCATGAAGCTTTGGGGAATGTACCAATCACGGGGTGTAGGGATGTGTGTGTGGAGGAAGACTCTCCCAAGGCAATTATCTAACAGTGAAACCGCAGAGATGCAAGGTACTTATCAAGAGTTTTATTGTTTGTAACATTATGTTGTAACATTATTACAAATTGTGAAACATATCGCCTGATAGGGTGGTATCATTTCACATTCATAGAAAAATAGACCCTTTGAGCTGTCCAAATGTAGAGAAATTAAGACCAAAAACTGTTACTCCTGTTGAGATGGACAGTGGGTCAAAGTTGGTCATTTAAGATGTATTCCAATGGGAGCTCGAAATACAGGGGTGGTACCTTAACAACACGACGCGTTTTGTCCGACGTGCCCGTGTTTTAGCAATGTCGCACCCCGTTGCGAAACCTGTCCGCCTCGAAACTGAAACCGAATTATCGGAATACGGCATCTTAAAATCGCAAAATGTGCTTATAATGGTTTGGGGATTGACAATTCTTGCATTATTGAGGCTCGTAGTGAAGATGAAGGTTAAGATCACAATTAAATATTGTACAGCAGTTCAAATTGCCAAGTTGAGGAATTCCGCTATGGAACGTACCGGCTAAAAATGTAGCTATATTCCGCCGTGGGGAGTAACAGCATGTCACCACGGCAGTTTAAGCAGTGAACGCTCGGTGCCAAAAATAATACGCAGTCTATGAAGAAAGCAGGTTCACGATCTATATTTCTTCCGCGGACGAATCTTGGCGGGCAACTGGTGAAACTGAAAGAGAGGCCCGGCCTGATCGATGAATATAGTGCCTTTCGCATTGCGTAAACAAAAAATGATAATCGAAACAAAATAGTCTAATATCCTCAACAATTTGGGGAATAGTGGAATGTTACATTTACTTATCGGGAAAGTCTTTTTCCGGACATAAATAACGAATAAAGCCTCTCAAATTTCACTCGCCATGAGGACTAGTGAGAATGATAATTTAGGTAGTCCCTCCAAAAATCCACTCGCCTCGGGCTAGCGGACTAGCGTTAGTTTCCGACCCTGCGCATTACTACTTTGCAGTTAAATATTGAACCTTTATTCCAACATGAAAAAAAGCAGTAAATAACACTTTGACAAACACGTCAGGACATCTTATTAATGTCACCCTCACAGGCAATTCAGTATAATATAATAATATATATATCATATAATAATATTCTGTATAATATAATAATATATATATCATATAATAATATTCACTATAATATAAAACACACACACATATATATATAATTATTTATTTATAACTATATATCCATTTCTCAGACAGGTGCTTCATGTCCCTCACTCCCTAACTGTCCGTGCTGGTTCTGTCCCCGTTGTTTTAAAAAGCTAAATAAGTTATTAGCATGACTGCATCCAGCTAGTCAAACCTGTCTGGTGTACAGCTACTAGAGAAGCTTTGCATGTACTGCTTCCCTTTCCTGCTAGTCTGCTGTCTGATTGTGAGGTCAGGCTGATCTGGGATCAGCTCTTTCACTGTAGTTTCTCCTCTCAGTTCTCCTCTCAAACGAGTCTTGGAGGAGCAGTGCTCGCGCTGGCGCTCGCCTGTAGAGACTAGTCCGGACGGGAACACGCAGCTTGGGGCAGAATCGATTCTGCCCCAAGCTGAATCTATTTGAAGACGCTGATTGGCTAAATTGTATGTCACACATTTATATCTTTAATCAGCAATTGGCTAAACTGCTTCATAGACCCGCCTCTTTTTGGCAGTTTCTCCAGCGCCCCAGCCATCTGAGACGTGCACACGCGGAGAGGACGTGCAGACAGGTGGAGAGGACGTGCAGGAAAAGCATATATTTACCGCAGATATCATATTTTACACATATTACTGGGTGATTCCATATTTCAAAAACACAAATATTGACAATTTGTATAGTTTATTATTATTATTATTATTATTTATTTTATTTTATTTGTTGTGGCTCAAGGTGGGGCGGCGCCCTAGCGCCCTCTATTGACCAGCCGCCACTGACTATGGGATTGATTGCCAAGAGAGTTACATTAAAACTTACTGACTGACTCACCTTCAAATTCTTCAAGTCTTGTTCTGTTTTCTGAACGTCTTCTTTGAGATTTTTCTGCAAACACAGCGTGAGAATCAACATGCAGTTACATTTGTGGACAGAACAGCTGAAGCATGACAGCAGCTCTAGCATATCTGCACATACGACTGCAGATGGATAATTAAGAACATTTCAACAGGAAGTTTGCTTGTGGTGAATCACAATGACTGTGGACTTGCGAATAAATGCGTAATTCTTTTCTACAGCAATGGGAGGTTAAGCATCAATTTATTTACCAGTGTGTCGTCGTCTATCCGTGAACTTGCGAGGCAAACCAGACACAGCAGAGTGAAGAGGAAGTACAGGCCACCAGCCACTCCTCTGCTTCTGGGTGTATCACTTCCAAGTTTTATATTACTTGTTTTGTGATTCAATTCATTGTAGGCCTGAACAACAAAAGGACCACAAAGTACACTGAAAAAAATTGTTGTGTTGGATTTACTTAATTTTTTTTAGGTAAGCGGTCGCACGAAATAAATTCATCTAAATCCAGATATATATTTTAAGTTGACTTTACTTAATTTATATTCATAATTTTACCTCAACTATTTTGAGTAAAGTTTACTCACTATGTTCATGTTCAGTATACTCAAATGTATTATGTAACCTCAATTACTATTTACCTATTTTGTTTTAGTAGATTCAGATCAATTTAATGGTTTAAATTCTACAAACTAAAATTAAGTTTGATTTAGTTAAACATTTTTAGCTATTACTAGTATCCAGTGGCGGGCCGTGCATTTTATACCCAGGCCTTCACTGCTATCATGCAGCTGAAATACCACCTTATAACCACATGATGGCGCCACAGCTATTATTCGTTTCTAAGGCTGTAACTATGTACGTACTCGTATTTAACCGTTCGGTATGAGGCTTACAATACGTTTGAATAACGCTAGAGCATTTGGAAAATGCAGAAGCTTAAATTCAGGAAAACATAATGTTTTCTGTGCTGATGTTAGACAGTGGTTCTCAGATGGTCTGGCTGGGAGACACACCATCATCCCTAAATGACAAGCCTCAGCCCACTCATCACTTTAGGAGACCGTCTTATGATTCAACTTTTACAACACAAACATTAAACGTACTGCTCTGCAATTTTTTTTTCCTCGTCTCAGCCCCCTGTGTCACGGTGTGTGGTACTCGAGTCAGGAAGCTTATCAGAATGCCCATATTTGATTGGCTGCATCACGGAAAATCCCCCAGAGGCCTTCAGGATTTGAATTTCTAGCAGTCTGCCCATGCGCAGACAGGAAAGTGTGTGGAAATTAAATTGTACATATTTTTTTCTCATTACTTTTACCCGAATGGAATTAACTCATTTTAAAGGAGCGCAGTACATTTTAAGATTACCTAAAAAAAATACGTAGGATTCAATTACTCATTAAAATCGATGAAATAAACTAGATTAAGACATGTAACATTTACAAGGGGGCCGAATCATTTTTTTCAGTGTACTTTCTTCATTTATTAGAAAGATTTGTCTTTCCTTGATCTGTTATTTCCCCCATTAACATTTACTGTATTATGGATACAATTAAAGTCAGAGAGAGTAGGAGAGTCTGTCTGTCAGCAAGAAACACTTTTTACATCATTTGTTATCGTTTGTTGATAATTCATGAGCGTCTGGTTTGATATGACTTACATTAGTTAAATGTTCCCTGAAACATTACGCCTAATAAATCATTTCCTAATCATTTTGTTTAAAAGACTACATATTCATATTCTGTGACTATACAATTTGAATATCAATAAATACAGACACAAATAACAAATAAATATTACAAACACATTCTGCCAGTAGTAGTGGTTCCTGTGCTAAGCAGGACACAGTACACAATATAAATACAGAATGCAGGTTGTTATGCATGTGCAGGTGTTTGTTAACCAGGTAACAGAGATAAAACACTGCTGCTCTGACAGTGATCACTGTGGCCTTTAATTAGTATTAGTACAGTTCACATGTGTGCAGACACAAACTCTCTCCACAGCTGTTAAAGCCAACTGACAGCTGATCACAGCTGATCCAGCTGTGATCAGAAACAGACGTCGCTTCACGTGATGCTTCAGAGAAAAGGACGCCTCATTTCTCTAAAATCGTATTACCTTGTTTCCTCTCTCCTCGCATTGGCTTCCATGCATCTCTGGTGGTGGGAGGTAAAATAGCAATACAATGTTAATAATTGTCTTTATTCTTGTTCTATAATTTCACAAATACAACAAACTATAGTTTTTGTATATATAATATAACTATATACAAAACTTTATAAGCTGTGATATCAAATAGCTTTTGCGGCTCCAGACACATTTTATTTGGTAAAAATAGGGCAAAATGGCTCTTTGGCTAGTAAAGGTTGCCGACCCTTGGTGTAGTGTATTAAAGATGTAAATAATTAGTAGACAAATACATGTACAGAGCCCCTAGACAACCACAGTGTGTATAATAGTAAATATTGTGGCGTCTGTGCCCACTGGCTGCGTAGGGAAAAGTGCCAATCATGACTTCATCTCAACCATCGAGCAGTTCAGCGGGCTTTCTGAAGCCAAAAAGCCTGAAGTCCTCCTCATAGAGCTGGTACAGTTTCCTCCTGTCCTCTATGGGCACTGTGTCGAACCAGTCCGACACAGAATTGGCGGAAGTCATGTTTTCATAGGAAGGAGGGAACTTAATGTCGTCCTCCAGCCTTAGGATCTTCAGCAGCAGTTCAGCATCCTGCTGTAAAGTCTCCTGATGGCCAATAAAATCATACCTGAGAGGTAAAAACAAACCGGTGTCAAACTACAGCTGAAATAACCATTGTTTTGTATTGACATTGAATTCATTGATCATTTGTGGATGTTAAAGGGGAATTCCAACAATTGCACACATCTGGATCAGAACATTATTTTAAAAAAATGTCTCTTTCTTAATTCCCTTAACTTTATGAAAACACACTAGAGTTTCACATTTAAAATACTACAAGGTAAGTCACAAGATAGAATGAAAAACACTTAATTATTAATTATACAAGACCCCTCCTAAGGTAAAAAACCCTCCATATGTCCAGAAACATCACAGAGGACGAGCCTTTTACAGCCCTGCAGGCAAAAATGGCCTTACTGTATGAGGCAGGGGTGGCACAGGCTGTGCATCGGCCTCCAGTGGGGTTCAAAGGGCTGCACTGTCCGCGGGTCCAGCAGGTACTGAATAAAGTTGTAAAATGAGACGTGCATGCCGGATGCAAATGCCTCGTGCGCTGTCTTTGGCGGATCAGACTGGTGGCCGTACATGCGCAGAATGTGCCGGCCAAAGCGCTCATAGAAGTACTCATTTTCCAGCTGCAACTTGTCTCGGTAGGCAGAGATGAGACGGACAAACGGGTCCCGGACGTACATGAACTTTGTGTAGTGCTTCAGCTTTGCCTGTAGTTAAGAAATAAGTACGCATCAGCGCTTTCTGTTGTCACTTTAAGAACACCTCTGATGCCATTGTATGAACTGACCTTTATCTCGATTTTTGGGTAGCTGTTTAGGTAAGTTAACGAGCTCTTCATGTGGATAGACTTAGAGGATATGGACATGGGGTCTGGATGTGGCTTGCTCTGTTTCAGGACCAAGAAAACCTTCTTCCAGTTGGTACACGCCACCTGTTGTATAGAAGAACAAGACTACTATTACTGATTTGGAAGATTTGCTGTGAAACTGAAGTCCCTGTCTGTGTCCATGTCTTCATCACCTTGGGAATGTAACAGTAGATGATGCCATAATTGTCATCCACAATGAGGTTCTCCAGCTCTCTGTCACTCATGTCTTCCGAACTGCGCTTCCCCTCAGCAAATCCATCACACTGTCTTCTTAGCAGCTGCTTTCTCAGTTCCTGCTGCCGACGGACCCCCTCTGAGATGACAAATGAGAATATGTGTCGTAACGGTCTAAAACAATTAGTGCTGCTGAATAAATTCTGTTTTTTTTGGCCTTTCTATTAAGGACAGTGAAGGTGAAAGCCAAAAGCAAAGGCCAAACATTTGTCTCAAAAAAGAATCCCTCACCAGGATACACGCCGGGAACAGTAAGAAAACCACACACTCACATATGGACACATATTGTACCTCTGTCTTCCAGTGACATGTCCCAAAAGGACAACATGATGAGAAACATGGGTCCCACAAAGAGCAGCAGCAGCAGGAATCCTTTGCCTGCCGCCATGGTAGCTGGAACCAGTAACAGTAAAAGTCCACTAAATGTGCGATATTTAAGGACACTTAAGTTATTAAAGGTAAAAGTCATTGTCCCTTTTTTTCCTGATTAAATATCGTATAAATACTGTGTAAATACTAGTCACAGGAGAAACATGCAAAACATATCGGCCGGTAAAAGTATTTTGTTCTAGTTTTTAATAACACTGACTGAGTATAATTCCAAAATCCACAATTAAATTGAAGCCTCATCTTATTTGTTGCAAAGTTCCTCGCATTAAGAAATGATAACTAAATAAGTCTATTAGTAGAGAAACAACACAATATGGTTACTAGCAACCTATATAAATATATCCCACATAACCAATTGGCACATCACTCACCTTGCAGCATAACTCTCCGATAGATGATCTGCTGAAGAGACATGAGGGGGAAACCACTGATTAGAACCTCAGCCTACAGAAGCATGTCTGGGTACTGCATCCTTGCATCCTTCTGCGATCTTTATTTCACAAGTGCACTATGATGTCACTGGAGAGCACAGAGTCAAATCTGTGAATCAACAGAGCGATGTTGACACGGCAGCATTTTCATCCAGGATGTACTATTCAGTCTGTATTAGTGGCTGACGGGGGCTTAGTTGCAACCTTTCCAAATATTTAATTAGTCTGTTTTTTTTACCTGCCAGCGGTCTGTTCACTACATGGAAATGCACATTAAATTAAGAGGGTGATGTCAAAATGCATTGCTGTACATCTCCACGGTCTGTCATTGAGTTGATTGGGCGACTGTGGCTCAGTGGAGTCCTTCAATCAGAGGATCGGCGGTTCGATCCCCGGCTCCGTTAGTAGTCCATGTGTCCTTGGGCAAGACACTTAACCCCAAAATTGCTCCCGTAGCCGTGTTGTGAGTTTTGTGTGAATGTCAGTTAGTTGATGGGCAGGTGGCATGGTAGCCTCTGTGTATCAGTGTATGAATGGGTGTGTGATGAATGATGACATGTAGTGTGAAAGTCGGAAAGACTATACAAGTGCAGTCCATTTACCATTTACCATCGGTTGGACCAAAACTTTGGTCCAGACTGAAATATCTCGATAACTATGGGCAGTGGTGGATGGTGGAAAATGTTCTAGGTAGGGCTGTGCCACATCCAATCAATTTCAGCAAACATCCCAGAATGATTTAATGCAAAAAAATGAAGGTATCAAACACGCATTCAGGGTATGAAACTAACTCAAAATCAGTACTATTCCCAAGGACTAGTAGGTTCATAAAACTACTAGTCCTGAGCAATCTTTACTAGTCCTTCATGAAGCTTTGGGGAATGTACCAATCACGGGGTGTAGGGATGTGTGTGTGGAGGAAGACTCTCCCAAGGCAATTATCTAACAGTGAAACCGCAGAGATGCAAGGTACTAATCAAGAGTTTTATTGTTTGTAACATTATGGCTGTACAAAGATTGATGCATGCTACATCATGGTGTCGTGATATTATAATTAAAATTGTGAAAAATATCGCCTGATAGGGTGGTATCATTTCACATTCATAGAAAAATAGACCCTTTGAGCTGTCCAAATGTAGAGAAATTAAGACCAAAAACGGTTACTCCTGTTGAGATAGACAGGGGGTCAATGTTGGTCATTTAACATGTATTCCAATGGGAGCTCGAAATACAGGGGTGGTACCTTAACAACACGACGCGTTTTCGTCCGATGTGCCCGTGTTTTAGAAATGTCGCACCCCGTTGCGAAACCTGTCCGCCTCGAAACTGAAACTGAATTATCAGAATACGGCATCTTAAAATCGCAAAATATGCTTATAATGGTTTGGGGATTGACAATTCTCAGAATCGATTCTGCCCCAAGCTGAATCTATTTGAAGACGCTGATTGGCTAAATTGTATGTCACACATTTATATCTTTAATCAGCAATTGGCTAAACTGCTTCATAGACCCGCCTCTTTTTGGCAGTTTCTCCAGCGTCCCAGCCATCTGAGACGTGCACACGCGGAGAGGACGTGCAGACAGGTGGAGAGGACGTGCAGGAAAAGCATATATTTACCGCAGATATCATATTTTACACATATTACTGGGTGATTCCATATTTCAAAAACACAAATATTGACAATTTGTATAGTTTATTATTATTATTATTATTATTTATTTTATTTTATTTGTTGTGGCTCAAGGTGGGGCGGCGCCCTAGCGCCCTCTATTGACCAGCCGCCACTGACTATGGGATTGATTGCCAAGAGAGTTACATTAAAGTCGTCAGGTGATTGTTCTGAGACTTTCTCAGCAAATTCAATCAGTGCTTCATTAAAGCTCATATGTTCACGTGTGACCTCTGAAAAGGTGGCCCTTTGTGCCTATAGGGGAAAATTTAAATCAATTCGTGACATGGCACCATCTCAGTTTGCTATGTTGTTACATTATGTTGTGTCCTGCAGTGCATGAAGTCAACCAACATGTAAACTTACTGACTGACTCACCTTCAAATTCTTCAAGTCTTGTTCTGTTTTGTGAACGTCTTCTTTGAGATTTTTCTGCAAACACAGCGTGAGAATCAACATGCAGTTACATTTGGGGACAAAACAGCCGAAGCATGACAGCAGCTCTAGCATATCTGCACATACGACTGCAGATGGATAATTAAGAACATTTCAACAGGAAGTTTGCTTGTGGTGAATCACAATGACTGTGGACTTGCAAAAAAATGCGTAATTCTTTTCTACAGCAATGGGAGGTTAAGCATCAATTTATTTACCAGTTTGTCGTCGTCTATCCGTGAACTTGCGAGGCAAACCAGACACAGCAGAGTGAAGAGGAAGTACAGGCCACCAGCCACTCCTCTGCTTCTGGGTGTATCACTTCCAAGTTTTAAATTACTTGTTTTGTGATTCAATTCATTGTAGGCCTGAACAACAAAAGGACCACAAAGTACACTGAAAAAAATTGTTGTGTTGGATTTACTTAATTTTTTTTAGGTAAGCGGTCGCACGAAATAAATTCATCTAAATCCAGATATAGATTGTAGCTTCGCAGGTTGCATTCTGCCTTAATCACTGATTTAGAAGGCTGCATATTTATATCCACCTCCATCCTCTTTGTTCACGCCCGTGAGAAGGCATACTCTGTCGGTAAATTTGTTCAGAAATACATTTTTACATGTTATGTAAGCTTTATTTACATAATTAGTCCACTTTAAGATACAGTATGTATTTAATTTCATGAGAATTCAAGTCAGCTCCTGTCTTGGCCATTTTTTTTGGGAGTGTTAAACTAGCTGCATAGCCACGTACGTAAATGCGTGATGAGGTCAGAACAGAACCAAACATGAAGTTACATCGCCAACAGGTGCACGTTGAATGTCAAAGACCTGGCAACGTGGTTGTGTGTGTAGGCTGCTTGGTGTGTAAGAACTGCAGTTTCTCCTTTACTTATACTGTTGATACATCTCAGGGTTGCTGCTTTGGTGATGTTTTACTCTGCTTTTCATCCTTTTTGGATTATTATTTATTGTTATAATTTGAATGTAATTTTTATTTTTCTGAGTTTTGTATCTTTTTTGGTTAGTTAGTGAAGCTATACCACATCAGTAGGATGACTTTGATAGGTCCTTGTACTTCCATTTATTGGTTAGGTGTGTGTGTGTGTGTGTGTGTGTGTGTGTGTGTGTGTGTGTGTGTGTGTGTGTGTGTGTGTGTGTGTGTGTGTGTGTGTGTGTGTGTGTGTGTGTGTGTGTGTGTGTGTGTGTGTGTTGCTTGCAGTGGGGAGGATGTTGCTCCACTTTCTTGGGTCCCTGAGTTTCGGTTGCCTGTAGCTCTGGAGAGAAGTTTTAATGTTTGTGACCACTTACAACCATAATCTCTCTTGTCTAGAAAGCCATATTGGATAGTTTCTGAATCGTGGTTCTGCGAAGGCAGCGGTTAGTTTATTTCTGCTGCATTCCTGCTGGTTTGCTTCTGAGCAACATTATTGAACCTCCTCTTTGCCGAGCTCTGCATGTCGTTTAGTAGGAATTAGACATCATAGTGGTACGTGGTTATTATTTCACGGCTATGAACCAATCGGATTTCTTGATTTGAGCTACCGGTTTTATATAAATGATAATCAGTTGTATGCTCAGGGTGCAACTTGCCCTCTATAGACAAAGATTCTGTCAATGTTGCTCTCCACCATGTTTTGGGACACTTAGAAAGGCCTAAGAAAACATGCACCTGTCCTTCATATTTATTCTCCATATAAACTCACTGAAGCTCTGTCTATCTATCGTCTTTCTTTAGAGATGGGTTTTAAATCTTGATTGGTTCCAATTCTTGGTGTCCAGTGTGCTTGGTTTCGTGTACATGCTTTTGCATTCCAATACTATTGCTTAAATCATGAACATCACAGATTTTTTGGCCTTTGTTGTTTTCAGGTAAAATGCATTCTTTACTATGAACACCAGGGGTCAGTGTTGGATTATATCAGATGTTAAACACGTTGGTAATGTAGAACACTTATGTATGCTGTCTCACTTCCACTATTCATTTATGTGTTTTTATCTGACTGTTTATGAGACTGTTTTGTGATCAAATACTGGATCAAACTATCAGCTCTTCACCTTTCACTGCTCTAACCTGGAAATGACTCAGGTTTTCATCTTGAATGAAGGCTACACCCAACTCAACATAATGGTTACAAGTGCAAAAAGCGGCTGAAAGTAAACACAAGTTCTCTAAACACTGTTCTGCTCATCTGACAGATCATAAAAAATAGCAGTATAACAAAACATGGACAGCTGATGCAGCTGTGACACACGTCATATTTAATTGATGCCTGTGAGGCAAGGAAAGGAATCGAGGATGTACAAACTAGGAAATGAGAAAGGCCACTGGTGTCACCTTGCCCACAGACCAACTCTTAACTGACCGATTAATTCAGATTAACAACTGAGAAAGACTTTGATGATTGGACTCAGCTAGGCCAGAATAAAGACAAGATGTAGGACAGAACAGTTCTGCTTCTGTCCTACCAACAACCATCCTTATCTCTTCACTGCTATGTTCTGGGCCTCATCATCTCTGGCACCAATCCTACATCGAACAAACCTGCATCAGAAGTCTGGACCTGATATTTTAGAGTTGCAAAAATCATGCGATAGTTCAATTACACCATTTATTATCAGAAAGTATTGCTCAGGAATACAAAAACAAATGACTTGGGTTACCCATCTTAATATATGAGCTAAGTAGAAGTACAATTATTAAGAAGTCATTTTGTATAAACATTGTTTCTACTTCACAAATTGTATAATAAACAATGAAGAATTAATTCATGATTTAAAGGCCAGTGCAAAGAAACTCAATGAGAAAGAAAAACCGAAGAGATACAATAGATGTAATACAGTGGCGGCTGGTGAAAAATGTTCTTGGTAGGGCTGTGCCACATCCAATCAATTTCAGCAAACATCCCAGAATGATTTAATGCAAACAAATTAAGGTATCAAACACGCATTACTACTTTGCAGTTAAATATTTAACATTCATTCCAACACGAAAAAAAGCAGTAAATAACACTTTGACAAACACGTCAGTACATCTTATTTTAGTCACCCTCACAGGGAATTCAGTATAATATAATATATATATCATATAATAATATTCTGTATAATATAATAATATATATATCATATAATATTCTGTATAATATAATAATATATATATCATATAATAATATTCACTATAATATAAAACACACACACACACACACACACATATATATATATAATTATTTATATATAACTATATATCCATTTCTCAGACAGGTGCTTCATGTCCCTCACTCCCTAACTGTCCATGCTGGATCTGTCCCCGTTGTTTTAAAAAGCTAAATAAGTTATTAGCATGACTGCATCCAGCGAGCCAAACCTGTCTGGTGTACAGCTACTAGAGAAGCTTCGCATGTACTGCTTCTCTTTCCTGCTAGTCTGCTGTCTGATTGTGAGGTCAGGCTGATCTGGGATCAGCTCTTTCAGTAGTTTCTCCTCTCAGTTCTCCTCTCACGAGAACGCGCAGCTTGGGGCAGATTTCGTTCTGCCCCAAGCTGAATCTATTTGAGGACGCTGATTGGCTAAATTGTATGTCACTCATTTATATCTTTAGTCAGCATTAAAGCATCATTGACTAAACTGCTTTATAGACCCGCCTCTTTGGGGCAGTTTCTCCAGCGCCCCAGCCAGCTGAGACATGCACACACAGAGAGGACCTGCAGACAGGCAGAGAGGACGTGCAGGAAAAGCATATATTTACCGCAGATATCATATTTTACACATATTACTGGGTGATTCCATTTTTCAAAAACACAAATATTGTCAATTTGTATAGTTTATTATTATTATTATTTATTTTATTTTGTATTATTTGTAGCTCAAGGGGGGGCGGCGCCCTAGCGCCCTCTATGGACCAGCCGCCACTGATGTAATATCAGAGATACAGTAGAGACACTGATTGACATGGACATTACAATTCAGCATGATGCTCTTCAAGGGCTTGGATACATGTCTTCAATTCTCCCAGTATCAGTTCAATGTCAGCTATTCTTGCATCCGTCAACTTATTGAACTTATCTACATTAGTCTTGCCTTTCTCGATTCCGAGCCTGGCATTCAGAAGTACTGCCAGTGTCATCAGTGGATTTTTCTGAGGCTTTCTCAGCAAATTCAATCAGTGCTTCATTAACGCTCATATATCTCCTCATGAACTCTGAAAAGCTGTCCCTTTGTGCCTAAAATTTAAATCAAGTCATGACATGGCACCATCTCAGTTTGCTATGTTGTTACATTATGTTGTGTCCTGCAGTGCATGAAGTCAACCAACATGTAAACTTACTGACTGACTCACCTTCAACTTGTCCAAGTCTTTTTCTATTTTCTGAACGACTTCTTTGAGATTTTTCTGCAAACACAGCGTGAGAATCAACATGCAGTTACATTTGTGGACAGAACAGCCGAAGCATGACAGCAGCTCTAGAATATCTGCACATACGACTGCAGATGGGAAAATTAAGAACATTTCAACAGGAAGTTTGCTTGTGGTGAATCACAATGACGACTTGCAAATAAATGTGGAATTGTTTTCTACAGCAATGGGAGGTTAAGCAGCAATTTATTTACCAGTTTGTCGTCGTCTATCCGTGACCTTGCGAGGCAAACCAGACACAGCAGAGTGAAGAGGAAGCACAGGCCACCAGCCACTCCTCTGCTTTTTGACAAGGCTGCTGCTGCCATCGCTGTTGGAGACGGTTCACCCCTGTGCACTCACCCGAGTTTGCCTCGGTAGCCTCTGCTAAGGGAAACCTCTACGTCTAGCCGATTGCACCAAATAGTAATACATCACCAATATAAGCACAAGTAGTTGCTCGTTTGTTTTCTTTTCTTAAGGGCAGTGGTTACCAACCTTTTTAAGCCCAAGATCCCTGACCTCTGCCTTGGTGACAGGCAAGATCTACCTATTGAGGCGTTGAGAGAAAAAGACTGTTCAGACTTCTTACAACTTGAGGCTTTTTATTTGGCCAAATTGTAATTGAATGAAATCAAACACTTTGGTCCAGCTTTCAAATTGATGTGACCAAGAACACACTAAATTACTTAATTTCAGTGCAACATAAAAAGGAAATTATTTGTTAACCGCACACAATATGAACAAGAAAAAACACATTTGCAATGAGCAGGCTGGATGAACTACCAATATTAACTGTTGTATTTATCAACTGAAGTTACAACACAACACTGACAAAATTCTCAGTCAGTGCAACTAATGTAAGTGCAGTTCAGCTCTGTGTCCCATCACAATGCCATCAGAAGTCATGTGACTCAAGTCAGTGTGATGGCTGTGACTGAACACTGTCTGTGAGTGCCTTGTAGTTCGGCTCATAAGCACAGACAGCCAGTCTGAGGCGGTCTGTGAGGTGTCTGTCAGTAAGCCGGCTCCTGTACTTTGATTTGGTGATTTTCATCTGTGAAAATGCCATTTCAGCCTTATTTTGAGAAGTGGGTTTTGTGAAAAGCGACTGCTGAGCCTTCAACTCCACTTTCAGCTCTTGCACTTTCTTGGCGCGGATTGCGCTCTTTGGTGGATAGCCGTCTTTGAATTTCTGCTGGTTAGTGTTGTGGTGCCGCTCCAAATTCCCTTGCTTAGACAGTGCCTGTGACTGGTGGCACAACACATAAATTCCTCCTCCCATTCTGAATGGAAATGGTAGGTTTTCGCCTTCTTTCGTGGAGCCTCCGCCATGCTCGCTAACCGCCAACAACGCCAGGCTATAACCATGGTGATGACGTTTGCGAACGTCAATCGGGCATAATGGGCCTCATTCTCCAACGCAGTGAAGAAGAAGTTCAGAAGACATTTCTTCTGAACTCCACTTACGCGGTTTTCAGGACAAATTTGGCATTCATGAAAGTTTTCTCATCTGGGATTCGTTAGACCAGAATTTCAAAACGCTAAATAGCAGTCGTAAATCGCCCAGAGTTTTCTTAAATGCAATTCTTAAAAAACACTAGATGCCCCACGGGGCCGCTCCGTGTTAGAAGGGGCATTTAGTGGGAAGGGCTGAATTTGTGAGAAATCGTTGGTGATTACGTTCACATCAACTCTACAGACATCCTCGGATTTAAATAATCATAATAATAATAAATACGAGAATATTTGTATCATTAACAATTACGTGAAGTTAGGTCTCAGTTTACTCGACCGGTGCTCGCTTTCCGCTTTGACACGATTTTAATCAGTCTGAAGTTGCTTTCGCGTTGCCTGTGGAGTCTGTCGATTGTGCACACGTCTCTTCAGTTGCATGCCCTTATAAGGAGCTGGGGGGGCGTTTCTGTATGCAAATCCAGGTGCACGAGAACGCGCGTTCAATTTAAGAATCCTCATTCGGGGAGCACAGCTGAGAACACTTTGGCTGTGTAAGAACCCATTTTCAGGCGTTCATGAATCAGGCGGAGATCTTTTTTGACGTTGGTCTTCCAAAGTCCGTAAGAAAACATTTCAGAAGACACTTCAGAAAATGTTTGAGAATGAGGCCCAATGTGTCTCTGAATTTATTTTTATTTTATTTTGGAGAGCGACAGGGAAAGTCTCCGAGATCGACGGGTTGGCGACCACTGCTTTAGGGCAACACATTGATCTACTCGTTAGTATAATCTATCGCTCGAATAGCCGTCGGTTTTTTAAAGTCTTACATTTTCGAACCCTGCTCAGAGCCCAACAGATATAAAGCTCTTCCAAATTCACGGTCGTTATAGGACCGGCTTGAAGCGGGACTTCCCCAGGTCTCTCTTAACTGTAGAAACAGACGTGAGTATATGTATGTGTGTGCAAAAGTTGCATCAGTCGTGTGCCGTGCTGGAAATCTGCCAATTTACCACAGCGGCTGGGAGATCTCCCCCGGAGAGGAGACCCCTCTCTCTGAGGGCCGATGTCCCCGAAGGGATGAGAAAAAGAGTCGTCTAAAAATTGTTACATTTTTACTTGTTTATTTCGTCCAATTCAAAGTATATTTCTTTTGGTCCAAATACAGAAAAAAATTGATTAACAAAAAGTTTAAAGAAAAATCGAAAAAGATAAAAAACCTGAACTCAGTGAGCAAGCTGTTTTCAAAAGTCCGGAGATTTGAAGAATTAAATTTCAACCCCACACAGGTAAAGACCTGGTGGACTTCTCCCCAACTACTGCCCCGATCTTCTAAAAACCGTGAATATTTATACTCTGGATACATGGGGAAAGTTTCAACCCCCCCTCCTTTTCAATGCCTTCCTCGTGAGGCATGACATGGGCATAGTCAACCCCCTTCATTCTAGTCATGCTTTGAGGGACATGTTGTTATCTACCACAACGCCCTCTACGGTACTCAGGACGTATGACACACCGTGCTCACTGGTTGATAATTATACTCAGACACGTATTCCTCATCGTATGTTTTTTCAACAGGTTACAGGGATACATGATAATACATCAAAAAATAAAAGATACAGAACATAATACACCTTTTTTCCCAGCGTAAGATTAATAACTGAGTATTCTCAAATATACGTACTCATCTGCATAAAAGACGCTCTTGTCCTTAAGGGGCAAGAACGCGGACCATGACCTTTGTATGAGGTGGTCGAATGGAAGCTAACCTGAAGCCAAGAGGAATAATAAAAACTAAAAGTTGAAATGTGTGTAAATGTGTAAAAGTGTGTGTGTGTGTGTGTGTTGGATGTCAGCTGCTGGCCGATGTCAGCGGAATCATTAACTATGTATCAAGGGTGAATGCATGGCCAATGCAGATGACCGCATGCTTCAACGCACTGTGTGCGTAGTCTATCCTTGCGCTGTCACCCGGAAAGTACCATACATACCTTACAACCTGGTTGATATCATCTTGAAAGCCCCTACAAGCCCTCCTACAGCCTTATGACCCTGCATGTTGGCTCGAAAGCCGTATGAATGTGTGTGTGGGCGTGCAGGTGTGTTACAACTGCACGTCCGTGCAGCCGGCGCCATCTTACGAGAGACACAGAGCCCTATGCCTCTCTAAGTTACATTTTTGTTTTTATATCTTTTTTATTCATTGTGCCTCTAACACCTATTGACCAGGGCATTCCGTCTAGAAGGAATTCACAATTTCGCAAACAATTCAGCCCTTCCAACAGAAGTCATGAAGTTCATTCTATGTTTTAAAGGACAAACACCAACAGATTGTCAACATTGAGTATCGTTCTACAGAATGTAGACGATAGAAGTCAATGTTTCATGTTTATTCTAATATCTCACATTAACATTGTTCCTGATAGTCTTTGGTTTCTGCTTGGACTCTGGTAAACCTGCTCTCAAGTCTACTTTTAAATGAAACTTTATATCTGTGAGGTGTTTTTAAAGATTCACGTCTTCAGCAGGAACCAATGGGCTTGGAGCTGAGAGCCACAGACAGGAAGTCAGAGCGTATGGAGAGACCAACACATTGTTGAGAGTAAGAAAGACAGGCTATAATAATGTGATATCATATTCAGCCTTCTTGTTTAAGGGAACATGCGTATAAAAGGGAGCTGATGGTGGTTGTGTGTTGGAGGAGCTACTCTGCTCCCTGAGCTCCTTCTCCTTCTTCGTCAGCTGCAGGAACATCCAGGTTATAATGATGCAGCTCAGTGTTCTTCTGTCGGCACGGCATCCGCCCCCTCCTGGCCTGGAGAGACATGACAGCACAGTCCTGTCTTCAGTTCACTAAACACAGAGCGAGAGCTTCATTTCAGTGGCTGCTCTAAACAACAGACGTGTGTCAGTACCTTATAGTAGAAGTAAAGGGCAACGTTCTCCAACAGCAGAATCAGCGGCAGGACGATCGCTTTGATGATCAGAGGTGTTGGATCTGAACAAACACATGGACAGTCATCACATCACACGACATCATGAGTCCAACAGCTCCCATTGACCCTGAAATCTACAATCACTGACACGTGTTACTCTTCATGTTTACTTCATGTTCACTGTTTGAACCACAGACGTTATATAAGAAGTGGCCGTAGTCGTCGTGATGTCACTCATTGGTTAGTGGGCTGTGGTTTCATGTTACAATGATGTCATCACCTACGTCCTGTTTTCATCACCAGAGCTACTGGTCAGAGCTGGAGAGGGGCGGGACTTAGTGAAGAGTCAGTTGAAAGTGTAATCGCTATCATTAACGACTGGCTCAACGCTTGGTTTCCAGGATAACCCTGGTTCTCTGAGTGAGGTATGGGAGCACACCGCCCTTCTTGCTTCTGATTGGTGGAGGAACTACGCCTGAAAATGTGGAGTTGGGAGCTAAGGGGTGTTATGACTGATGTGGTGACAGTGGAGCTTTTGTGATTGGTCACGTCAGAAGGTGCTTCAGTTCTCAGAGAACCAGAGTTATCCTGGTAACCAAACCTGCTCTGTCCTACAGTAGATTTTTGTTTAGGTTTGGTTACTATATGACATGTGTAACACAATGACAGGAGTCACAGTGTCATTCCAGAAACGACAACATGCATGAACTCTGTGGTCAGGTGATCATCTTCAGTCAGTTTGGACCAATCATCTTCAAACCTGCATGTAAACAGTCAGCTTACCTAAGACAGTGATGGAGAGCAGACGTCTCTCAGAGGAGAAGGTATGATTAAAAACATAGAGGTGATAAACACAGCTGTAGCTTCCTTGGTGGGCGGGCTCTGCAGCAGGAAACAGGAACTGGGCAGAGTGATTGACAGCTGGCTGGGTGTAGTTGTGTGCTGAGTTGGAGGAGGTGAAGGTGAGCTGGAAGGAGCCTCCTGGGTACTGTGGCTGGATGGAGCAGCAGATGGTGAAGTTGGACCTCCTGAGCACCGGAGCCCCCTGCTGCTGGGCCTTGGAGACCCCGTACATCGAGGAGGACACAGTGATGATTGGCTGAAGCAGCAGGTCTGTAAACACAGAGAGATGATGACAGTTCATGTTTATCCTCCGTTGAACAAGATGGACCCTGAATAAGGACGTGATGTCACAGGTCTGACAGACAGACAGACAGACAGACAGACAGACAGGTGGAGCTCAGCAGTCTATGGAAGGTTTGAAGCTTCCAGAAACAAGCACACCTCTCTACACTTCAGGATGTCGTTGTCCTGGTTAACTTTACAGTTCAGTCCAATGAAAACCCACTGTCTGTCACTGTGACAGAGGAAGGAACATACTGGAAACATTGCTGTCAGAGATGATGTCATAGATTATGTCACTAATGGGCTTACCTGAGCAGGTGAGATCCAGGATGAAGGAAGAGGAAACTGATGTTAAACAATCTCTCAGAGCAGAACCAGACATAACACAGTGATAGTTGATCAACCACATATATCTCAGTGAGGACTCCGCTCTCCTTCCGACATAAACAGCAGAGCCACAGTCCAGATCTCTACAGGCAACAGCTGCTTTCTTCAGGTTCAAGTCAGATTCATATACTGGTCCCCAGTCTCCCAGTTTCACCTCCAGTGTTCCTGCACAGCGACTGGCTCCTCCCACCAACCTGAGAGGTTCTGAACAGAAACAAGAGAGTCGTCAGTAAAAGAACAAAGTGAGTTTCAGTAGAACAGAAATGAACCAGATCAAAGCTGCAGCTCCTCTTCTACCTGAGCAGGTGAGTCCAACAGCTTTGCCAGGTGAGCAGGTGTTTCTATCTGAGCCTGAGCTTCTACAGTCCAGGAGAGCAGACTCATTGCCTCCACACTGGAACTCTTTGGTCCACATTGGAGCCTCCACTTCTCCATAGAGCGCCCCCTGGAGGACTGAAGGAGCCCCACAGCTAAGCTCCCTACAGACCACCTCTGCATCCTGCTGGTCAAAGTCATCTTCACACACTGAGGACCACGACTGGTTAGACTGGTTAGACTTCACCTCCAGTCTGCCTGAGCACAGACTAGTCCCATTCACCAGCCTGACAGAGTCTGGAGAGATGATAGAAGATGAAAGAGAGAGAGGTAATAATAATAATCAGTAACCAGCTAGCTAAGTTAGCTCAAAACACAAATATCAAAAGATCATGAACTTAACATATTGAGTCAGACTGGGAGGAGGATTCTTTTAATGTTTACTGAAAAACAGCGCCTGTCTTGTCTGCAATGTGAGCGTGGTCTTACCAAAGTAGGGCACTTTGGAGCTGCATTACAAAACGATGCACAGAAGCTAAGAGACGGATTAGTGCTACTGGGTTCATCATTACCTGTGGTTAGGGGTGCAACGGATCACAAACCTCACGGTTCGGTTCGGATCACGGTTCTTGAGTCACGGTTCGGATAATTTTTTTCAGCAAAGAAAAGGGGAGGAGTCAAATATAACTTTGCTTTCCATTTATTAATTAAACAACTTCAAGAACACTTAAAGCAAAGAACGTTGGGCTATAGTCTTACATGAAAACACAAATATTGAAGATGTCCAATTTGAAACAAAACGAAATAAATAAATAAAAATAAATATTCAATTCTGTTAAGTTTAAGTGCAACATGAGGTATGTTGATGCCCTCGTCCTTTGATCAATATTGAAAGAAAGATACAGCCAGTGAGCTAGCTTCCACTGTTTGAACTGAACTGAACTGCTCGGCAACATCTTGGGTCTGTGTTTACTTCCTGTCAGGTTATGTCATTCAAATACACAATAATGTTCACCATTACTGTGACATTATTTTCAAAAAGATGAGAATATCTCCATTGTCTGGGGAGAGGGTCGACCTTTCTGTGGTGACTGGGATATTACTACTGGGCCTGTCTAGCTTCCACTCTGATACTTCTGTCAGCACCTGTCCCAGGTGTGTGTCTGTGTGACTCTCACAGAGGGGTGTGTCTACAGCACCTGTCTGTGTGACTCTCACAGAGGGTGCGTGTCTACAGCACCTGTCTGTGTGACTCTCACAGAGGGGGCGTGTCTACAACACCTGTCTGTGTGACTCTCGCAGAGGGGGCGTGTCTACAGCTCCGCCGTGGTGAAAGCGGTCACAGTCTTTTCCTCTTCATAGAGGCCTGGAACAAGCTTCATACTGAAGTGGGTGCGTGAGTGGATTTCGTAGCGTGGCTCAAGCATTTTAACCAGATTTTGAAATCCTTTGTTTTCCACAACGGAGTGTCCCCCGTCGCTGACAGACTGGATGGTGGCTCTTCATGTGTGGACATGCCGATGTATTGCCGTTGTCGTATGTCTGTCTCTTTAAATAACGCCTACATACCGTAACGCTTTTGTCCACCACCATCATCCGTCATTATAAGTTACAGGGAAGAGAAAATGATCCCAAACTTGCGACTTAAATGACGCCGGGAGCTTCTCAAGTTCCTCCGCTCGCCATGACTTTCGCCGTTAAATGCTTTTAACCTGCTCCATTCACGTGAACACACTACTGCTTTATATCTGTTTACTAACACTCTGCATTGATATTCGGGGACTTGTTACTTGAAAAGGAACAGCAGCAGTAAAACTTTATTACACACTATGATGATTACACTGTAAAAAAATATATAAAAAATACTCAAATTGATCCGCAGTTCACGAGTGATCCGAACCGTGAGGGGTGATCCGAACCGTGAGGGGTGATCCGAACCGTGAGGGGTGATCCGAACCGTGAGGGGTGATCCGAACGGATCACGGATCGAGCCGTGATCCGTTACCTGTGGTGTACCCCAAGGTTCAATCTCAGGTCACATTCTATTTTCCATATACATGCTCCCACTTGGTCCAATCATCCAACGTCATAATGTCTCTTTTCATTTCTGCGCAGACGACACACAGATATACCTTCCCTTGAGACCTGATGACCCCAGAAGCCTAGCTGCTATTTTAGACTGTCTTAATGTCAACTGTTGGATGGCATTGTCACGATTAAGCTTTCCCTCATTTGTCTGTGTGTGTGTGTCTCCTGGGTGTGTCTCCTGATTGCTTTCATTCACTTCACCTGTGCTCAATCACCTGCCCTGGCTTTTCCCTCTGCCAACCCCACACATATATACTCCCCTGCTTTCCCTGTTCTGGTTGTCAGATTGTCTTTGTCCCACCCGTGTGTTCATCGTCTCCCACGATTTCTCCCGTGTTTGTTTCTTTGGTTTGTAACTTTGTCTTGTTCTCAGTTTTTGGATTTTTGCCTGCACCTTGTTGTTTTTGTTTTGCCTTTATTGACTGACTCCCTGTGTTTGACTGTTTTGGTGCCGTGTAAAATACTTTGTTTTCTACTTCACCTCGTCTCCTGTGTCTATCTCTGCGCCTGAGCCTTTGCTGTACCTTAGAGTCGTTACAGGCACAAAATCTTCAACTCAATAACTCAAAATCAGAAATCATAACATTTAGTCCCCCAAACCCTATCACTCCTATTAAAAGGGCCCTTGGCCCCCTGTCCATTAACATAAAGTCCACTGCCAGAAACTTAGTAGTATTTGATTCAGATTTAAGCTTCAAACCACGAATCATAGAAGTTGTCCAGTCCTGTTTTCTTCAAATTTGAACCATCTCCAAAATCAAACCACTCCTCTCTCACCCTGACCTGGAAAAAGTCATTCATGCATTCATCTTTTCAAGACTTGATTACTGTAACTCCTCCTTCTCTCTGGCATCAACCAAAGTCTCTCTCTCTCCTCCAACTAGTTCAGAATGCAGCAGATTCTTGTAATTAGATTTATGCAAACCATTTCAAGATACAATCACAACAGCAGGTACACTCAACGCCTCTGTCAGACCACCAACCAACAAACAAATGATTACAATATCGAGGCAACTCACCAATGAAGCTTGATAGTATTTCACCCCTCGATAACATTCCGACAAAAACGGTCTTGTTACATTGCCAATGGTCCAGACGATCCAATCCAGTAAAATATTTAGGGTAAGACATACCCTTAGTAAAACATGTGTAAAATATTATTTTTTTGTGGTATTATCAGATTTGAACTTGGACTAGGTAAGGCTTCATGCTAAGGTCCCATTGTGTTTTCCAGCTAATAGTCATCTGCAGGCATCTGTTTGCAAAGAAATATTCAGGCGGAAATAAAAACCTTCTATTTCAGTGTGTTAAAACTTCTATTACTCAATGCCAGTAGTACTTACAGTGATTCTGACTGCTGGGGAAAAAACATCAGAGTGTTACCTTTCAAATGAGACCAAAACCATGTAGTCCAAATGGTTCAAGAACAGCTTTCAATTTACTTTGGGTATGCCTTGGATAGGCGTTTTAGGCAAATTTTACAGGAGTGGTAACAGGTTAAAAGATACAACTGCTGTCAAGTAGGCTTTAACGCTGTGAACTTTCCTCACATGCAGACAGAAGTGAAACATCAGGGCAAAGACATTGTGCAGCATGACATCTATGAGGAGCAACATGAGAACATCAGAAGAGCTTTACTGAGAGCTAAATAGTATCAGTGTTCCACCTGGACAGCTTTGCTGCTGAGAAAGAGATTCTCTCACTGCACTGTTGCTGCACATCAGCAACACCAGGTGCTGAAGCAGTAGAGTTAAACATGCTAAAAAGTCACGTTTGAAAGCAGACAATGGGGAATCTAATGGTACACCGAATAAGGAAGAGACAGGTGAAGGCTCATGAAGGGATAGAGCCACCTCAGAGAGTGTTTAGAGACAGATTCACAGGATGTAGTGAGGGAAGGACTGGACCAAAACATCGGAATTAGATTGGTACATAGATGATGTCACTGATGGGCTTACCTGAGCAGGTGAGATCCACGATGGAGGAAGACAAATCTGGATATGATGTTAAACACTCTCTCAGAGCAGATCCAGAGTAAACACAGTCAGAGTTGGTCCACAACACAGATCTCAGTGAGGACTCCTCTCTCCGTCTCACAGAAACAGCAGAGCCACAGTCCAGATCTCTACAGGCAACAGCTGCTTCCTTCAGGTTCCAGCCAGAGTAAACTACTGGTCTCCAGTCTCCCAGTTTCACCTCCAGTGTTCCTGCACAGCGACTGGCTCCTCCCACCAACCTGACAGGTTCTGAACAGAAACAAGAGAGTCGTCAGTAAAGAACAAAGTGAGTTTCAGTAGAACAGAAATGAACCAGATTAAAGTTACAGCTCCTCTTCTACCTGAGCAGGTGAGTCCAACAGCTTTGCCAGGTGAGCAGGTGTTTCTATCTGAGCCTGAGCTTCTACAGTCCAGGAGAGCAGACTCATGGCCTCCACACTGGAACTCTTTGGTCCACATTGGAGCCTCCACTTCTCCATAGAGCGCCCCCTGGAGGACTGAAGGAGCCCCACAGCCAAGCTCCCTACAGACCACTTCTGCATCCTGCTGGTCAAAGTCATCTTCACACACTGAGGACCACGACTGGTTAGACTGGTTAGACTTCACCTCCAGTCTGCCTGAGCACAGACTAGTCCCATTCACCAGCCTGACAGAGTCTGGAGAGATGATAGAAGATGAAAGAGAGAGAGAGATAAAAGACACCAGACACTAAATAACTTTCAGTCTTATTTTTCTGAGAAGATCTGTGACCCAGAATATGAATCTGTTCATAAAATGATCCCTATAATCCAGTGGCGGGCCGTGCATTTTATACCTGGGCCTTCACTGCTGTCCTGCAGCTGAAACACAGCTACGGTTATTATTTGTTTCGTGTAAAAATTAAGCCAACACCTATAAATACACTAACTGCAGAGAATACGGCAAGAGTGCGTCTCCTCTCTGCTCTGACTGCTGCGCGAGGCTTCTGTGAGAGTACCCGACTGTGTGTGCTTTGGGGCGGCGGAGGGGCTCACGGCAGCACCCGCTGCTCGTTCACAACAGTGCAGAACGTACGTGCTTTAACGTCATCGAGTCAAAACACCAGCAAAGTCTCCAACAACACCAGAAAAAGTCGCTAGATTTGTCACTAGTAGCTTTTGACAAAAGAAGTCGCCATTAGGGTTTGTAAAGTCGCCAGATTTAGCGAGAAAGTCGGCAAGTTGCCAACACTGGCACCGGCTGAATATGTCCCCAGAGCAACATAGGACGTAACAATGGTTCCTATCACATATAAAATCAAACAAAAATCCATCTTCATGAAAACAAGTTGTACAAATAATAATATATAAACAAGCATATTAAAGCTACTGCAGATGTAAAAAAAAAACGCATTTAACTTACCAGAGCTGCTGTTCACTATTTAAAGACAAAGTCCATCCTCCTTTCTTTGTTAATAAAGAGTTTAATCTCACGGTTGTTCAGTACATCCGTGCGTTTTAGTTCCAGTAAGAAGTCCTTCTCGATTCATGGACGCCAGTGAAGACAGTCGAGCCGCCCCAGTTGTATTTCTTGAATACGTTTTAATGCGTTTGAGGGCTCAAAATGTCCGCTCGACAGACGCAGCAGATATTGGGATTGTCACCGCCCAACATGTCACGCTAGCCCACTGACCAATTACGTATGGCTAGGCCAGCTATGAAGACTATGACAATCAACAATATCGTCCCCATTCACTTAAACTGCAAAGGGATTCACTTGTGAGTCTGCAGGCCTCGGGCCTCTCTTCTTACCGAGAGACACAGAGGTGAAATCTGATTGGATGAAAGCTCTACTTAAAACAAGCTGCACTGGAAGCAGAGCAACTGAGGAAGACAGTAGCTGTGCAATGAGAAAATAAGATAATGGGGAAAATAATTTTATAAATTATAATACATGTAGTGTATTTAAGAAAAATTATTAAATTATAAAATAGCTATAACTTTGTGATTCTGTTTAGGCCAGCAGAGAAGGCCTTGCTGGCCCTGACGGCCCACCACTGATAAAATCTAAAAGAGAGACCTCGGATTCAAGAGGAGCAGTGCAGATTCCGTCCCGGCCGTGGAACAGTGGATCAGCACTGCGCCTAGATATCCTTAAATGAGAAAAAAGGAGTGTCCAGGGTGAAGGACGGTGTGGAGATACTGACGAGCCCCCTGCTGAGCTGAGCTGCTCAAAGTTGGTCCAGTAGGTCATTGGTGCCTGTTATGGTGGAAACCAAAGAAGCTGCTGGTGGAAACCAGTGAATAAGAAAGCTGTGAAGCTGAAGGAGGAGTCCTCTCAGGCTGGTTGGTGGTCGGCCCAGAGGACTCCTGAAGCAGCAGACATGGAGGTTTCATATATAAAGATATCTTGGTGCAATCAGCACCTGATTTACTGAGGCAGCAGCTCATCAGACAAGTCTGCTGCC
Organism: Leptoclinus maculatus; assembly: GCA_032191485.1. Taxonomy (NCBI): domain Eukaryota; kingdom Metazoa; phylum Chordata; class Actinopteri; order Perciformes; family Stichaeidae; genus Leptoclinus; species Leptoclinus maculatus. The sequence continues at coordinate 4,925,247 of JAVDOI010000020.1, read as the reverse complement.
ATTGTAGCTGCTGCATGTGTGTGTCCACCTGGATACATTACTGTCATAGATGATGTCACTGATGGGCTTACCTGAGCAGGTGAGATCCAGTATGAAGGGAGAGGAATATGATGTTAAACACTCTCTCAGAGAAGATCCAGAGTGAACACAGTAAGGGTTGATCCCCCACACAGATCTCACTGAGGACTCCTCTCTCCGTTTCATAGAAACAGCAGAGCCACAGTCCAGCTTTCTACAGGCATCAGCTGCTTTCTTCAGGATCCAGTCAAAGTCAGCTACTGGTCTCCAGTCTCCCAGTTTCACCTCCAGTGTTCCTGCACAGCGACTGTCTCCTCCCACCAACCTGACAGCTTCTGAACAGAAACAAGAGAGTCGTCAGTAAAAAAATGAGTTTAAAAAAATATCAAACTGAAACTTGACTGCTGATTCTGCTTCATTGGTTCTTTATTTCTCTATTTACCTGTTGATGTGTGATTTCCTTCAGCCTGGAGTTCTGGAGAAATAGACACATATTTGTTCTTTTAAGTAAATGTTAAAAAAATACACAAATATTTGTTTTTAAATGTATTTGCAATTTTCATCTAAAACTTATTGTGATGTTGTTACATTTATATTCAGACAGTTGAACCTGCATTTAACAACAGGACTGATTTTAAATGTCTCCTTCCTTTTCAGCCAATCACAGAAGAGTAGATTAAAGGGTAATGTTTGTTATGACAATATGACAAAAACAAGAAAGAACATTTAAAATGGTTTTAATTGTTAATTTAATTTTTTATTCTTATTCAACCCCTTCCATCAGAAGGCAGAGCATCCTGAGGGGAGGGGCTAAAAAAAGAGAAATGTCCAAAGTTAAGAAGACAGCAGCTCACATCCAAACATTTCCAACACACCACCATTACATAGAATCACAACAAGCTTTGTGGTGCTTGAGGATACTTCAGTGTGAGAACCTTTCAGACAGAAGCAGTCATTAGCTGAGAACAACAAAGTCTCAAATTAATCCACTGACAAACAAAGAGGACGGCTCACGTGTGTTCAGCCTGGAGTATTACATTTACACAGAAACATTAAGGGTTAAAGATGGAACAAAAAATAAACATAAAATCAGAAGATATTTATTTATTCATCAAATATTTGATTTTGTCATTGAAGCTGTTTTGACAAAAACGAGTAAATAGATTATATGAAGTTACCTCATCTTGTGAGGAAAGAGCCTGAAGACTTTCAAATCAGGGAGTACAAAGTATAAAATAAATACACACAATTATACATCATATCTTTTGTCGTTTTCATGGTAACGTGATATGTTGCAGCAAAGTGCTGTCCCGTTCATATTTACACCATTTCAAGCCCTCACAGTCTCTCACACTCAACCACTTACCAGGTGACGTCAGTAAGTCCTTGAGGGTTCAGGGTTTGAGGGTTTAGGGGGGATGTTGGGATTTGGCCACTATCATGACTCGGTGGGAGCATCTACCCACAATGCCTGGTAGAAAGACCCGCCCCCTACTCTGCCTCCGATTGGCTACACCCTTCCAGTCGTTACAGGTGTCTGCTCTATGCTAACGTTAGCCTAGCTAAGGCGGAAGGAGAGTGAGTTTATTATTTGTTCCATTCCAGTAGTCCAAAGGTAGACGACCCGGTCCGGAGACACCAGAGGACTGAGCACCAACGCAGCAGAAATGTAAGTTTTCTATAAGTTTCGTATATTTCATCATTAAATCCACCTCTGATAATCTTTAACTGTAGTTGAGAATATTGGCAGCGTGACCGCTCGTTTATCCAGATATTTAGTACGCTTTTATCAATTTCACTCAAATAATCAGTAAATATAAATCAATTTCCCTCAGAGGATTAGTAAATACAAATCAAGTTCTTTTTTTTTTTGCTTGAGGAATTGATTTGGATATACTTATTATTTTTGTTTAAATTTAGTGAATTTATTCAATATTTTTTTATCAAATTTGTAAACTTAAAATCAATTTAATTATATTAAGTGTCACTTCATTGCCATACTTTTTGTAATATATGTGTATGTATATATATATATAAATTAGTGCTGGGCAACGATTACAGTTTTTAATCGCATGATTTTCTGTGTTTTCTTCTTGTGACGGTGCGTCTTGAGGCTCATACGTGACGTCATTCGTTCCTCAGACCGACATCTTCCACAACACTAACCGGCTGCAGTTTGTATCCACTTCTCTGTAGCATCTGTTAGCTTGTCTTGCTTTAGTTTATCTCTACTTCTCCTACACGCTGAATCAACGTAGTCTGAAGACTTCCTCCACCGCTGCCAGTGAGCAAAGGACTTTCAAAATAATAATAAATAAAGAAAACTGCGTTAATGCGCGATGACATAATTGTCGGCGTTAATTAATTAATGCGTTAACATAAAGTCTACTGCCAGAAACTTAGGAGTAGTTTTTGACTCAGATTCAAGCTTCAAATCACAAATTAGAACCTTCTGTCTGTTCCAAAGTCGAGGCTCAAACTAAAGGTGACCGTGCTGATGCCTTAAGGACCCCTCGGCTTTGGAACGAGCTGCCCGAGGAGATAAGGCTCTCAGCATCAATAATCTCTTTTAAATCACTTCTTTAAACACATTTTTACAGACTGGCTTTTATGTGATGATGTCGCTTTTCTGTTTTATTTCTGTTTTTTTATTTGTTGATTTTGTATTTATTTTATTTTATTTTATTTTATTTATTTATTAGTTTATTTTTATGGACTGTCTAACTGAGTTTTCTCTCATTTTTATTATTGCCTTGCTTTTGATGCTTTGTCTCTCAAAGCACTTTGTAAACTCTGTTTTTAAAGGTGCTGTATAAATAAAGTTATTATTATTATCATGTTGTGCTAAGACAATGGGGAATCTAATGGTACACCGAATAAGGAAGAGACAGGTGAAGGCTCATGAAGGGATAGAGCCACCTCAGAGAGTGTTTTAGAGACAGATCCACAGGATGTAGTTAGGGAGGGACCAAAACATATGAAGTAGATTGGCACATAGATGATGTCACTGATGGGCTTACCTGAGCAGGTGAGATCCACGATGAAGAAAGAGTAACGTGATGTTAAACAATCTCTCAGAGCAGATCCAGAGTGAACACAGTGAGGGTTGATCCACCACACATTACTCATTGAGGACTCCTCTCTCTGTCTGGTAGAAACAGCAGAGCCACAGTCCAGATCTCTACAGGCAACAGCTGCTTCCTTCAGGGTCCAGTCAGATTCATCTACTGGTCTCCAGTCTCCCAGTTTCACCTCCAGTGTTCCTGCACAGCGACTGGATCCTCCCACCAACTTGACAGGTTCTGAACAGAAACAAGAGAGTCGTCAGTAAAGAACAAAGTGAGTTTCAGTAGAACAGAAATGAACCAGATCAAAGCTGCAGCTCCTCTTCTACCTGAGCAGGTGAGTCCAACAGCTTTGCCAGGTGAGCAGGTGTTTCTATCTGAGCCTGAGCTTCTACAGTCCAGGAGAGCAGACTCACGGCCTCCACACTGGAACTCTTTGGTCCACATTGGAGCCTCCACTTCTCCATAGAGCGCCCCCTGGAGGACTGAAGGAGCCCCACAGCCAAGCTCCCTACAGACCACTTCTGCATCCTGCTGGTCAAAGTCATCTTCACACACTGAGGACCACGACTGGTTAGACTGGTTAGACTTCACCTCCAGTCTGCCTGAGCACAGACTAGTCCCATTCACCAGCCTGACAGAGTCTGGAGAGATGATAGAAGATGAAAGAGAGAGAAAAGACACCAGACACTAAATAACATTCAGTCTTATTTTTCTTAGAAGATCTGTGACACAGAATATAAATCTGTTCATAAAATGATTCCTAAAATCTAAAAGAGATGGGGCTGGACTCTCTCCTTAAGGAGTGTCCAGGATGAAGGACGGTGTGGAGATACTGACGAGCTCCCGGCTGAGCTGAGCTGCTCAAAGTTGGTCCAGTAGGTCATTGGTGCCTGTTATGGTGGAAACCAAAGAAGCTGCTGTTGGAAACCAGTGAATAAGAAAGCTGTGAAGCTGAAGGAGGAGTCCTCTCAGGCTGGTTGGTGGTCGGCCCAGAGGACTCTTGAAGCAGCAGATATGGAGGTTTCATATATAAAGATATCTTGGTGCATTCAGCACCTGATTTACTGAGGCAGCAGCTCATCAGACAAGTCTGCTGCCTTTGTAGCTGCTGCATGTGTGTGAACCTGGATACATTACTGTCATAGATGATGTCACTGATTGGCTTACCTGAGCAGGTGAGATCCAGGATGAAGGAAGAGGAACGTGATGTTAAACACTTTCTCAGAGAAGATCCAGAGTGAACACAGTCATAGTCGAACCCCCACACAGATCTCTCTGAGGACTCCACTCTCTCTCTCATAGAAACAGCAGAGCCACAGTCCAGATCTCTACAGACATCAGCTGATTCCTTCAGGGTCCAGTATAAGCCAGTTACTGGTCTCCAGTCTCCTTGATGTTTCATCTCCATTGTTCCTGCACAGCGACTGTCTTCTCCCACCAACCTGACAGGTTCTGAACAGAAACAAGAGAGTCGTCAGTAAAGAAATTAATTTAATTAATGAAATATCAAACTGAAACTTGACTGCTGATTCTGCTTCATTGGTTCTTTATTTCTCTATTTACCTGTTGATGTGTGATTTCCTTCAGCCTGGAGTTCTGGAGAAATACACATATTTGTTCTTTTAAGTAAATGTTAAAAAATACACAAATATTTATTTTTAAATGTATTTGCAATTTTCATCTAAAACTTATTGTGATGTTGTTACATTTATATTCAGACAGTTGAACCTGGATTCAACAACAGGACTGATTTTAAACGTCTCCTTCATTTTCAGCCAATCACAGAAGAGTAGATTAAAGGGTAATGTTTGTTATGACAATACAACAAAAACAAGAACAATTTGAGATACTTTTTTTAATAGTTAATTTAATTTTTAATTCTTATTTAACCCCTATCCGGAGATACCAGAGGACTGAGCACCAACGCAGCAGAGAAACAGAGCAGAAATGTAAGTTTTCTATAAGTTTCGTATATTTCATCATTAAATTCACCTCTGAGAATCTTTAACTGTGTAGTTCAGAATATTGGCAGCGTGACTGCTCGTTTATCCAGATATTTAGTACGCTTTTATCAATTTCACTCAAATAATCAGTAAATATAAATCAATTTCCCTCAGAGAATTAGTAAATACAAATCAAAAGTTCACCCAGATATTGAGTAAATCAAAATTGCTTTTGCTCAGATCCTTAGTAAATATGAATCAGTTTTGCTTGAGGAATTGATTTGGATATATTTATTATTTTTGTTTAAATGTAGTGAATTTATTCAATATGTTTTAATCAAATTTGTAGAATTTAAAATCTATTGAATTGTATTAAGTGTCACTTTATTGCCATATTTTGTTTTTAATATATGTGTGTGTGTGTGTATGTATATATATATATATATATATATATATATATATATATATATATATATACACACAGCGAGAGTGGAGTCCTCAGAGAGATCTGTGTGGGGGTTCGACTATGACTGTGTTCACTCTGGATCTTCTCTGAGAGAGTGTTTAACATCATATTCCTCTTCCTTCATACTGGATCTCACCTGCTCAGGTAAGCCCATCAGTGACATCATCTATGACAGTAATGTATCCAGGTTGACACACATGCAGCAGCTACAATGGCAGCAGACTTGTCTGATGAGCTGCTGCCTCAGTAAATCAGGTGCTGAATGAATATAAATATATATATATACACACACACACAAATAAATGTATGTATATATTTATAAATATATACACAATTATATGTATGTATACGTATATATAATTTTTATTTCATTTTAAATGGAAACGAAAAAAGCTGGGTTGTCATATTTGGTTTGATCGTAAAAATACTGTAAAGTGAAGAACCGGATTATACTATAGTCCAAACTCCCAAGTCCATACTTCCAAGTACACAAGTCCGTACTTGGCGTACTTGGTGTTGGGAAAGGCCCGAGACTAACGACTGGAACCCCTAAAAGGGTTCAGCCAATCAGAGGCAGCGAGTCATGATCGTCTCTCAGTACCCAGTGATGAATACATTGTGTTTCCTGTGAGTTCTTCACAATAAAAGCCTCCATTGTGATTGTCTTGTTGAGGTGTTTTAATGTGAAGCAGCAGTAAATATTGAGTCAGCATTAGCAGTAACTTAATGCTGCTCTGATCCGTTTGTAGGAGAGTGAACAGGAAACAGTGAGGCTGATATCAGATTACAAACAGCCTCATTGATCACATGCTGCATCGTTTCCTGTCTGTTAGTCATGAGTCTGAATCTATGGAGGACTCTGCGGACTGCACACAGAGATCATTACTGAATATACATTGACTGCAGAAATATTAATTTACTACAAATATAATCAATGACTTATGATTTGATTAAAATTTGGGGGATTATAACTTGAATGTGTACGATTTGACAAAGATCCGGTCACATCATCACGTTTTATAAACTAAGAGGAAACTTGTGTGGTGTTTTTATTTAACATGGAGGCTGGTACAGTTCATGCAAGTCAATAATTAATGACACCTTTTTATTTGATTGCAATAATCTTAAAATACGTGCCAATACCACCTAACTCCATCATCATAACTGTTTTGTGAAATTGTGTGTGTGTGTGTGTGTGTGTGTACGTGTGTACGTGTGTACCTGAAATGTTGATCTTAAATGGTTCAACATGTTTTGAAATATTAAGTTCCAAAATCATTCAAGTATTTTTTTAAATCAAATTCAAACATGTTTCTGTTCCTGTTAAATCACAATCCACTCGTATTTAGTTTGTAGTAGTGTTGCCTTCCAGTTGCTGAGCGTTTTAATTTAATGTTATATGTAATGTTATATGTAATGTTATATGTAATGTTCGGCACTGTAGACACTCTGAGGGATACTTGTCAAAGACTTTAGTCATAATGAATAGTAGGAAAATATATATATATATATATATATATATATATTTACAAATATGTGGTGGCGTTAAAAAATACAGTCAAAAACACATTTAACCACTTTGAAAAGTTATTGAACAAATGAGACTTATTCAAACACATTGTTCCACGCTCAAAAATGTGCATTACATCCAATTTGAAAAGACTTATTTGTCGTTGACCCGAGTGTTTGTTCTCTGATTTAACGATCCAACAGAAATATTTAGATAAAGCACATCATCTCTAAAGCAGAGTCCTACCTGAGCTCCACACCAACAGCAGCAGCATCAACAGGTGATCCATGACGTCCAGGTAGACCGTCTCTCCACCCGTCTGTCTCTCTGACCGTCTCTCCGCCCGTCTGTCTCTCTGATAGTCTCGTGTGCTGTCCTCAGTTTATATCTGTGTTCCGGACGAGGTGGAGCTTTACTGATACTTGTCTTTAGTTTTACAGATCCTATTCACACCTCTCTTATTAACTGTTCGGGTCAATTTGACCCGTTTTGACATTTGACAGCAGTATAAATACCCTAAACGTCATTCTTTTAGCATGAAATGTGATGACTTTTCCTAAAGTGACCCAAAATACAAAAAAAAAAAAATATTTTAAAATGTTATACTTTTGTACTTAACACTTTTGTAATAACATTATAAAGGTACCATTTCGGTGACTGACATCATGGCAGCAAGATTTAGTGTGCAACAGGCCCTGGATCTGTTCTTCCAACATGAGGAGGATGTGTCAGAGCAGGAAGATAATATGCATTTTATTATGTAATGTTTTGTGTTCTTAGTGGTAAATGTTGAATTAATATTGATAATTATGATTTCTTATGATATAGCAGTGGGGACAGCATTTAATGGTTGCAGTAATTAAATATGGTTATATTATAAATTCCTACAGTTCCAGAATGTTCATGCCATTTTCAAATTCAATAAAACATATTTAAGTCATTATGGCTTTTATGTGTTTATGTCTTATGTAAAACAGGACATGATAATGTGTAATAGTCGAGGTTTTTCTCCAAAAACGAATGTTGTATAACTTAAAAAATACACTCTCCCTGCTCTCTGAAAGATGTATTAAGGATTAATCATACATGTATTAATGAGACATAGGACCATACTGTGAAGGCATTAAATATGAACAGTATGTACGGGTTGAATGCGGTTGTGTGAAACTGATTATATCTCATTTCACAAGAAGCTGCTGACTGATTATAGATTATAGGAGCGTTTACCTGACAGGCTGAGATCTTCCTCTCAGATTAATGCTGTCAGTGTTTGCTCATCATTTTTAATAGATGTGTTCACATTTTAGTTTAGTAGACATTTTAACTCCCATTTGAACTACTGAACCAACATTATTTTGGTTCCCCATTATTATTGAAATCTTATATTTTTCAATATTAGTTCTATTGATAATATATATATTATATTTGTCATTTCCTAACAACCAGACCAGCTCAAACTTCAACATAATGGTGCCCCGTGTGAGGCGTAGTATTGTCTATAATCATTCATAATAGTGCAATAGTGATTTCATAATTTTGCAATATTCATTGGTCAATGCCAACATTTTAGATTCCACTTCTAAACTAAAAAAAGTGTTTGAATTCAATAGCATGCTCAGGATGAGGCAGAACTAAACATAACGGTGTCGTCCACATCAAAATAATATTTTGTATTAAAAGGTAGAATTGTCTCAAAATAAAAATGTAATAAAATAGTTCTTCTCAATCATCTCTTGTGACCCACTAGAAGTGTGTGGTGGGGTCTGTGTGTTCTCTGTTCTTCTTATTTTGCTGTGTTCAGGACGTTTCTGGGTGTCATGTGTGTCCTCCAGCCAATGACAGCATGCAGGCACCAAAGTACTGATCCACATCCAGAGTGAACAGTGAAGGTTTGAATTTCAGCACTGACTATAACAACCAGCTGTTACTACAACACATACGCACAACATAATCACAGAATCTGCTGCTTAAAATATAAGAGTTTACTTCCTTTACGTTACTGATTGAAACCAATAATATAAATCAACAAACATCTACTATACAACTACGAGAAGACAACCTAAAACACAAACAATCGTGTGTGTGTGTGTGTGTGTGTGTGTGTGTGTCTCTGTGTTTCCCCTACCGTTGTATTAGGGGGGCGGGGCGCCCCCCTAATACAACGGTAGGGGAAACACAGAGTAGTCACGTCATGAAATACTCCATTATGGCGGCTAGGCCACGATCATTTAATGGGAAATAAAACACACAATAGAGGTCGGGCTTACACGCCACATGTGGGTATGAAATAAGTGTAACAGTGCGTATGTGTGTGGGAGTGTGTGTAGGTGTGTGACGGTTAGTTTGAGAAGAAAGGAAAGAAGAAGAAGTAGGAGGCACTCAAGAGAAGGAAAATCCTCACTGCAGCAGTAAAGTACAGTAACTGTAACTTTATCATAAGTATTTCACCATCTTTTATTAAACCTAACTCAGTATTTCATCATCTTTTATTAAACCTAACTCAGTATTTCACCATCTTTTATTAAACCTAACTCAGTATTTCACCATCTTTAATTAAACCTAACTCAGTATTTCACCATCTTTTATTAAACCTAACTCAGTATTTCACCATCTTTTATTAAACCTAACTCAGTATTTCATCATCTTTTATTAAACCTAAATCAGTATTTCACCATCTTTCATTAAACCTAACTCAGTATTTCATCATCTTTAATTAAACCTAACTAAGTATTTCACCATCTTTAATTAAACCTAACTAAGTATTTCACCGAATCATTGATATGAATTTAAACTGAAATAAATCAATGATACATAAATCAATGGAAAGAATTCCCTGCACCTTGTTGTTAATGTACTTTTTACCAGCTGTGACATTGCCGCTGGGATTGTTTTTACTTCGTGTGTCTGTGAACAGATTTTTGTGACTATGATAGCGTCACAACGGTGCAGTCAGGAATCTTTACAGGTGTGCAGTTGAGATCAAAAGGAAGGGGGGGGGGGAAGTGGCCATTGGCCCGACTTGGCCGGTGTGATCACATCACAAGATGGTCTCTGGTTACTTTTATATTTGCACTCTTCACACGTTTCATTGCAACTGCTGCACAGCAATTTCCCTCTGGATGAATCCAGTACTATCTTAAATACACTGACGGGATTTAGAATAATAGATTAAAACTTGACTAAAAGAATAACAGAATAAAAAACGTTGTTGTTGGTGTGTGTCAGCAGTTTATTCTCCGATATAATGATTCAAGAGAAATATTTGTGAGCTCTCTGCTCTGATCGTCTTCACTGATTGTGTTTAGTTGTACACATCATATTCACACCTCTCTGAACTGCAGTTGTGTGAAACAGATCAATATCTCTGTGAGCACCTCCAGCACCTTCCTGTGTGTTGCTATGGAGATCCATACATGTGTGCTTCAGTTTGTTTCTCCTTCACTGAATAGTACTTTTAAAAGTACTAATAAGACAGTGTAGAAATACTCTGTTACAGTAAAAGCACTCATTATGCACAATGGACCATTTCAAAGTATTATTTTATTGTATTGTAGACCCATTCTGCTTTTCTGCTTCATCCCTTTGCTTTAGTGTGTTCTATGTATATTTCTGTTCATCAGAGTTAAAAGGTGAGATCCTGACAGAGACTTGTATACTGAGTCTCTGTTTAGGTGCCGGGGCCGTTCGGGGATTCTGTTTTAATAAGTGCGATGTCTCTCAGTCGACAATAGGCTGCAAGGTGCTGCCTTTGGGTTTCCAGTTGGCGGGCAGAGCTATTCATGGTGCTGGTCACCTCAGCCAGTTGTACATTGTATTGTTTCAGTTGAGCTTGTATATTGAGGGTGTTTTCTGCTGGAATGACGTTTCTTGTATTTGCTTCTCAGACGTTGTAGTGCTCCAGCCTCTCTGCGCGTTAGGTCTAATGTGAGGCGTGAGAACTCCTGCCGGGTCATGGTGGCCAAGGTCTTGGAGGCACAGTTCTACAGAGTCACTCAGAGTCTGTAGAAGTGTGCACTCCAGAAGTAAAATTCATGCAGAGTTATAAAGAGAGTGATCAAGGGTGGGGGCCTGTGTATTGGAACATCCTGTTTCAGGCCGTGCAGGCCATAGTGTGTCTGTATAAGAAGTGCTCTATCTGTGTAACAACAGACTCACAGATATATACGTTTTATCCTTCAGGCATAGCACATGTGAATATACAATAGATACTTGTTGTCCATCTTAGAGAAGAAGAAGATATGTGTGCAGGCAGTCAGCTGCTGCATGGATTACAAGTCTCATGATGCAAGGTCTCCAATTTCAATCCCAATGTCAGCAAGAACAGCAAGGTCTTTGTTGATCTCGGAGGCAGATTTCAGGGTCTCTTTAGGTGGTGGCTGTTCAGCTTCGGCTGACTGCACTGACTGAGATTGCAGTGGGGGAGTGTCCAATGGTGGCCATCCTTCTGAGGTGTCGATCGGTGTGGTGGGGGTGAGACCAGAGCTGACTGATGACTCATCATCCTGAAGATCCAGTAGGGAAGTGGTGCTGGGTGAAAGGGGTTGCTGGTTCGATCCATTATCCTGAAGCAGATATGGCAGGAAGGTGGGAACTTCTGCGATGGGTTCTCCCTGGGGAAGTGCTGCAAGGCCTGGAGGTCCTGGTTCAGGCATCACCCAGTCTGATTCCCTTGGTTCCGGTGCGATGTACTGGGGAAATGGTTGGTAGGGATGGGGGCTCACTCCATCCGGTGCCATGAGTTGACAGCTGGAGCTGCACTGTAGGGTCCTTGAGGTGTGTATCCTATGCCTGGTCCCATCACTGCTGTATCGACAGGGGTCAATTGAAGCCTATATTGGGGGTGCACCTGAGGCCTGGTATAATTGATCTGTTTTTTATGATCTGGGAGCTTCTTCATGACCCACTCTGCCGGTGCTAACACACCTGCTTTTGTCCCTTTGGACCCCATGTATTCTTTCCTTGCTCTGGTTGCCAGGGATCTGGGTGTTACTTGCTCTTCGTCTGAGCTTTTGGTTCTTATCAGTACTAATACCCACAGTAATACCTGGCTTATTTTCCTTCCTCTCACTGGGTCAAATTCCAATATTTTCCGTTTTGTCCTCCTCCGTAGTTTTAACAATATACTGGAACTTGCCTGTTTCTCACCTCACTCTTCCGGGGATGACTGTCGTGGGTTTGCTGTCACCCGATTCTCTCCTGCTGTCCCAAACCCTTCAGATATTCCTAGTGCAGGATTTAGAGGGAGTGCTGCTGAAACTGTTTATTGCAGATCAAAAAAAGTCATGAAAATCATAGTATAGTGTGTCGAAAAAAGTCATAATATAGTTAGAGCTATGAAGGCAAATCACTGTCAAAATCCGAGAGCGCAAATGAGATCCATGCGCGCGCGCAAATCAAACAGCCGCGTGCGTATTTTACTTTGGCGAGCGCTTTTACATCACTCCGCGAGCAAAATTCCCTCTCGCGCGAGCAACAGTCGCTTTAACCTGCTCAACACTGGTTTTCAAATAAAGTTTTGTTTTAGCTGAAGGAACTGAAGTAGATAAAACTTTGTGGCAACTTTAAACTTTTTATTATTTATTTTTTTTAAATCAAGGAGCAACATTAACATGTGTATGAAACGTTTAAAGAAGTAAAATAACTACTGGAGCTAATAGGTGATCAAATTCATAGAACTTTGCTGAACATTTCTGGTGATCCATGTAAAACAGTTGGCTCTACAGACAAAAGGTTAGATGAGATTTGATCTCATTGACAAATAAAGCCTTCATAATTTACGAAAATACAACAATTTTACAAAATGTTCTCTTTATCTCAAAGAAAACTGAACAGGTGACATTGTAAATAAAAAGGAGGCAGAATTTTGGGGAAATGCCCTCCTTAACATTTTTTTTTGGAATATTTAATTTTTCCAAGTATTTTAACAATGCAAGAGAACGTGCAGAGCGTGCAGAACACAGTACATTAAACAATACAAAACAATTACACAACAAGTTCAGTCAGAAAAAAATACACAAATAGATGAAATAAAATTAAGTAAATGAATAAATAAAATAAATAAATAATTCCCCCCACCCAAACAAAACAAAAACAAAAAAGGTTGGTGCATAGAGTGACACAGCACAAAGAGACTGCAATGACAGTGTATATTGTAACTCCAAATAGTCAGTCCTATGGTACTGTTAGTGTTATATCCATGTACTCCAAATAAGGCTGCCAGATGTTCAAAAATAAATGATATCTTTTTCTGAGACTATATGTAATCTTTTCAAGAGGAATACAACTGTTCAATTCCACAGACCATTTGTCGATGAGAGTGGGGGAATCAGACAGTTTAATTTGGAGCTTTGTTAATAAAGACCTGTTGAGAGTTGTGAAGTTTCCCAGTAAACATAGCTCAGGATCTAATGGAAAGGTAACCCCTGTGATCTTAGTTATTGTATTACAAAAGTCATACCAAAAGGACCTCACCTTTGTGCAAAGCCAGGTGCAGTGTAGCAAGGAGCCGACCTCTATACCACATCTGAAACACATTGCTGACAATTCAGGTTTGGATTTATAGCTTCTGTGGGGTGAGGTACAGCTGATGAAGAGAATTATAATGAACAAGTCTGTACCGGGCATTAACCGTTGCTGACAAACTGTTCTGGCACAAGTCTGACCAGAGTTGTTCATCAATTGTTATATTCAAGTCTGATTCCCATCTCATCCTGGATCTGTGTAATCCTGGTTTTGGGCCCTCATTCAGCAACATGGAGTAGATTTAAATTTGTACACATTTCCCTGGTGAAGCAATTTTTCCACTTTAGTTAACAGGTAGAGTCATTCCAGGGCCCAGGTTGGTTCTCAAAAAAGATCTTAACTGGAGAAGTCCTTTATCAAAGCAATCTTCGAGATGCTGGATTCCTCTGTCATGCCAAGTCTCCAGAATCTTGTTATTTAGAGTCATGGGCACAAGTTCATTTTGTCTTAGAGGTGTTTTTGGTGACAGTCTCATATTTAGTCCAAGAGTTTTGTGAACTTCATACCATATTTTAATAAAATGTTTCAAAACAGGATTGTCTGTCCTGTTGGATATGGTTTCGGAGTTCCATTTATAAAAAAAATCACTGGAGGTTTCTTCTTTCAGAGGATGAAGTGCAATTTGTATCCAAGAGGGGGCAGCATCACCGTCAAAAAATGACGAAATATATCGCATCTGGGCTCCTAAATAATATTTCTTTAAATTGGGAAGTCGAAAACCTCCGAGACTATAATCCCATGTTCATTTTTCCATTGACATCCGTGGCATTTTACAGTTCCATAAAAACTGCCTAATGTGTTTGTTGAGGGTTTTAAAAAAAGTTTGAGATAATGGCATGGGTAAGGACTGGAAAAGATACTGCAACCTCGGGACAACATTCATTTTCACACAGTTTATTCGACCAATTAGAGTAATGGGTAGATTCATCCATCTGCGTAGATCGTCCTCGATTTTACTCAGCAATGGGAGGTAATTAAGTTTGTACACATTTTTAAGATCATTATCTATAATTATTCCTAGATATTTAATATTCGGGAGCCACTTAAATGGGGTTGTTTGTTGGTATTCAGTGTGATCGAATTTCATGAGTGGAATAATTTCACTTTTTTCCAGATTGACCTTGTATCCTGAAATAGCACCATAGGTGTTTAGTAGCGTCTGTAATTTAGTGAGAGTTAACCGGGTCTGTTAGATACAGAATTACATCATCTGCCAGGAGATTCATTTTATGATTTATTTGGTCCACTCTGAACCCCTTTATATCTGGATCTCGTCTAATTGCTTCAGCAAGTGGTTCAATAGCAGGACAAAGAGTCCTGGAGACAGAGGGCAGCCCTGTCCACTCGATCTACTCAAGGGAAATGCTGTCGAAGTCTGTCCATTTGCGGTAATTTTGGCTCTGGGTTTATAGTAAAGTGTTTTCACCCAATTGATAAACAAATGGCCAAATCCAAACTTGTTCAAAACTTTGAATACTTATATAAAGTCACTCTAGCCTATCAAAGGCCTTTTCAGCATCTAATGCTACAGCTACACTAGGTTCAGTTTTAGATTTTGTTAGATGGATAATATTAAAGAGTCTGCACAAGTTATTGGCTGATGAGCGTTTCAAAATAAAGCCGCTCTGGTCTGGGTTTATTCATTTTGGCAAATATTGGCCAAGCCTGTTAGCCAGTGCTTTGGAAATCAATTTATAATCTGAATTCAACAATGAAATGGGTCGAAAAGAGGAACACTTTAATGGATCTCTATTTTTTTTACGAATCACAGTGATTATGGCGGTGGAGAATGATTCAGGAAGAGTTTGAGTTTTGGATGCTAAATTAATCACATCCATTATAAGGGGGGTAAGTAAATCCTTAAATTCTCTGTAGAATTCAGGAGGGAAGCCGTCCTCTCCTGGTGATTTATTGGATTGTAGTGAGCATAAGGCCTTTTCAATTTCTTTCTGGGTGAAGGGCAAATCAAGATTCCTTTGGTCTTCGTGGCCGAGTTTCGGCAATTCAATAGTGGACAGAAATTCATCAATCTTAGATAGATCCTCTGGTGATTCTGATGTATATAGATTTGTATAAAACTGTTTGAATGCGTCGTTCATTTCTGTTGGGTTGTGTGAGATTGCACCCGTTTCAGTTTGAATTGCATTAATTATCCTTGAGCTTTCCTCTGTTCTCAATTGCCAGGACAGAATTTTGTGAGCTTTCTCTCCCAATTCATAATATTTTTGTTTGGTTCGTAAAATGTTTTTTTCAACTTTATAGGTATGTAATGTATTGTATTTCAGTTTTTTGTTAACCAGCCGTTGGTAAAGTTCTTTAGAACCAGATTGTTGAAACTCCTTTTCCAATTTCAAAATATCTGCTTCTAGCTCATTTATCTCTGCCATATATTTCTTTTTGATACCCATTGTATAAGATATTATTTGTCCTCTTAGATAAGCTTTTAGCGTGTCCCATAATATGAAACTATTGGGGAGGAGGCGCAGTTTGTCTCACAAAAAAATTGTATCTGGTCCCTAATAAACTGGCAAAAGTCTGGTCTATGAAGGAGAGTAGGGTTCAGATGCCATCTATATTGGTTTGCTGGTTTTTCTGGCATCAAAATAGATAGGGTCAAAGGTGAATGATCAGACAGCATCCTAGATACATATTCAGATTCTAGTGTTCTATGAATTAGCTGTGTTGACAATAAGAATAGGTCGATCCTGGTGTGAGAGTTGAGTGGGCAGGAGTAAAAGGAATAGTCTCTAGTTTGCAGCACCTTGCAGCCTATCGTCGACTGAGAGACATCGCACTTATTAAAACAGAATCCCCGAACGGCCCCGGCACCTAAACAGAGACTCAGTATACAAGCCTCTGTCAGGATCTCACCTTTTAACTCTGATGAACAGAAATATACATAGAACACACTAAAGCAAAGGGATGAAGCAGAAAAGCAGAATGGGTCTACAATACAATAAAATAATACTTTGAAATGGTCCATTGTGCATAATGAGTGCTTTTACTGTAACAGAGTATTTCTACACTGTCTTATTAGTACTTTTAAAAGTACTATTCAGTGAAGGAGAAACAAACTGAAGCACACATGTATGGATCTCCATAGCAACACACAGGAAGGTGCTGGAGGTGCTCACAGAGATATTGATCTGTTGATCGACAGTCAGATGGACCAGTCGGTTTGTGTACAAGCCTTACTTAAACCGTGGGCGGGAATGAAAGTGTTGATGCAGCTAAAATGTATATGAAGCTGTCAAACAGTTCCACACAGTCTGCAGTAGTTCTAGTAGTAGTCAGTAGCTATACCTGCTGATGTAACACATCTATCAGAAATAATAAGACGACACTGACAGCATTCATCTGATAGGAACAGCTCAGCCTGTCATGGAAACAGTCCTATAATCTGCAATCAGCAGCTTCTTGTGAAATCAGATAGAATCAGTTTCACACAACCGCAGTTCAGAGAGGTGTGAATATGATGTGTACAACTAAACACAATCAGTGAAGACGATCAGAGCAGAAAGCTCACAAATATTTCTCTTGAATCATTATAT
This sequence comes from Leptoclinus maculatus, assembly GCA_032191485.1. Lineage (NCBI taxonomy): Eukaryota > Metazoa > Chordata > Actinopteri > Perciformes > Stichaeidae > Leptoclinus > Leptoclinus maculatus. The sequence goes on along the minus strand of JAVDOI010000020.1, from coordinate 4,908,169 downwards.
CGGAGAATAAACTGCTGACACACACCAACAACAACGTTTTTTATTCTGTTATTCTTTTAGTCAAGTTTTAATCTATTATTCTAAATCCCGTCAGTGTATTTAAGATAGTACTGGATTCATCCAGAGGGAAATTGCTGTGCAGCAGTTGCAATGAAACGTGTGAAGAATGCAAATATAAAAGTAACAGACCATCTTGTGATGTGATCACACCGGCCAAGTCGGGCCAGAGGCGTAAAGTGAGGGGGCCAATGGCCACTCCCCCCCCCCCCCCCCCCCCCTTCCTTTGATCTCAACTGCACACCTGTAAAGATTCCTGACTGCACCGTTGTGACGCTATCATAGTCACAAAAATCTGTTCACAGACACACGAAGTGAAAACAATCCCAGTGTCAATGTCACGGCTGGTAAAAAGTACATGAACAACAAGGTGCAGGGAACCTTTCCATTGATTTATGTATTTATTTATTTCAGTTTAAATTCATATCAATGATTCGTGTTACGTTTTTTAAAGGTATAATATGTTCAGCGTATCCTCAGACAACGGTTAGCATGATATCTTACAAAACTCTGTGAAAACCTCCATGAAAACCCCATTTTCATACGTCCAGCAACATGTGTCAATTTACGTCCTTCACATGAAAACAGACTTTTCAAAGTAAACATCCGTCGTCACAGGAAACCACCGAGTCAGGTTTAATAAAAGATGATGAAATACTGAGTTAGGTTTAATAAAAGATGGTGAAATACTGAGTTAGGTTTAATAAAAGATGGTGAAATACTTATGATAAAGTTACAGTTACTGTACTTTACTGCTGCAGTGAGGATTTTCCTTCTCTTGAGTGCCTCCTACTTCTTCTTCTTTCCTTTCTTTTCAAAGTAACCGTCACACACGTACACACACTCCCACACACATACGCACTGTTACACTTATTTCATACCCACATGTGGCGTGTAAGCCCGACCTCTATTGTGTGTTTTATTTCCCATTAAATGATCGTGGCCTACATGGTCGCGCGTTTACTTTCTCCTCTGCTCTCTGTATCGCGCACGGCGGAGTTCCGCCCCGATGCGCGCGCGTACAGAGACACACACAGACACGTGCGCACAAACACAGGTGAGCACACCAGCGGACAGAGAGCGCGCTTCGCTAAGTAGGCGACAGGAAAGAGCCCAAGTCCCCCCCCCCCCCCCCCCCCAAGCAGCTAAAGTTCAGTCACCACCGGATGACAGGACCCAGCTTGGCTGTCAGAGGGGAAATACTCCCCCTGACTGTACAAGACTGATCTTGGTAAGTAAGTAAATAAATACATACATTACATACATGCATAAATAAATATCAAGAGGCTCTGGAAATGTTCTTCCAGAAGCCCAGAAAGATAAACTGCAGTGACAAAAGCTGCACACTTTGTGGATAATTGTCATAAAAAGAAATGTTCCGATGTTTAGTTCAATGTACAGTTCAAATAATTGTTCAGTTGTAATGTTGACTGCTGTCATTAAATGAAACACATGAACACCATGATTCCGTTAAGTGTCCCCCCCCTCCCCCAAGCTGTAAACCTAGGGGAAACGCTGACTCTATGTGAATACGTCCGCCATCTTGTCTCCCCCCTCTTCTTTCTCTCACTCACACCCACACTAACTCACACACACACACACACACACACACACACACACACACACACACACACACATGATTGTTTGTGTTTTAGGTTGTCTTCTCGTAGTTGTATAGTAGATGTTTGTTGATTTATATTATTGGTTTCAATCAGTAACGTAAAGGAAGTAAACTCTTATATTTTAAGCAGCAGATTCTGTGATTATGTTGTGCGTATGTGTTGTAGTAACAGCTGGTTGTTATAGTCAGTGCTGAAATTCAAACCTTCACTGTTCACTCTGGATGTGGATCAGTACTTTGGTGCCTGCATGCTGTCATTGGCTGGAGGACACACATGACACCCAGAAACGTCCTGAACACAGCAAAATAAGAAGAACAGAGAACACACAGACCCCACCACACACTTCTAGTGGGTCACAAGAGATGATTGAGAGGAACTATTTTATTACATTTTTATTTTGAGACAATTCTACCTTTTAATACAAAATATTATTTTGATGTGGACGACACCGTTATGTTTAGTTCTGCCTCATCCTGAGCATGCTATTGAATTCAAACACTTTTTTTAGTTTAGAAGTGGAATCTAAAATGTTGGCATTGACCAATGAATATTGCAAAATGATGAAATCACTATTGCACTATTATGAATGATTATAGACAATACTACGCCTCACACGGGGCACCATTATGTTGAAGTTTGAGCTGGTCTGGTTGTTAGGAAATGACAAATATAATATATATATTATCAATAGAACTAATATTGAAAAATATAAGATTTCAATAATAATGGGGAACCAAAATAATGTTGGTTCAGTAGTTCAAATGGGAGTTAAAATGTCTACTAAACTAAAATGTGAACACATCTATTAAAAATGATGAGCAAACACTGACAGCATTAATCTGAGAGGAAGATCTCAGCCTGTCAGGTAAACGCTCCTATAATCTATAATCAGTCAGCAGCTTCTTGTGAAATGAGATATAATCAGTTTCACATCTTGTTCCATCTTTAATCCTTAATGTTTCTGTGTAAATGTAATACTCCAGGCTGAACACACGTGAGCCGTCCTCTTTGTTTACCTTTTTTTTTACGTCTCCATGCGTCCACTGGTTACCCCCGTCACATTGCAATGATTTGTGGGTAATTCCCTTAGGCTAAATCAGCATACCATGCTGACTTATGGAAAGGGTTCATAAAGGGCTCAAAATGTCTGCGAGAGAGCCTCAAACACTCGATGATTTGACAGTGGGACAACCCTAAACCCTCACGGACTTCGCGGGAGCGCGCCTCAAAGTCCGTGAGTCCGTAAGGGGGGACATTGGGATTGAGCCTGTCTTTCCCATCAAAAACGTGTCAAAGAAACAAGACAGCAGTCATTTTGTTCATGTTGTTGTCAGTGGATTCATTTGAGACTTTGTTGTTCTCAGCTAATGACTGCTTCTGTCTGAAAGGTTCTCACACTGAAGTATCCTCAATCAACACAAAGCTTGTTGTGATTCTATGTAATGGTGGTGTGTTGGAAATGTTTGGATGTGAGCTGCTGTCTTCTTAACTTTTGAAATTTCTCTTTTTTTAGCCCCTCCCCTCAGGATGCTCTGCCTTCTGATGGAAGGGGTTGAATAAGAATTAAAAATTAAATTAACAATTAAAAACATTTTCAATTTTCTTTCTTGGTCAATAGGTGTTAGAGGCACAATGAATAAAAAAGATATAAAAACAAAAATGTAACTTAGAGAGGCATAGGGCTCTGTGTCTCTTGTAAGATGGCGCCGGCTGCACGGACGTGCAGTTGTAACACACCTGCACGCCCACACACACATTCATACGGCTTTCGAGCCAACGTGCAGGGTCATAAGGGTCTTTTATGCAGATGAGTACGTATATTTGAGAATACTCAGTTATTAATCTTACGCTGGGAAAAAAGGTGTATTATGTTCTGTATCTTTTATTTTTTGATGTATTATCATGTATCCCTGTAACCTGTTGAAAAAACATACGATGAGGAATACGTGTCTGAGTATAATTATCAACCAGTGAGCACGGTGTGTCATACGTCCTGAGTACCGTAGAGGGCGTTGTGGTAGATAACAACATGTCCCTCAAAGCATGACTAGAATGAAGGGGGTTGACTATGCCCATGTCATGCCTCACGAGGAAGGCATTGAAAAGGAGGGGGGGTTGAAACTTTCCCCATGTATCCAGAGTATAAATATTCACGGTTTTTAGAAGATCGGGGCAGTAGTTGGGGAGAAGTCCACCGGGTCTTTACCTGTGTGGGGTTGAAATTTAATTCTTCAAATCTCCGGACTTTTGAAAACAGCTTGCTCACTGAGTTCAGTTTTTTTATCTTTTTCGATTTTTCTTTAAACTTTTTGTTAATCAATTTTTCTCTGTATTTGGACCAAAAGAAATATACTTTGAATTGGACGAAATAAACAAGTAAAAATGTAACAATTTTTAGACGACTCTTTTTCTCATCCCTTCGGGGACATCGGCCCTCAGAGAGAGGGGTCTCCTCTCCGGGGGAGATCTCCCAGCCGCTGTGGTAAGTTGGCAGATTTCCAGCACGGCACACGACTGATGCAACTTTTGCACACACATACATATACTCACGTCTGTTTCTACAGTTAAGAGAGACCTGGGGAAGTCCCGCTTCAAGCCGGTCCTATAACGACCGTGAGCTTGGAAGAGCTTTAGAAAATGTAAGACTTTAAAAAACCGACGGCTATTCGAGCGATAGATTATACTAACGAGTAGATCAATGTGTTGCCCTAAAGCAGTGGTCGCCAACCCATCGATCTTGGAGACTTTCCCTGTCGCTCTCCAAAATAAAATAAAAATAAATTCAGAGACACATTGGGCCTCATTCTCAAACATTTTCTGAAGTGTCTTCTGAAATGTTTTCTTACGGACTTTGGAAGACCAACGTCAAAAAAGATCTCCGTCTGATTCATGAACGCCTGAAAATGGGTTCTTACACAGCCAAAGTGTTCTCAGCTGTGCTCCCCGAATGAGGATTCTTAATCACTGATTTAGAAGGCTGCATATTTATATCCACCTCCATCCTCTTTGTTCACGCCCGTGAGAAGGCATACTCTGTCTGTACATTTGTTCAGAAATACATTTTTACATGTTATGTAAGCTTTATTTACATAATTAGTCAACTTTAAGATACAGTATGTATTTAATTTCATGAGAATTCAAGTCAGCTCCTGTCTTGGCCATTTTTTTTGGGAGTGTTAAACTAGCTGCATAGCCACGTACGTAAATGCGTGATGAGGTCAGAACAGAACCAAACATGAAGTTACATCGCCAACAGGTGCACGTTGAATGTCAAAGACCTGGCAACGTGGTTGTGTGTGCAGGCTGCTTGGTGTGTAAGAACTGCAGTTTCTCCTTTACTTATATTGTTGATACATCTCAGGGTTGCTGCTTTGGTGATGTTTTACTCTGCTTTTCATCCTTTTTGGATTAATATTTATTGTTATAATTTGAATGTCATTTTTATTTTTCTAAGTTTTGTATCTTTTTTGGTTAGTTAGTGAAGCTATACCACATCAGTAGGATGACTTTGATGAGTCCTTGCGTTTATTGGTTAGGTGTGTGTATCTGTGTGTGTGTGTGTGTGTGTGTGTGTGTGTGTGTGTGTGTGTGTGTGTGTGTGTGTGTGTGTGTGTGTGTGTGTGTGTGTGTGTGTGTGTGTGTGTGTGTGTGTGTGTGTGTGTGTGTGTGTGTGTTGCTTGCCGTGGGGAGGATGTTGCTCCAATTTTTTCAATTCAATTTATTTTGTATAGCCCAAAATCACAAATTACAAATGTGCCTCAGAGGGCTTTACAATATGTACACATGACATCATCTTGTCCCGGAACCCTCACATCGGAACAGGAAAAACTCCCCCAAAAAACCCCTTTAACGGGGAGAAAAGAGGAAGAGACCTTAGGGAGAGCAACAGAGGAGGGATCCCTCTCCCAGGATGGACAGAAGTGCAATAGATGTCAAGTGTTAACAGCATAACAAAATTACAACACATGCAATGTCATTTCAACACATTCAATGTATGACAGAACCACGGCAGGTGGAAAGACCAGGTCCAGGTACAACCCGGATCCAGAGGTACCTGCTGTTGTTAAATATAAAATATTAAAATGATATTTAATGAACAGACACTTCAATAATAATTCAGCTGAATGGATAGAGCTCCTTCCCCACAGATGGTTCAGAGGTCTAGCAACAATTAATAAACAAAACAGAGTGTATATGCATGTTATCTCGTCTCCTCTCCCTTCAACCCCCCCCCCTCCCCCTCGCAGATGCCGTCCTCCGTCAGCCGTTGCACCTCCAAGGCCAGGTTCCCAGCCTTTTCGTGGGAAGAGGGTTAAGATTATATGCAGGTCTAAGTAATACAAGTTATAACAGAGGAACAGTATAATAAATGTCTCCAACAATTTCCCCTTTGGCCATTCCTATGGCCATTAAAGTATTTACAATTTATTGAAACATCAACACATATTACCCAGAATGGTTTACATATGCACATCATTAATCAATAAGGTTAAAGCATTAGCTGTTTTTGTGAGTTCTAAGCAACTCTATGTTGTAGCAAGCTAGGGAATGTTAACATCAACATGGCAAAATACACACATAAATCGGACTTACATCTCTATTGAACTGTAGGCGATAAAGCACAGATACTCTGGTGAAGAAGCTGGTCAATAATGTGCATTAATGGTACCGGTAATATGAAATAGTAATGTAAGTAATAATAAGAGTGTTATTAATTAGTGGGAGTCAGCAGGGTTAAGGCGTGAGGAAGGTCCAGGGTCCAGATGAAACCACGATACATGGAAACCTGTGAGGAGAGAAAGCACAGGGACTCCGGGGAAGAAACAAAGTCAGTAATGTGCATTAGTGGTAACGGTAATAGGGTTAATAATGTTAATAATACAAATTGGTAGTTGGTGTCAGCAGGGCCATGGCGGGTGGAAGGACCAGGGTCCAGATGAAACCACGATCCATGGGAACCTGTGAGGTCCCTGAGTTTCGGTTGCCTGTAGCTCTGGAGAGAAGTTTTAATGTTTGTGACCACTTACAACCATAATCTCTCTTGTCTAGAAAGCCATATTGGATAGTTTCTGAATCGTGGTTCTGCGAAGGCAGCGGTTAGTTTATTTCTGCTGCATTCCTGCTGGCTTGCTTCTGAGCAACATTATTGAACCTCCTCTTTGCCGAGCTCTGCATGTCCTTTAGTAGGAATTAGACATCATAGTGGTATGTGGTTATTATTTCACGGCTATGAACCAATCGGATTTCTTGATTTGAGCTACCGGTTTTATATAAATGATAATCAGTTGTATGCTCAGGGTGCAACTTGCCCTCTATAGACAAAGATTCTGTCAATGTTGCTCTCCACCATGTTTTGGGACACTTAGAAAGGCCTAAGAAAACATGCACCTGTCCTTCATATTTATTCTCCATATAAACTCACTGAAGCTCTGTCTATCTATCGTCTTTCTTTAGAGATGGGTTTTAAATCTTGATTGGTTCCAATTCTTGGTGTCCAGTGTGCTTGGTTTCGTGTACATGCTTTTGCATTCCAATACTATTGCTTAAATCATGAACATCACAGATTTGTTGGCCTTTGTTGTTTTCAGGTAAAATGCATTCTCTACTATGAACAGCAGGGGTCAGTGTTGGATTATATCAGATGTTAAACACGTTGGTAATGTAGAACACTTATGTATGCTGTCTCACTTCCACTATTCATTCATGTGTTTTTATCTGACTGTTTATAAGACTGTTTTGTGATAATTATTTTTGGGTGTATTGCTGTACATCTCCACGGTCTGTCGGTTGATCGGTTGGACCACCACTTTGGTCCAGACTGAAAGATCTCGATAACTATGGGATTGATTGCCAAGAGAGTTTGTGCAGATACTCATAGTCCTCAGAGGATGAATCACACCAACTCTTCCTCTAGTGCCAGCATGAGGTTGAGGATAAATCCTGATGAGGACGAGGTCCTTTGGATCATTTTTTTTGATCAAATACTGGATCAAACTATCAGCTCTTCACCTTTCACTGCTCTAACCTGGAAATGACTCATGTTTTCATCTTGAATGAAGGCTACACCCAACTCAACATAATGGTAAACAAGTGCAAAAAGCGGCTGAAAGTAAACACAAGTTCTCTAAACACTGTTCTGCTCATCTGACAGATCATAAAAAATAGCAGTATAACAAAACATGGACAGCTGATGCAGCTGTGACACACGTCATATTTAATTGATGTCTGTGAGGCAAGGAAAGGAATCGAGGATGTACGAACTGGGAAATGAGAAAGGCCACTGGTGTCACCTTGCCCACAGCCCAACTCTTAACTGACCGATTAATTCAGATTAACAACTGAGAAAGACTTTGATGATTGGACTCAGCTAGGCCAGAATAAAGACAAGATGTAGGACAGAACAGTTCTGCTTCTGTCCTACCAACAACCATCCTTATCTCTTCACTGCTATGTTCTGGGCCTCATCATCTCTGGCATCAATTCTACATCGAACAAACCTGCATCAGAAGTGTGGACCTGATATTTTAGAGTTGCAAGAAAGGAAGAAAAAAAAGATGCGATAGTTCAATTACACCATTTATTATCAGAAAGTATTGCTCAGGAATACAGATTGAAGAAAACTAAAACAAATGACTTGGGTTACCCATCCTAATATTTGAGCTAAGCAGAAGTAACATTATTTAGAAGGATACACATTGTTTCTACTTCACAAATTGTATAATAAAAAAGAAAAAATGAATTCATGATTTAAAGGCCAGTGCAAAGAAACACAATGATAGAAAAACCAAAGAGATACAATAGATGCAATATCAGAGATACAGTAGAGACACTGATTGACATGGACATTACATTTCAGCTTGATACTCTTCAAAGGCTTGGATACATTTCTTAGCTCTTCCCAGATTCAGTTCATTGTCAGCTATTTCTGCATCCATCAACTCATTCTGCTCATCTATATATGTCTTGATTTTCTCCAGATTTCCCTTCAGTGGCAGAAGGTCGTCAGGTGATAGTTCTGAGAATTTCTCAGCAAATTCAATCAGTGCTTCATTAAAGCTCATATGTTCACGCGTGACCTCTGAAATGGTGACCCTTTTTGCCTATTGGGGAAAATTAAAATCAATTCGTGACCATCTCAGTTTGCTATGTTGTTACATTATGTTGTGTCCTGCAGTGCATGAAGTCAACCAACACGTAAACTTACTGACTCACCTTCAAATTGTCCAAGTCTTGTTGTATTTTCTGATTGTCTTCTTTGAGATTTTTCTGCAAACACAGCGTGAGAATCAACATGCAGTTACATTTGTGGACAGAACAGCCGAAGCATGACAGCAGCTCTAGCATATCTACACATACGACTGCAGATGGAAAATGAAGAACATTTCAACAGGAAGTTTGCTTGTGGTGAATCACAATGACTGTGGACTTGCAAAAAAATGCGGAATTGTTTTCTACAGCAATGGGAGGTTAAGCAGCAATTTATTTACCAGTTTGTCGTCTATCCGTGAACTTGCGAGGCAAACCAGACACAGCAGAGTGAAGAGGATGTATAGTCCACCAGCCACTCCTCTGCTTCTTGTCAAGGCTGCTGCTGCCATCGCTGTTCTAAAAGTAAATTATAGAGCATGAAGGCTGAAGGAAGAGTTGAAAACAAGTCTACATTATGAACCATTTTTCCAGTGAGTCGTAGTTTCTGATCTTACCTGTGATGTTAATGGATGATGAGCTGCAGTACAGGTGATGAATTCAAAAACAGGATGAGGCGACACACCCCTACATGCTTTATATCAATGATTCTCAACTGGTGGGTCGCGGACCCGTTTTCAGTGGGTCGCGGCGCTTTGCCTGAAAAAAAAAAATCCTGTGCTTTTATTTTGAAGGGGATTTTTTTGAGTGCCGTGTATTCACACTCCTTAACAGTATTTGGCGTTAATGCCTTGTAATGCTAATATACACCCGCTATTTCACAGCATAGAAGAACACCTGCAAAGTTTGTTTTCACATGAAGGAAAGGTTTCCTTGATTTGGGTAGTGGCTTGTCATTAAGGGGTGATGGTGGGTTCCGCAGCCAGACCAGTTGAGAACCACTGCTTTATATACTCCAGGTGTCACCTCACCCACTGCGAGTTAAATTTCACTTTTATAGAAATAGTATTGGCAATGAATCACCACAGGAATATATCAACATCCTGTAGTGCAGGTAGATACTGTGAGCAACAAAACACAACTCAATGATAAACCAGTACAAAACTGGTCAACAATATGGAATAGAAACTAGTACAACGCTGTAGAATACAGTACTTTGTGTGTGTGAAAATGTGTGTGCATGTGTTCTTTTGAATTTATGTTCAGTTCCTGCAGGAACACGTTGTTTGGTCCAGTGGTGCCGAGATAACATGTGTTGGAGACAATATTAGATTATTTACAAAAACTATTGAAAGCCAACCTAAAAAGATTTGATAAAGGGCTGGAAGGATTCAGACGCAATTAAACAAAAAAAACACCCTAATAAAGTGATATTTCCTTTTTATTTTGGGTGTAATTTATTGGATTCAAGTGGCCTTGAAATGTGTGATTTCATGCCTCTATATTTTGTGCTCCAGTATGGACGTGTATCTGTGTGTGTGTGTCACAACCCCGTGCTGTAGGCATCGGATGGGAAGTTCTGGGACTCATGCCAAATCCTGTGTGTGTGTCTGTGTGTGTGTGTGTGTGTGTGTGTGTGTGTGTGTGTGTGTGTAGGTGTGTGTAGGTGTGTGTGTGTGTGTGTGTGCGTGTGTATGAGTGTGTGTGTCACTCTTAACACTGTTGAAAATATCCCTATAATGTCCACTCCATAGATCTGCAATACGTTCTGAACCAGTAGCCCCATCAATACTGGATGGCCAGGGCATCTTAATGTTATTGGCACCCTTAACTTCTTTCCAGAAATCATAAACATTATTCTGCTGAAGCTTTTTGGTCATGGAGTTTGCCCTCATGTCCTGTTCATTTCTTTTAATAAATGATTTAATTTTCCTGATAAAACCCAGTTTTTAAAAGCTTCTTTAGCCTCTATATGGAGTTCAGACACATATTAATTCCATCCTGGCCTAAGATTATGCTGTTTAGCTTTCTTTTTGCAGAAAAACTGCCATTATTTAGACAATTCACAATTGTATCATACATTATGCATAGATCACAATTGTGGTTTTGGTTTTTACAGTTAATGTTGCCACACAAAATTACATCAAGTGGTATTTCAATATTGCTTAAGCTCTTATCGGTTTGTGAATTGTAATGCAAGAAATCATCTTCTGTGAGCTTTGACCAATCTACTTTAAAGTTTTGTTCATGGTTATCATAACTGGTCAGCTCAGGTAGACTCTCAACATGTAATCTCATAGAGACAGGTCTGTGATCTGTTGGAGCCAGCATGGCGTACTTCCTGACTCTAAGCTGACTGTTTCATCATATCCATAATTTAAAATGTAGTCATGTATATTCACATCACTGAGGCCGGGTATTTGTGCTCGTTTTTGGCCGCCTCAACTTTGTAACAGTTTGTGACATGCAGGTCATGCAAAATTCTATCTGTAACACAACAACATCACAATAGTATGCATAAGGAACAGGGTGCTCTATCAGGGGGAAGGTAGGAAGAGACTGGGAGTCTAGCAGAACAGCCTTGGAGCCCGGGTGAAGAAAGAGAGAGAGTGAAGATAGAAGTGGGGGAGGACGCAGATAAACAAGGAGGGCGAGATTTCTAATGCAGGGGTAGAGCATTGCGGTCACTATGACATGCTGCCAGGGGCGAAATCAGGAGAAGACTAAGTGGGGAAGGAGACTGTGGTTGATCTGGAAACCCTCTGTTATGGCTTGACCAAGGTGCACAGTGTAACTTGTCTAGGTGAAAGTTCAGAGAAGGAGGAGGACAGCTCTGAAGGGGGGGGGGGGGGGAGATCTGAGACGTAGGGTAGAAGGGAGGTATAAAGTAGTATGCAATGCAATTGTGATGCGTTTTTTTTCGAGTCCAGACTGCTCGGCTTACTTGTACTCCTTGTGATGCAAATAAACCTGCGTGAACTGAAGAAAATCCAATCCCTCTCTTGTGTTCTGTGGGTGTTCGTTACTGAGTTCCTGATAGTGAGATCCTGTGGTGTCTCACCACGAGTCAGATAGAGAACAGTTACTGAGCCAGCTGTGAGGTGTTGAGTTTTAACATAAGTCATAAGGTCAACGAAGCTGAGCATCATCAACAAAACAAAACCACAACAATACGTTAAGAGGCTCGCTTTTATCAAAGAAAGTGCATATACAAGTATATTTGTTTTGGGGGATATTAACGCTGATATCTCAGATAATAACTCCCTGTTTGGTCAACACCTAATGCCATTTTGTCAAGATAGCAAGTTGGTTCTTTCCAGCAAAGTGCTGTTGCCAGTAGATAGTGTGATAGGAAATTTTAGTATGCTAGTACATTTGTACTGTGATTTAATTTATGTGCCTTACTCACTAACAAAACTATCTGTGACATATGATTGTGTATTGGGGAGAGTGGGAACAGGACCACATGGGTTATGTCTGCCTTTGCTTTGATAAGGGGAAGTAACCAAATGGGGGTTGCGGGTTGATGTTTGAGTGTGAAGATCCTAATTCAATCAAAGGTAACAGAGACACATGTCTTTGTGTGACAAGGCTCAGAAGAGGAAGGGGCTGACGGAAGGTGTCAATGGGGAGCTTGAAACTGCTGATCAATTGTTGTAATGTAAATATCTGATGTCTCCCCTGATGTGTGCTGAGATGTTTAAGAGAAGGAGAGACACTGGATTCTTGGCCCATCCTCTGCAGACTGCATTGCAGTCAGTATGACGATGAAGCCTTCTCTGCGCAGAGAATAAATACTTTAAGGACAAACTTCTTTTCTCAATGTTTCTTGTTTCAGTATTCACTCTTATAGGACTCACTCGGTACTAATGAATAGTTTTTTCCACCACATAGCTACACATATACCAGTGAAGCATGGCATACAACCTCTTGGCTGGATCACTGTATATGTACAGCTGATGCTCATGACTGTCTCGAGGATGTTGCAATCCTGTATGAGCTGGCTCCAACAGATCACAGACCTGTCTCTATGAGATTACATGTTGAGAGTCTACCTGAGCTGACCAGTTATGATAACCATGAACAAAACTCTAAAGTAGATTGGTCAAAGCTCACAGAAGATGATTTCTTGCATTACAATTCACAAACCGATAAGAGTTTAAGCAATATTGAAATACCACTTGATGCAATTCTGTGTTGCAACCTTAACTGTAAAAACCAAAACCACAATAGTGATCTATGCATAAAGTACGATGAAATTGTGAATTGTCTAAATAATGTCAGCAAATCATTCTGCAAAAAGAAAGCTAAACAGCATAATCTTAGGCCAGGATGGAATTAATATGTGTCTGAACTCCATATAGAGGCTAAAGAAGCTTTTAAAAACTGGGTTTTATCAGGAAAAGCAAGACATGGTCCAGAGTGTGAAAACAAGAAACACTTAAATACTAGATTTAAATATGCTGTGCGCTTTATTAAAAGAAATGAACAGGCCATGAGGGCAAACTCCATGGCCAAAAAGCTTCAGCAGAATAATGTCTATGATTTCTGGAAAGAAGTTAAGGTTGCCAATAACATTAAGATGCCCTGGCCATCCAACATTGATGGGGCTACTGGTTCAGAAAGTATTGCAGATCTGTGGAGTGGACATTATAGGGATATTTTCAACAGTGTTAAGAGTGATGAATTTAATATTGTTGATGTTCCTAATGATGCTGGTGTGTTTATTAGACCTGATGAAGTGTTGTATGCCATTGAGAAATTGGCAGTGAGCAAAGCATGTGGCCTTGACCAAATAACAGCAGAACATCTGAAGCTTGCTAGCAATAGTATTCCAGTGTTACTTGCTATGTGTTTTTCTGGATTGTTAATGCATGGCGTACTTCCTGATTCCATGCTGACTGTTTTGTTAGTGCCAGTAATCAAAGATAAACCTGGTAAAATATCCAGCATTGAAAATTACAGACCAATTGCTCTGTGTTGGGGTCAGAAAATCTAAATGAATAGCATATGTGTGCTTTGGTGTCCTCACGAGAAAGGTCGTGGCCTGCATATGGTGAACTTGCTCTGACATTTGGCTCTGCGGCTGTTGAGTCTATCAAAGTGTCGAAGGCCTGCCGAGGGAGGGATCTCCCTCTGCACCAGGTCCTAAATCGGAATGACAACAAGGACGGTGGAGGCGCTGAAGATGTTGTGACCCGAACGTCCTGATTGCGAGGAAACGACCTTAGTGCCAGGGCAGACGCTTAAGTGAAGTAACTGATACACTTCACAGAAATGAGGAGTGAACGCGATTTATGTGTGTCACCTCGGGTGACGAAGATCTCAACTTGAAACAACCCATGTACCAATCATTGTGACTGTTTTACTATCCATGACCAATCATATGCAGTTGTTTTGCAGTATATATGCAAGTGGCTCAGAGTTAGACCTCTGAGCAATCCTGACGTATTGTATGTATGTGATCAGCCTTACTCCTTCTTTGCGCAAAGAATAAATGTCCTGTGATTAATGAGTTTCAACCGGTTTTGAGTGAATTTTTCTGTCACTCTGGTTAGCGTATTTTCTAAAGTATTAGAACAAATTCTCTTAGATAGGCTTCAAGAATACATGACAGCCACTGACAATCAATTTGGTTTTAAAAATAAACATAGACCTGTCCTTCATATTTATTCTCCATATAAACTCACTGAAGCTCTGTCTATCTATCGTCTTTCTTTTGAGATGGGTTTTAAATCTTGATTGGTTCCAATTCTTGGTGTCCAGTGTGCTTGGTTTCGTGTACATGCTTTTGCATTCCAATATTATTGCTTAGATCATGAACATCACAGATTTTTTGGCCTTTGTTGTTTTCAGGGAAAGTGCATTCTTTACTATGAACAGCAGGGGTCAGTGCTGGATTATATCATCTGTAGTAGTTTGTGAGTTGGCACGAGGCTGATGTGGGGTGGAGTTCTTTGTAGTCGCCTGTAGCCTTGTGTCTATATGGGCAGTGGGAGAGTACGTGTTTTTCCGAGAGACTTTTTTAAAAGCGAGTTTTGTAGTAATTCGGGGAAATGTCTCTTTTTAATGTATGATGGAAACTTGTTTTAGTTCCCTTAAGTGTCTGACCGTCATTCAAAATCTTCCTCTTTCCACGTCATGCTAAGAGAGGTACAAGTACTGCACTGAGGAAATTAAACAGTAAATTAAAAAGGGGGGGGGGGGCTCTTGGAGTGGAGGTTGGATCTTCCTTTATTGTGGCTCCAGCTGCCACTCCTGTAGGACAACCAATACTGAAACTGCAGCTTTCCAATCAGTGATAATAGTGATAATAGTAATGAATTGAATTTATATAACTAAATAAAAAATACTGAGAAATCTCGAGGTGCCAGTAGCAGAGGTGATGCAGTATGTATGCATACATACAGTACATGGGTGGAAGTAAGGAATTATATTGACTCTCTTTACAGGAAGAAAGTGTCCCCTTCACTTTAATTAGCAGCAGGCAAGCAAGACACGAGAGTTTAGGATTCACTGAGGAGCGAGGAGGCTTTATAGGAGCTATGACTGAGGAAACGAATGCAACTGTTCCTTTTGTATTCATATGGTGTACTTATTTATGATGATCAAATACTGGATCACACTGCAAAAATTCAGCTTTCAAAAACAAGAAAAAAAAGTAATAAAATGAGGGATATATTACTTAAAATAAGCAAAATGGTCAGGAAAATTTGACTTGCCAAGATTTCCGAAAACAAGTAAAAATATCTAGCCTCGAAGAACCCAAATATATCTTAAAACTAGTGTGGCCAGACTAAAAACAAGTACATTTGTCTTGATACAAAGAAAAGATTTAAGAATTATTTTCTCAATATGTAGGAACATTTGCTTAAATTTAGCATCCAATGCTATTGCAATATTCTTGAAATAATGTTAAATATCTTGGAATTTACAGAGAAAAATACCATATTATGCTTAAAATCAGTAATCCTGACGATAAATGTAATATAACTACTACTATAAATGTGATAGGCTTGCTTAAAGAAAGACATGAATCTCAATGCATTTCTTTTCACTTCTTTATTGTTTTTAAGCTGCATAAGCAACAAACACCCCTTTTCTTTTTTTTCAAGGGTTAAGACACAGCAATGTGTCATATTTCTATGAGGCTGTGGTATTATTCAAATGTGAGACCTGGAATATGGCAAAGTCCAGTCATCAGAAAAATGTAAAGGAATAAAAAGTACAACATTTACTTCTAAAATGCAGAGGAAAAAAAAGCAGGATGTGTAAGGTGAAAGGCGTAATAACACACCATGAGATACATCACGCTGGCATAGATGTCCTCTTTTGGAAAGGTCAGCACAGGCATGGTTCCAATGGCCAGTATGCAGTTGGTTTCGCATACAATCACGACAGGGCTGAAGAGTGGTCTCGCCTGAAGAAAGGTGTTGGGGTCTTCTGCAGACTGGCACAAATACAAAAAGAAAAACAAATATGACCATTAAAAACAATTCACTCTTTGTATCTTATGGTGACGTAATGTGAAAATTCTCATACATGCACAGATCTCTTACCTCAAGGATGTGAAGCACAGCCTCACTGGCATGTCCTACCCTCTTGGGTGGAGCCACAGGTGATGGGAACATGTCTGGCTAAGCCTTCATCATGGCAATTGAGTGCTTTACTGTTAAAAACAAAAACAGTCTCATTTGATTTACTGCAGCCAGTTATTTAAACAAACATCAATATTTTTAAGGGATTCTCCATGGTCAGAGTGTGTCCAGCAGCGGAGGCCTCATGACCTTTTTGAAAACACCATAAAACTGTGCCTTCTCGAAAAAGGTCCCCCAGCGGGTCTTCAGTTCAGGTATGAAGTGGGAGTTCCCTCGATCGAGGATCTGCTGAAGTTCATCCATTAGCTGACAGACAAAGAGATAGAAAATAAATATTAAAATCTGCATTCCAATTAAAACAAAAAATGGTTCTCCTTCTGAAGAAGTGCTCTGGCCCAGGAAAGAGATCACGCAAGTATTTCTTAGATATAAGCTTATATTAGCAGCTGAAAAACACATTTAACCACATGGTAAATATTTAAGTAATTAGCAATACATAGTTTATAGACGCAAAGTGTCAGGTTGAAATTTTCACAATCGTATATCGTGTATATCCAGTATATCAGCAGGGTTGTGCAGAGTAACAGTTATCTTAGTTTTGTACAAGTGAAATTAAAAGCACCAGGGAAATGACTTCGGGCTGCATGTTAATAGGAGAGAACAATACAATTATCTCTCATCTCATATGTGCAGGCTATAAAAAAGTGATTAATCTTCAGCATCTACAATCAAAATGTTAATCTTTTAATCTTGCCCTGACAAAGATAGTCTAACTTAGTTTCAGGACAGTCACTTAACGTTATGAAAGGTTAAAATAAGGATAATTTATTGTGATATCAAATTCAACACGTTCATCACAGTAAAACTTGTCGCCTGTGAAATGCTGATCCCTGCTGCTTGGTTTTGGCATTTCTTTCATTATGACATCCAAAAGCAGCACAAAGTCACACTTTATTCTATTTGAATGGGTCAGAACCTGCTGCAAGATGGCGGCGGCAGAGACGCACCTTACAAGCCAGAGTGCAGCATCTACTGTACAGGTTATGAGACGTTAGCATACTGTTTGCCTGCCCTTTCCAGTTAATGCAGCCTGCTAACGTTAGCCAACAACATGAGACAGTAAGCCTATATCATCAATGTTGACGTAAACATTAGTTAAACCAAAAGATATTTTGAAAATGATAGTTTCATCAACAGCAGAAAGGGCGCCAAAGAAGCTAAATAATTGACTGTCAGTAATTAAAGGCTCATTAGCACTTTAACACTGTTTCTGGCAAGAAAGCACTATCAACCAAAGTTAGATGTTTTTAAACGAATGGCCGTTCCTGCAGTTAACTGCTTACAGTCAACATTAACTAGCTAAGTTAACTAGTTAGCTAAAATTTGCATGCTAACTTGTTAGCCAACTTCCCAATTCAAATAAATGTTAGCTTGCTAAGGAGAGGTAGAAAGGCATAAACAAATTAACATTACCTTTTAATACTGCGGTTGCTGTATGATCCATGCCGTGATATGTGGCATCCCCTCCATCTTCATCCATGGCCTGCCTCGGACGGCACTGCTATTGGCCTATCTCGAACGATTCCGTCGTGACGCACTTTCCGGGCATTTCGCTGTCATTTTCTTCGGCGATCGCCATCCAAGTGTAAATAATATGAATTCATACATATCAAAGAATCTACGTGTCAAATGTCATGAATATATATGGACGTTTACATGTCTAAATACTATAGGAAAGTGACTTTGATGAGAGAAAGCAGAAAGAACACTCGGCGACGCTCGGGCGACGGTGGAGTTGTTGAAGCGTGATATCTTATTGTGAAGGACAGAACTACGTGTTGACAGCATTAATAGTAATTTTGGCGAACCTGTAACAAGCGAATATCCCCGAAAAACCAGCAGCACCCAGTGTTTACAACATGGATAGAAGTTTGGACGGATTAGGCCAATAGCGGCGCACGGCTAATTCACCGGCGTTAGCGTCCTTTTAACGACTCTGGTAAAGGCAAAGCTAACTTTAATAATTACAACGATATTTAGATCGAAAGGTACGAAGTTAAACTTTAGTCTAACACCATTAAATCAACTGAAAACATTACACGATCATTTTTATCAATATTTTAAGTTCATTTTATTGGATCGATAGCTAAAAACTGTCCGGTTCGGGGTACATATCCGTTAGATGACTTGCAGAGGCTCAGACTTGACAATGACAACGGGAGAAAAGCTAGCCACCACAGTGCTAGCTGCATACATTACGCGCTCTTAACGGACCCTCTTCGCGCTTTCCCATGGGAAGGTACCATTTCATAAAGAGGGGTGATCTAAATATTATAAATATTGAGAATATGATTAACTGATTGAACGATTGAAAATGCATATATCTATTGAAAGATCCACCTCCCTCCACAGGTTATTTACGTAGACGTTATTATGGTATATATATATAAAAGTTAATTCACAGGCCTCCCCTATGTAGCTAGATAATGTGATAACGGTCCGTCAGTAAATAGATAGATAGATAGATACTTTATTCATCCCACAAGGGGAAATTTGTTTGTTACAGCAGCAAAAAATATACTAAAACAATTAAAGTAACAGAGTAAAAAATAAAAGTAGAAAATATAAAGTATACAAATGCACAATATATACAATACAAATAGCAGAGTAAAATATTAAATATAAAAAATGCACAGTATATACAATGAAACAGTAACAAATAAAATAACCAGTAGTGCAAAGATTAACCACAGCAAACAAACAACAGTGTAGCAGTGTTATACACTCTTGTTTGTTTGCTGTGGTTAATCTTTGCACTACTTGTGAACATCAGTTTCACAGTCTTTTTTCCAACCTTTGGACTGCAGTGGGAATGTTTTACTTGCGTTTGATTTCAGTAAAGTTCAAGATGCTTTGGCGGTGCGTTATCTGCTGCGTTTTTATTACTTTGTCATTGAAACTGTTATTGATCTACAGTATTTATGTGGAAAATTTAGAGACTTCCTAGGTTTCAATGAAGTAAACCATGCTGTATCAGTCAAATGGCTTGTGATAAATGGTAATAATTACATAACTCAGAAGTCCATGATCCTTGCCAAAGTACTGAATGGTAATATGCCAGAATTTGGACTGGTGAAAAACATATTTCTTGTTGATTCTAGGCTTTAGTGTTTGGAATATCAACATATATATATATATATATATGAAAATACTTTAAAGCTTTTAAAGCAATCTTGTACTTTGAACTAGTAATGTCAAATTAAGGACTAACGTCCTGAAATGTGTTTGTACAGTGCATTGGTGATTGCACTGTGTACCTAATACAGTAAATCATCTGAATCTTGGTATAATACTGGCTGCGTTTATTGGAGGTTGTTTTAAATGTCTATTAGATCAAATGTATTAAGAGTCCATTTAGATGTACAGAATTATAACATGGCATTTCTACTTATGTTCATAACCACATGGTCTTGGCCAGATGAATGTAATGGCAACCTTTATATTCAAAATGAGATGTTAGCACAGTGCTCACTCATTTTAACTTGCTAAAGGATGAGACAGGCTGAGGAGAAAGTTTGTTCTTCAAGCAATAGTTTGACTTTGTTAAGTACTGTATTTTGTCTACAAACAAAATCTCAGTAACAAGTTATAATACCTTATTAAGATAATTAAGGACTGAAACGCTTGAAGCAAGTGAAATGCTCTAACATAAAAACTGCCTGGTAAGAAGAAATATCTTGTCAGACAAAAAAAACAAGCATATATTGCCTTGATTTAAGATATTTCATCTTACTTAGATTTAAATTTTTGCAGTGCAAACTATCAGCTCTTCACCTTTCGCTGCTCTAACCGTATTCCTCTTTGACATTCCACCTGGACTTATGTTTTCATCTTGAATGAAGGCTACACCCAACTCAACATAATGGTTACAAGTGCAAAAAGCGGCTAAAAGTAAACACAAGTTCTCTAAACACTGTTCTGCTCATCTGACAGATCATAAAAAATAGCAGTATAACAAAACATGGACAGCTGATGCAATTGTGACACACGTCATATTTAATTGATGTCTGTGAGGCAAGGAAAGGAATCGAGCATGTACAAACTGGGAAATGAGAAAGGCCACTGGTGTCACCTTGCCCACAGACCAACTCTTAACTGACCGATTAATTCAGATTAACAACTGAGAAAGACTTTGATGATTGGACTCAGCTAGGCCAGAATAAAGACAAGATGTAGGACAGAACAGTTCTGCTTCTGTCCTACCAACAACCATCCTTATCTCTTCACTGCTATGTTCTGGGCCTCATCAGCTCTGGCATCAATCCTACATCGAACAAACCTGCATCAGAAGTCTGGACCTGATATTTTAGAGTTGCAAGAAAGGAAGAAAAAAAATTATGCGATATTTAAATTACACCATTTATTATCAGAAAGTATTGCTCAGGAATACAGATTGAAGAAAACAAAAACAAATGACTTGGGTTACCCATCCTAATATTTGAGCTAAGCAGAAGTAAAATTATTTAGAAGTGCTTATGTTCTGTCATTTTGGATAAACATTGTTTCTACTTCACAAATTGTATAATAAAAAATTAATTCATGATTTAAAGGCCAGTGCAAAGAAACACAATGAGAAAGAAAAACCAAACAGATACAATAGATGCAATATCAGAGATACAGTAGAGACACTGATTGACATGGACATTACAATTCAGATTGATACTCTTCAAAGGCTTGGATAACTTTCATTGTTTTTGCCAGATTCAGTTCAATGTCAGCTATTTCTGCATCCATCAAATCATTCTGCTCATCTACATAAGTCTTAGTTTTCTCCATGAGGCCCTTGCTGCTCTCCAGAAGTCTCTTCTGTGCCAGAGAGTCGACAGGTGATTTTTCCAAGATATCCTCAAGAAATGCAGCCATTGCTTCTTGAGAGCGGATAGATTCACTGAAGAGCTCTGACATGGTGACCCTTTGTGCCTATTGGGGAAAATTAAAATCAAGTCATGACATGGCACCATCTCAGTTTGCTATGTTGTTACATTATGTTGTGTCCTGCAGTGCATGAAGTCAACTAACACGTAAACTTACTGACTGACTCACCTTCAAATTGTCCAACTTTTGTTGTATTTTCTGACCGTCTTCTTTGAGATTTTTCTGCAAACACAGCGTGAGAATTAACATGCAGTTACATTTGTGGACATAACAGCCGAAGCATGACAGCAGCTCTAGAATATCTACACATACGACTGCAGATGGATAATTAAGAACATTTCAACAGGAAGTTTGCTTGTGGTGAATCACAATGACTGTGGACTTGCAAAAAAATGCGTAATTCTTTTCTACAGCAATGGGAGGTTAAGCAGCAATTTATTTACCAGTTTGTCGTCGTGTTTCCATGAACTTGCGAGGCAAACCAGACACAGCAGAGTGAAGAGGAAGTACAGGCCACCAGCCACTCCTCTGCTTCTTGACAAGGCTGCTGCTGCCATCGCTGTTCTAAAAGTAAATTATAGAGCATGAAGGCTGAAGGAAGAGTTGAAAACAAGTCTACATTATGAACCATTTTCCAGTGAGTTGTAGTTTCTGATCTTACCTGTGATGTTAATGGATGATGAGCTGCAGTACAGGTGATGAATTCAAAAACATTATGAGACGACACACCATGACATGCTTTATATACTCCAGGTGTCACCTCGCCCACTGCAAGTTAAGTTTCACTTTTACAGAAATAGTATTGGCAATGAATCACCACAGGAATATATCAACATCCTGTGGTGCAGGTAGATACTGTGAGCAACAAAACACAACTCAATGATAAACCAGTACAAAACTGGTCAAAAATATGGAATAGAAACTAGTACAATGCTGTAGAATACAGTACATTACAAAGGACAGGTTATTCCTTCATATGAACCTGACACTCAATTCAGTTTAGCTTTCTCAGAAATAGTGACAGTTCACTTTACTGGGAAATGCATCAGTTCACCATCAGTTGGTGCAGATACAGGAAACAACTAGACAGCAAACCAGAGCAAATACAAAAAATAGTCAATACAAACATTATTATGTGCAATGACAGGAAATCACGAATATGAAACAGAAACTGGATAAAGGTTCGGGGGAGTCAGAAAGAAAATATGTGTGTGTGTGTGTGTGTGTGTGTGTGTGTGTGTGTGTGTATGTGTGTGTTCTTTTGATAATATGAGATAACATGTGTTGGTGCCAATATTAGATTATTTATACACATTTTTACTAAGATTATTGAAAGCCAACCTAGAAGCTAAAAAGATTTGATAAAGGGCAGAAAGGATTTAGACGCAATAAAAAAAACACACCCTAGTATAGTAATAATCCTTTTTATTTTGGGTATCATTTATTGGATTCAAGTGGCCTCAGAGATTTGAAATGTGTGATTTCATGCCTCTATATTTGGTGCTCCAGTATGGACGTGTATCTGTGTGTGTGTGTGTGTGTGTGTGTCACTACCCCGTGCTGTTAGGCATCGGATGGGAAGTTCTGGGACTGAATACACCTTGCTGTCATACGACAAAAACAAGCATTGTTTCACTACCATAGCATTTAAGTATCGCTGCCCATCCTCCGACTTTTTCTTTCACTTCATGAGAAACTGTCACTTGTCAGTTGTTCTATATACCTTGATAGTTTCACTTCATTGTAAACGAGTGTAATGAGAATCGCCTCATTATGGATTATGTTTAGCATTATTGTAGCTCCGCATTTAAAAAAAAAAAGAAGGTTGCAATCTACCTTAATCACTGATTTAGAAGGCTGCATATTTATATCCACCTCCATCCTCTTTGTTCACGTCGGTACATTTGTTCAGAAATACTTTTTTAACGTAAATGTGTGATGAGATCAGAACAGAACTAAATCAAACATGAAGTTGAGTCACCAACAGGTGTGCGTTGTGTCTAGCTAACATGCTAAATACGAGGAACTTTTACCTTTACTGTGTGTGAGGCCTTATTCAGCTCAACATGTTTGAAAACTTTGAGAAGCGGAGAAACTGGGACTGATTATAGTGAGACCAGAGAGTGGACTGGTTATTTTATGTATGGAAATTGAACCTGCAGCAGATTGGGGAGGGGTTTGCGGTGCACAGGATTCACAGACTGACTTACACCAACAACACACTCACTGAACTCACTTTCCAGATGAGAATGTCAAAGACCTGGCAACGTGGTTGTGTGTGCAGGCTGCTTGGTGTGTAAGAACTGCAGTTTCTCCTTTACTTCAATATGTGTGTGATTGTGGGCTGCAGCTATTGTAAAGTTTATATTGTTGATACATCTCAGGGTTGCTGCCTTGGTGATGTTTTACTCCGCTTTTCATCCTTTTTTTATTATTATTTATTGTTGGTCATTTTCATTTTTCTAAGTTTTGTATCTTTTTTGGTTAGTTAGTGAAGCTATACCACATCAGTAGGATGACTTTGATAGGTCCTTGTACTTCCGTTTATTGGTTAGGTGTGTGTGTGTGTGTGTGTGTGTGTGTGTGTGTGTGTGTGTGTGTGTGTGTGTGTGTGTGTGTGTGTGTGTGTGTGTGTGTGTGTGTGTGTGTGTTGCTTGCCGTGGGGAGGATGTTGCTCCACTTTCTTGGGTCCCTGAGTTTCGGTTCCCTGTAGCTCTGGAGAGAAGTTTTAATGTTTGTGACCACTTACAACCATAATCTCTCTTGTCTAGAAAGCCATATTGGATAGTTTCTGAATCGTGGTTCTGCGAAGGCAGCGGTTAGTTTATTTCTGCTGCATTCCTGCTGGCTTGCTTCTGAGCAACATTATTGAACCTCCTCTTTGCCGAGCTCTGCATGTCGTTTAGTAGGAATTAGACATCATAGTGGTACGTGGTTATTATTTCACGGCTATGAACCAATCGGATTTCTTGATTTGAGCTACCGGTTTTATATAAATGATAATCAGTTGTATGCTCAGGGTGCAACTTGCCCTCTATAGACAAAGATTCTGTCAATGTTGCTCTCCACCATGTTTTGGGACACTTAGAAAGGCCTAAGAAAACATGCACCTGTCCTTCATATTTATTCTCCATATAAACTCACTGAAGCTCTGTCTATCTATCGTCTTTCTTTAGAGATGGGTTTTAAATCTTGATTGGTTCCAATTCTTGGTGTCCAGTGTGCTTGGTTTCGTGTACATGCTTTTGCATTCCAATACTATTGCTTAAATCATGAACATCACAGATTTTTTGGCCTTTGTTGTTTTCAGGTCAAATGCATTCTTTACTATGAACACCAGGGGTCAGTGTTGGATTATATCAGATGTTAAACACGTTGGTAATGTAGAACACTTATGTATGCTGTCTCACTTCCACTATTCATTCATGTGTTTTTATCTGACTGTTTATGAGACTGTTTTGTGATAATTATTTTTGGGTGTATTGCTGTACATCTCCACGGTCTGTCGGTTGATCGGTTGGACCACCACTTTGGTTCAGACTGAAATATCTCGATAACTATGGGATTGATTGCCAAGAGAGTTTGTGCAGATACTCATAGTCCTCAGAGGATGAATCACACCAACTCTTCCTCTAGTGCCAGCATGAGGTTGAGGATAAATCCTGATGAGGACGAGGTCAAGCTGTTCCCTTATTCAGTGAAATATATCAATAATAATTTTTTCTGTCTTTCTCTTTTGTTTTTTGGCTGTATTATGTTCATGTATTGTTTTGCTGAGTCATTATACGGCATAGTATGTTAATTCAGTAACACTTGGACTGTTTGCCTGATGCTGGATGAGTAAAACGCCCAAAGGCACTTTGTGCAATTTGGTAGAATCTGTAGTAGTTTGTGAGTTGGCATGAGGCTGATGTGGGGTGGAGTTCTTTGTAGTCGCCTGTAGCCTTGTGTCTATATGGGCAGTGGGAGAGTACGTGTTTTTCCGAGAGACTGTGTAAAAGCGAGTTTTGTAGTAATTCGGGGAAATGTCTCTTTTTAATGTATGATGGAAACTTGTTTTAGTTCCCTTAAGTGTCTGACCGTCATTCAAAATCTTCCTCTTTCCACGTCATGCTAAGAGAGGTACAAGTACTGTACTGAGGAAATTAAACAGTAAATCAAAAAGGGGGGGGGGGGGGGGGGGGCTCTTGGAGTGGAGGTTGGATCTGCCTTTATTGTGGCTCCAGCTGCCACTCCTGTAGGACAACCAATACTGAAACTGCAGCTTTCCAATCAGTGATAATAGTGATAATAGTAATGAATTGAATTTATATAACTAAATAAAAAATACTGAGAAATCTCGAGGTGCCAGTAGCAGAGGTGATGCAGTATGTATGCATACATACAGTACATGGGTGGAAGTAAGGAATTATATTGACTCTCTTTACAGGAAGAAAGTGTCCCCTTCACTTTAATCAGCTGCAGGCAAGCAAGACACGAGAGTTTAGGATTCACTGAGGAGCGAGGAGGCTTTATAGGAGCTATAACTGAGGAAACGAATGCAACTGTTCCTTTTGTATTCCTATGGTGTACTTATTTATGATGATCAAATACTGGATCAAACTATCAGCTCTTCACCTTTCGCTGCTCTAACCGTATTCCTCTTTGACATTTCACCTGGAAATGACTCATGTTTTCATCTTGAATGAAGGCTACACCCAACTCAACATAATGTTTACAAGTGCAAAAAGCGGCTGTCGGCAAATTATTAAATCAATAACAACTTTCTCTTGCATTCAGCTCTAATTTGTTGTATTTCATTTTGTCATATAGATAGACAGGTGTGTTTGTGTAGATCACACAATCATGTATATGTCTCTTTATTTGTACAGTGCTTTTCATTCAAACATTTGTAATGCTAATTTCCTACATAATTAAAAGTAAACACAAGTTCTCTAAACACTGTTCTGCTCATCCTACAGATCATAACAAATAGCAGTATAACAAAACATGGACAGCTGATGCAGCTGTGACACACGTCATATTTAATTGATGTCTGTGAGGCAAGGAAAGGAATCGAGGATGTACAAACTGGGAAATGAGAAAGGCCACTGGTGTCACCTTGCCCACAGACCAACTCTTAACTGACCGATTCATTCAGATTAACAACTGAGAAAGACTTTGATGATTGGACTCAGCTAGGCCAGAATAAAGACAAGATGTAGGACAGAACAGTTCTGCAAGTTATCCTTATCTCTTCACTGCTATGTTCTGGGCCTCATCAGCTCTGGCATCAATTCTACATAGAACAAACCTGCATCAGAGGTCTGGACCTGATATTTCAGAGTTGCAAGAAAAGCAAATGATGCGATAGTTCAATTACACCATTTATTATCAGAAAGTATTGCTCAGGAATACAAAAACAAATGACTTGGGTTACCCATCTTAATATATGAGCTAAGCAGAAGTAAAATGATTTAGAAGTAATTTTGGATAAACATTGTTTCTACTTCACAAATTGTATAATAAAAAAGGAATTCCTGATTTAAAGGCCAGTGCAAAGAAACACAATGAGAAAGAAAAGATACAATAGAGATACTGATTGACATGGACATTACAATTCAGCTTCATGCTCTTCAAGGGCTCGGAGAAGTGTCTTAGCTTTTCCCAGATTTAGATCATTGTCAGCTATTTTTGCATCCTTCAACTCATTGTCCTCATCGACATGAGTCTTGCTTTTCTCCATGAGGCGCCTGGCGCTCTCCAGAAGTCCTTTCAGTGGCAGAGAGTCATCAGGGGATTTTTCTGAGGCTTTCTCAGCAAATGCAAGCATTGCTTCTTTAAAGGTCATATGTTCACGCATGACCTCTGAAATGCTGGCCCTTTGTGCCTATTGGGCAAAATTAAAGTCAATTCGTGACATGGCACCATCTCAGTTTGCTATGTTGTTACATTATGTTGTGTCCTGCAGTGCATGAAGTCAACCAACACGTAAACTCACTGACTGACTCACCTTCAAATTCTTCAAGTGTTGTTCCATTTTCTGAACGCCTTCTTTGAGATTTTTCTGCAAACACAGCGTGAGAATCAATATGCAGTTACATTTGTGGACAAAACAGCCGAAGCATGACAGCAGCTCTAGCATATCTACACATACGACTGCAGATGGGAAATGAAGAACATTTCAACAGGAAGTTTGCTTGTGGTGAATCACAATGACTGTGGACTTGCAAAAAAATGTGGAATTCTTTTCTACAGCAATGGGAGGTTAAGCAGCAATTTATTTACCAGTTTGTCGTCTATCCGTGAACTTGCGAGGCAAACCAGACACAGCAGAGTGAAGAGGATGTACAGGCCACCAGCCACTCCTCTGCTTCTTGTCAAGGCTGCTGCTGCCATCGCTGTTCTAAAAGTAAATTATAGAGCATGAAGGCTGAAGGAAGAGTTGAAAACAAGTCTACATTATGAACCATTTTCCAGTGAGTCGTAGTTTCTGATCTTACCTGTGATGTTAATGGATGATGAGCTGCAATACAGGTGATGAATTCAAAAACATGATGAGGCGACACACCATGACATGCTTTATATACTCCCGGTGTCACCTCGCCCACTGCAAGTTAAGCTTCACTTTTACAGAAATAGTATTGACAATGATTCACCACAGGAATATATTAACATCCTGTAGTGCAGGTAGATACTGTGAGCAACAAAACACAACTCAATGATAAACCAGTACAAAACTGGTCAAAAATACTGAATAGAAACTAGTACAACGCTGTAGAATACAGTACATTGTGTGTGTGAAAATGTGTGTGCGTGTGTTCTTTTGAATTTATGTTCAGTTCCTGCAGGAACACGTTGTTTGGCCCAGTGGTGCCGAGATAATGTGTGTTGGAGCCAATATTAGATTATTTATACATGTTTTTACTAAGATTATTGAAAGCAAACCTAAAAAGCTCAAAAGATTTGATAAAAGGGTGGAAGGATTCAGACGCAATAAAATAAAACACGCTCCCCAAGAAAGTAATATTTCCTTTTTATTTTGGGTAAAATGTATTGGATTCAAGTGGACTCAGAGATTTGAAATGTGTGATTTCATGCCTCTATATTTTGTGCTCCAGGCATCGGATGGGAAGGTCTGGGATTCATGCCAAATCCTGCGTGTGAGTGTGTGTGTGTGTGTGTGTGTGTGTGTGTGTGTGTGTGTGTGTGTGTGTGTGTGTGTGTGTGTGTGTGTGTGTGTGTTTTAAGCAGAGATACCAGTAGAAAGCATGAACGTTCATGTCTGCATATACCTTGCTGCCATACTACAAAAACAAGCATTTACAATCAATACTTCACTACCATAGCATTTAAGTATCGCTGTCCATCCTCCGACTTTTTCTTTCACTTCATGATAAACTGTCACTCGTCAATTGTCTTGGCCATTTTCTTTTTTTGGGAGTGTTAAACTAGCTGCATGCAGGTGCACGTTGTGTCTAGCTAACATGCTAAATACAAGGAACTTTTACCTTTACTGGAGTGTGTGAGGCCTTATTCAGCTCAACATGTTTGAAAACTTTGGGTAGCGGAGATGGACATAGAAACTGGGACTGATTATAGCGGGACCAGAGAGGCTGAGTGGACTGGTTATGTATTGAAGTTGAACCTGCAGCAGATTAGGGAGGGGTTTGCTTTGTTCTGAGTTTTTCGGATCTTTTTTGGTTAATTCTTGTGACGCTATACTAGGTCAGTAGGATGACTTTGATAACTGCTTGTACTAGGCTTGGTTAGGTGTGTGTGTGTGTGGTGCTTGCAGTCGGGAGGATGTTGCTCCACTTTAGCTCTGGAGAGAGGTTTCAATGCTTGTGACCACTGTAGTGGAAAAAATTCCTATACCCGCTTTGCGTGTCTTTTAATGCTGAAATACATAATACCAAAAACCAGGTTGTCTTTTAAGTATTTATTCTCTGCGCACAGAAGGTTCAATCATCACAACAGAATGCGTACAGTCTCAGTGAGGAAGAACCAAGAAAAAAGTGAAAACAAGCTTTCTTTATACAGAATGAGCAAAGGTGGGGGCCGATGGCCAATGTTACAGACATTTTGGTCTCAGACTGATAGGAACAACAATGAAAAACAAACGGTCAGTAACCAAAACAAGCGGCCCAAAGGCCTTGGCATGGAACATTCTCATACAACACAGTTAGTTATCTTTGTGAACAGGCAAGGGAGAATTCTTCTTTTGCACAACAAAGACACGGTGAAGTTCAACAAAGTTCAGAGCAAAATTACTTATGTATGAATACAATATACTGAGTAGAAATATATACTACGTAAGTAGAAATATATACTAGGTAAAAAATTACCATTACACCATTTACAACCATAATCTCTCTTGTCTAGAAAGCCATATTGGATAGTTCCTGAATCGTGGTTCTGCGAAGGCAGCGGTTAGTTTATTTCTGCTGCATTCCTGCTGGCTTTCTTCTGAGCAACATTATTGAACCTCCTCTTTGCCGAGCTCTGCATGTCGTTTAGTAGGAGACGGGCACTGCTTAATCCACTCCTTCATAGACATTTACCTGAGATGATTCTTTTGTGTATCGTGTTTTTCAATCTAATTTGTATCTGTAACATGTTCCCTGTTTGTGGTAGTGATCCCCTCATGTCGCTCAGCAACCCTGACAACACATTAGTGGAAGGTGTTTTTCTCAGACATGGAGCAATACTGAAAGTGCAAAGGAATTAGACATCATAGTGGTACGTGGTTATTATTTCACGGCTATGAACCAATCGGATTTCTTGATTTGAGCTACCGGTTTTATATAAATGATAATCAGTTGTATGCTCAGGGTGCAACTTGCCCTCTATAGACAAAGATTCTGTCAATGTTGCTCTCCACCATGTTTTGGGACACTTAGAAAGGCCTAAGAAAACATGCACCTGTCCTTCATATTTATTCTCCATATAAACTCACTGAAGCTCTGTCTATCTATCGTCTTTCTTTTGAGATGGGTTTTAAATCTTGATTGGTTCCAATTCTTGGTGTCCAGTGTGCTTGGTTTCGTGTACATGCTTTTGCATTCCAATACTATTGCTTAAATCATGAACATCACAGATTTTTTGGCCTTTGTTGTTTTCAGGTAAAATGCATTCTCTACTATGAACAGCAGGGGTCAGTGTTGGATTATATCAGATGTTAAACACGTTGGTAATGTAGAACACTTATGTATGCTGTCTCATTTCCACTATTCATTTATGTGTTTTTATGTGTCAGGGGCAGTGCAACTGACTATGGGCATGATATTACCTGCACAAATAAACTTATTGATTACAGTTAGACACATTGAATATACATTAAACATCACAAGTGGCATGGTAACATAGTTTATTTTAAATGAGCCAAACCACACAGTCCATCTTCGTTTGGTCAGGATACACAAAGTCCTCAGTCTGGTGATCATCACACAACTTAAAAGCTATAACATATGTCTTCCAACTCATACCAAACTTTTCACTTCCTTCCTTTTTTTCACCCGCTTATTGTCTTCTAGTTGTATTCAGCGACTGTGCAGTGAATTACACACACTTATCATACAATATACTGTTAAAACTGTATTCAAAAACAATTAAAACTACGTTTTCTGTAACCTATTCTTAATCATGAATTATATCAATAATACGCAGCAGTGCAATTTAGGAGACAGTGATCTGCATGATGTCAGTAGGCCTACCTTAACATATTTGGGATAATGTGCACATACAGTACAGTTTGAATACAACCAGGGTTGTTCTTTATTCAGCTGTGAGTGTAATTAGTTCATGTTGATCTGCAGTATTTTGGAAGGTTTATAATAAATGATACTATAAACAAAGCTGTTATTCTAACAATCTATAAATCAGAGGAAAACCTCACTGCATAAAAACCAGACAAATTACAACTAACTTTAATGCATGATAGGGCCTCAGTATAACACATCCTTAACAAAAATGGAAGAAGGCCTACGCACACAGAAATACGCAACTAAACACAGACACAGAGCGATTGAGACTAAGGCTGTTCACTTCCAATCAATCAGGGGAATTGGCAGCCCTGTTGTGCTGCTGAACCGGGGGTCCTGATTTCACAGCCAGCCTCCGTCACTACTGCGTCAGCACTGATGAGCTCAGCGTTACCGGTGGGGAGGGGGAGGAGTTGGTGAACGGAGGGTGAGAGAGAGACGGAGTAAACAAAGAGAGAGAGAGAGAGAGAGAGAGAGGAAGAAGGAACTGGGTGTTGCCGCCTCTGAGACACACTCACGCATCACAGAGTAACAGCAGCAGCATGAGGACAGAGCATCCCTCCATCCTTCTCTCTGGGAAAACAAGGCTGCCCCTTTTCAATTATTGAAGCCGTACAAAACCTTTTTCATTATTAAACGTAATCAAAGCCGAGATTTTGTGGAGATTTACCGCACCCCGTCATCAGGAGTTCACCTCCGTAGAGAAGAGAGCTCGGTGTGAAAGCAGACGGACCGTTTCAGCACCTTGGACAGCGAACATGGCTCCAATTGTGGAGGAAGGAGCTCAGCTCGGTGAGTGGGACCAGTTTGATTCATTAGATTGATACGGTTGTTAATGTGTGATGTTGTCGGTGGTAGACTTGGGCTACAGAAAGTACAGAGTTTATCATTACACCTCACTTGTCTCAAAAGTATTAGCTAGCGTTACTAATTTTAGTATCTTAATCCTTTTAAGATAACAATGAGCGTAAAAAAAGCGAATGTGTTTCATTTTGATGTATGCACTATTTTGTTGTTTTAAAAAAATATAGGTATAGGTATGTTAGAGTAGCCCATTCTATTAAACAATACTCAAGTTAAAGGGAATGGCTTTGTCCAGTGCGTTGTTCAGGGGCGTGTCTAAAGGGGGGTCCAAAAATATGATTGGCCCCCCCTTGTGTTTGGGAAAAGCTCCAGCCTCCATTTTAGAGCTAGCTTAAGGGTGACAGCAAATCATCAGGAAAACCAAACCAATGGGGTGCAGGTGAAATGTTTTACGTCTAGATTAGATAAGTTCATTATTGGTGTTATTATTAATATACTTGAGTACAGCAGGTTTTACTAAAGCACAGGTGAAGCCTGGAAAGCACTTGTTTGTTTCCTTTATTTCCTCTCGATTCAGCAGCTCAATCACCGCCCTCCCGTTGCCACATCCATCTGTCTGTTGTTGTTGCCTTGAAAACCTGTCCACCCAAGAAGTTAGGCTGAAATATTAATGACAAGAAAAGGGAGAAAACAGCATGTACGAGTGCTGTGATCTGAACTTGAAATGAGCTTACTGTCCCTCGTTAGTTAGAGGCAGTCCCTTCAGGTTAGCAATACATTTTAGATCGATTCTACGCCGACAACTTTCACAGAACAATGTACGTCTATATACTATTGTGATACATTGCTGTTTACCTGTATATGTGGCCCACATGAGTGATCTGCTCACCCCCCAACCCCACCCCTCTCACTCCCTCCTTGTATGGGTGGTACCCTGATTGCTTTTCCACTGAGCCGCCCTCTTAACTGCAGGAAATAGTGCGCATTTCCTCCATTGAAATAGAACTATTAACTCTGACTGCATGAGAAGGCAGCATGATTGCTGTTGAGTCACAGTTTAAAACCACAAAACAAAGAACTGAAGCACTGAGTGGCAAATATCCCAGTAGTGTCTCCATAGTAACATTGTAGTGATGCTATAGGAGACAAAAGTGCCATTGAAAGGAATTGGGTCCCTAAAGTACCGATGCTGCTGAAGAAAAAGTAGGAGGAATATAAATGAATATAACACGCGGCCTATCGCAAATTTCTGGGCTATTATGCCATTCTATCAGTTGGGATATCAGGGTGAACCATGATACACCAACTGCTTTCCCAGCAGTTCATTATTTCCACCACCTGTTTCCTGAGGATTTGTTTGGAATATGAACACAGTACTGATCGTACTTCTTCAGGGTTGAACAGATTGCGTTGTCTTCATCTCCATCTGAGTCAAGACTGCAGCCTGCGTCAGTCACACCCACAAAAGATTTTAATTGCCTCCGTGCAACAATTAAATCTGTTGAGGAGAACAATTGTTTTATGTTTTTTTAAGGTTTACTGAGGCTTGTTGCACAGTGTTTGTTGAGGTGTGTGGTCAGACATTTTTACTGAAAGTTATTTTCTCTCTCTGTCCTCCTCCACAGTGGCGGTGCCAGTAGGTGTCGCTGTGGTGAGTGTCTTCGGCCTTGTCTTCACTGTGTCAGCGTTTGCATGGATCTGTTGCCAGCGTAAAAACGCCAAGTCCCAGAAGACACCTCCCTACAAGTTTGTGCACATGCTCAAAGGGGTCGACATCTACCCGGAGAGCCTCAGCAGCAAGAAGAAGTTCGCTGCACATGCCACCATGACAACTAACGACACCGGTAAAACTGATGTTAACGGAAACTGCCACACCGCGGCGCCAATGAGTCCGACCAGCAACGGTAAACTGGCCTCGAGTCCAAACGGTTCTAGACAGGCTCTGCATCTGGATCTGGAGAACAGGGATCTGAATGGCAACTTTACCACCAAACCATTTCATCACCACAACCAGAAGGTGCGCAGCTCCCCGGACCTGGAGTTGCCTTCTCCCCATGCAGGGTTCACCCAACCTGGGGTGATGGACCACCGTGATCCCCCTTCTCCATCCAGCACCCTCTCCAGCCAGGCGCCCACCCCAGCTGTGGACAAGCCCCAGGGAGAGGAGCGGGAGGGCGGACTCGGGACCCTCCACTTCTCCCTGGAATACCAGCCAGAGAAGAAGGCATTCATCGTCCATATCAAGGTACTGTATGTGTTTAGGCTGGTGGTTTGACGTCTTTGTGTGTCTTGACAATCATTTTTTGATAGAAATGGTTTCATGCATTCTTGTCTGATTGATTGATTTGACTTTGATGTAGGAAGCCCATGGCCTGACTCCAACTGATGAGCAGTCGCTGACCTCTGACCCTTACATCAAGCTGACCCTGCTGCCGGAGAAAAAGCACCGGGTGAAGACCAGAGTCCTGAGGAAGACTCTTGACCCCGCCTTTGACGAGACCTTCAGCTTCTACGGGATCCCGCTGGCCCGAGTGTCGGAGTTGGCCCTTCACTTCATGGTGCTGAGCTTTGATAGGTTCTCCCGTGATGAGGTCATCGGAGAGACCCTTGTACCCTTGTCTGGGATCGACTTATCAGAGGGGCGTGTCCTGATGAGCCGAGAAATCATCAAGAAGAATGTCAAGGTAAGATCTGGAACAATCCTGTTTGAACCCTTTGAATTCATGATCTATCTGTTTTTTTTTATTAGTTATCAGTTTTCTTGAGCACAATCTTTGGGTTTCGATTTATGACACATACAGTGTCTCAAAATGATTTTGACGCATACTATATATTTATATTATACAAACAGTCTCACCGCAAAATTACTTTGAATTGCAAAACTGGTCCAATAATGACTCATCATTTCTCTCTTCGTGACAAAAGTGCTTCCACTAATATGATATAAACCAGTACACAAGTCAGTACATAATTATCCTGAAATCCATTTTCCTATCAAGAAGTAATGATGTTTTAATCATGGAGCTTTCTCTAACTCACCTAAATGCAAATGCCTCTTTCCTGACAGTGAAATCTCTCACACTGCTTTCAAGTGTTAATTTAGCTCTAATGGCATAATGTGCACCTTGAATGAAAGCTAATACATTTAGCGAATTCAATAAAGCAATTCCCTTTCATTGTATCCATCACTGGTTAGGTTACAAAAGTGTTATTGCGAAATGAAGCCAATGGAGATAGGCTCTGTAGCACCATTATGTCTTTATAAGCTTCAACTGAGGTCTGGTATTGTTCTTTATTGGGCCGCTGCCAGTTTGGATACCTAAAAACCTTTGGTGTTCATTTTTGTCAATTATCAGTTTTTGTATACTATTCCTTTTTGCTGATTTTACCTAAATCCTGAAGAGCTAATGTTTACGTTATGCTGTAACACATACAATATGACATGTTTTCTCTGAAAATACCTGCCACTTAGCAAACCATCAAATTAATCAAAATGATGGTTAATTTGTGTTAAATTCAATGAAGAGAATTATAACAGTGACACAGGGACGGTCAATTTGAAAGAGAATCACATGGACATTTTAACATTCCCAGTAGTGTATTGATTAGATGGATATCCACACCGCACCATTATGGATCTATGGGCTGGTGGTCAGTAAACTTCTGCTCCAGACCGGCTGTTCCCGGCAACTGTGAGGACCACAAACGTACTTGAGCTCATTTCCAGTGGGACCTTTTTCCTTTTAGAGGAACGTCATGTATCTTCAGTATCAGAACCAGTTTGTTGAGAAGTGAGCTGATATGCTGTGCTGTAGTACTGTGACAGAAAATACCCATTAGTATATATATATATTTCCTTAAAAACGCATTGGATTAAACTTGGATTGCGGCAGCAGGGTTGACTGCATTGCATTAAGTGTACTGGTGAATTTAAACGATGGATTGTAAGATAATAGCTCTGTCCTTATCAAAGGTCTGTGGTCTAGTACACAGCAGCGCTCTATAGATTGCTACGAGATGGTTTGGCTGTACATGAGCATTCGTCCATTTGCAGGTGGAATGGGAGATGATATCAATGTAATTATAGATTTGTGGACTGATATTGTGCTCTGCTTTAATGGAAGCACCGTGGCTATACCGGGTGGGAGAGGATATGTTCACCCCCATTTGTGCCTTCCCAGGAGGAATGTGAGCTTTCTGTAATATCTTTAAAGATCTCTGATAAGATATAGTACTCTAGAGAAGTGCTGGGAAATGCGACTCAGATTCTGAGAAATATAAAAATGTTCATTCCTCTCAGCAGAGCTCCCTCTGTTTTTTTTATCCTCAAGAGGATACTATTTCTTAAATGTTCTGCTGGCTCTATCCACGCTGAGACTAACCATATATATTTTTTCAATTCCATTTCTCCATCGGGTCTCATAAACCTCTGCTGCAGGGAGGAGTCTCCTGTGTCTGAATGCTTTGTAGTGCAATCAATAGAAAATGAGTTTTAGAATCCATGATGTTGCTTTGCAGTGGTAATCTTCCTCTGATCTCTGTGAAAAGAGAAAAAGGCTCGGCAACTTTAACTGTAGTTGTTTACTGTGTATCAGCTGTGATTATTCAAAGTGTTTTCTTTATTTAAAGAGAACATACTAGTTCTTCTGCGTTGGAAAGAGAACTCCTTTTAATCAAAGTGCAAACAACCTTTTTTTGATGGATTGACAACAGGAGTATGTGCAAAGAAACAAATAATTTAAGAAGATTAAGATTTGCTCATCTATATTACATCTAGTATTTAATATCACCATGTGGTTATGTGTATGATGTGCAATAGACAATTGTTTTTGGCTGAATTCTCTCAGTTTGAAGTGTATACAGTGTTCCATCTGATTAGAAGCAGCCCTTTGCTTACAGGGTGGTGGCTCTCTTTGTCTGCATGGCATAGATTTAGTCTCACTGCTTTGTGCGGGTAAGTGTGTGTGTGTGTGTGTGTGTGTGTGTGTGTGTGTGTGTGTGAGCACGCAGCAGATAATCAATTCAGCATGTCTCAAGCAGCGTAGCCATCGCCCTGTTTTCACCCTGGAGGACGACAAAAACATTAGAATAGAGTAGGATTTGTGTGTGTGTGTGTGTGTGTGAGAGAGAGTCTTTAGTCGCTTGTTCTCTCATCTATAATACATCTACCCAGGAGGAATGATATGGAAACACATCTGCGGCACACTCACATCTGTATTTTCAGAGACCTTAACATCAGGTCAGGGGTAGAGGTTGTCTTTGCCCGTGTGCTACTTCTCCTTGCCATGGCGACCATGAGCCGAGGCGTCACATCCCCGTTAGGTGTGACCGCAGCAGCCGAGGCGTCAACTCTCTTTGGTGTGGATGTGTGTGTGTGTGTATCACAGATGTAGCGCAGAGAAGGGAGCTTCTCCCTCACCCGTTTTGTGCTAGTTGAGACATGAGAGCACAACACATAAGCAGGTGATGATTGTTTAGTTGGCAGAATTGACACCACTGGCAGTACAAGCAGCTGCAGGTTTCCCCACAACGTTGTCGATAGTAGCTAATTATTTACTAAGTCATTTATTGATACATAGTTTAGCCAGTAGTTACACTTCATTGGGTGTTACTGAATACATATGTGCATTACTTTTACCGAGTAGAACTTGTTTAATCGTAAAGGAAGAATGTGGCAATGGTTTTAGCCTAACTCAACAATAAACTAACAACACAATGTCTCACCCTAAAATCTCCCCCCGTCTCTCCACAGAAGTCCTCGGGCCGCGGCGAGCTGCTGCTCTCCCTGTGTTACCAGTCCACCACCAACACGCTGACCGTGGTGGTCCTCAAAGCTCGCCACCTGCCCAAGACTGAAAACAACGGACCCACAGGTACACACGGTACACTTTCAGCGTGACCTTTCGAAATGCAATCCATTCATGTGTGCACGAACTTCGGTCACATACCCATAAACGAATGCGACGGAAGTCATATTCCTCCTCCTGCCAAGCAGCCCAGACCACTTTGGATGCTGCGATAGTAATGACACCGCCACCGCACTGAAGTAATGTGATCTGGATATGATAGAGAGCACTTTAGTGACAAGCACACACACACACACACACACACACACTCAAAGTGTTTACACAGCCAGCCTCTTTTGTCCCCATCACTAACATCCATCATTTCCGCTCTATCGATTACCGTATTGATCTGGCCTAGGAGCAATCTCCCACTCTGCAACCGCTGCAGGGATATTCACCATGCTTACTTTGTTCATCTGCTCTTTTTGTCCTTCGCACCCTAGATCCGTACGTCAAGGTGAACATGTACCAAGGGAAGAAGCGCGTGTGTAAGAAGAAGACCCACGTGAAGAAGTGCTCCCCCAACCCCGTCTTCAACGAGCTCTTTGTCTTTGATCTGCCCTCCGACGAGGGTCTGAGAGACACCAGCGTGGAGCTGCTGCTGATGGACTCAGACACAGGCAACTCGCGCTGCCCCAACACCAGCCTTGGGCGCCTGGTGCTGGGTACGTCGGTGGCGGGCACAGCCGGCGAGCACTGGAGGGAGATCTGTGACCACCCGCGTCGCCAGATTGCCAAGTGGCACGGCTTGTCAGAGGATTAGAACGCCGCGGTGTTAGTGGATTCTGCCGTCCATGTCTGATCTGGTCCAACCACGAGAGGGATGGAATGAGGATGGGCGGGATTTAACGCCCATTGGACTTTTAGTGAGGGCGAGGGGGGAAACTAATTGGGGGGGGGGGCTTTTGTGTTGTGGGGAGGGTCATTTGAAGTGATGTCATCATTCAATCAATCACTCAATCACTTATCTTTGAAGTTATTGGG
The DNA here is from genome assembly GCA_032191485.1 of Leptoclinus maculatus. NCBI lineage: Eukaryota > Metazoa > Chordata > Actinopteri > Perciformes > Stichaeidae > Leptoclinus > Leptoclinus maculatus. Next base: position 4,869,494 of record JAVDOI010000020.1, on the reverse strand, counting down.
GTTCAGCGGGCGAGGGCGGCGCTTGACAAAAAGAACCCTGTAGCTTTAAATGATCCCAAAGACTGTCACCGATAATCACCTGGTAACATGCAACTTCATCTCCATGGCAACAACCAATTGTCACTGTAACCGTGTGCAGTGCAGAATGTCTTAAATGTCGCTTTTACTCTTCTTCTTCTTTTCTTCCTCTGCTCCCTCTTCTTCTTCTCTTTCTCCGGCTCTTCCTCCTATAAATAGTAACCTAGACCATCGTATGAAAACCAGAATGAACCACATCTGACAATGCTGTAAAAAATATGGATTATTAAAGTTTATTTTATAACGAGAATGTTTTCTTCATAAAGGTGTAGATTGTTTTTATTTATGTTCTTGTTTTGTACTCTTATGGTTGAGTTGTTGAACATGTTTTGTAAGTATAAGTGGTATTTCATATATGATTACTTATTAAGTACAAGAAAGCCTAAATTAGGTGGTTTGAGAATAGACTGGAACAGACAGAGTGCACTGGGGACAGTTAACTGTGGATGCATTTATGTGCGTGTGTTCGATGTGAGAGTGCTGGTACTGAAGCGACTGTGTGTGTGTGTGTGTGTGTGTGTGTGTGCGCGTGTGCGTGTGTGCGTGTGAGCCACAAGTTTACTGTAGGTGTTTTGTCCCCCCTTACTGTGAGCACAAAGACAGCTGAAATGTAAATGTATGTACCTTACTATAAAATATGGCAAGTTCTGAGAAAATACACGAGTTTGATGTTTTTATTTCACCAGTGTGGTAATTTAAGTGTGTGTGTGTGTGTGTGTGTGTGTGTATATTCAGAAGAACAGTATTACCACTAGAAGCATTTCGCTCCTTTTAGGTTAATGGATTAAGTTAAAGTTAAAATATCGTCACATCCAACAGCTTCATTTCACAGAAAATCACTCATAAGATCATTTTATCTACGGTAAAAGCCTCTTTTTTTCTTTTAATATTACAGTCTATCCATTGATGTCTGTGTGTACCCACTTTCAGCACCCTGGGGATGACATCATTGGGCCTCTTTCCAAGTCTGATGATGTAATAACTGCTGAGTGGCTAAGTGCTCCAGGATGAAGTCATCATGTCAGAATTTAATATCAGCCAAGTGGTTTGGTGAAGTAGAACACCTGGCTCAGCATGCTTACCGCTTTCTGTCTCTCCCCCTCCCCCTCTCTCCTCCTCTCTCTCGTCTTACACTCAGTTACATCATGTGTTTGCTGGTGAAGCCTCTCGAGAAGCGGGATGCTCTGTCACTCTGCCCTCAGTGGTTCTGACCTGGGACTCCCAGGCTGAGAGAGAGCGCTCTGAGATTGCTTTCTATTTTTAAACTCCCGCTGTCATCTTTGGAGCAATTAAAATAGACGTGTGCAGCGTCGCTGCCGTCCCCCTCATCCTCACCTCCTCTAGCTAACCAATCACGGTTAGGCCATTTAGCCGAGGCTCGTGTGAATGTGAGGGATTGTCCTGAACAGTGTTTTGTTCAAGGACATTTTGACAATTTTGCAGATTTTGCAGACACACACATACACACTATTCCCCCTCTTTTACTTTTTTAAATTAAGACGTATTGATTGACAATTTCCCCAAAACAGACCCCAAAATTATACTTTTATTCCTGTCTCTGTCTGCCCATCTTCCTGTGTACCCTTTTTATAAGTTATGGTGTGATAATAAGAAAAAAAAAAGATTAAAAACAACATCTCCCCCAAACAAAAGATGAAAAAAAGAATAGTGTTGTGGAGAGATTTTTCAGAAGATCTTAAAGTTGTCTTGTGAGAGCAAATGTAATTTTCATTATGCCCACACATTGACTGTTTTGAGACCATTCAGTGAAGCAAGGTTTCATTTTTCCTTGTTTTTTGCTTTTTGCATTGATTTAAGAGTCAGCCTCTCTGAACCACTCAGCCAGACATGCAAATTCACCTGTCCTTCAGGTGTTATGTTGTTTCATAGCTACTCCAGAAACTGATGCAGCTGCAGAGTTCTGTATGTGGATGAACAGCATATTTTAGCATGCTAAGTGTGTGCGTGCGTGTGTGCGTGCGTGCGTGCAATGACAGTTGGCGCAGTACAGCAGTTAGTCCCTCAGGATCTTATCAAAGAGTTCCTTCTTTGATGCAGAACCAGACCCTTGATCTCCTCAATACAGTCTTCAGTACTGTAGACGCATGCATGCACGCACACACACACACACACACACACACACACACACACACACACACACACACACCTTAGTGCTATGTGCATCAATATGTAACCTGTCTAGATCTTGACCAGTGAGGTCAAGTCAATGTGATTAAGAGAGACAGCGTATGTGTGTGTGTGTGTGTGTGTGTGTGTGTGTGTGTGTGTGTGTGTGTGTGTGTGTGTGTGTGTGTGTGTGTGTGTGTGTGTGTGTGTGTGTGTGTGTGTGTGTGTGTGTGTGTGTGTGTGTGTGTGCATATGATTGTGTAGCAGGGAGATTTGTCCTAATCAGGGAACTTCTAAGAGAGCACATAAATCAAATAAGATGTCTATGTTTTTATTAACGCCTCTCATCACCAACGTTCCTCTCACTCTAAATCATCCTGCTCTTTTTATGCTGCTAAAGTCTCATGTTTTAGTGATAAAGATAAAAAGAGGCATCACTGTTAATGACCAAAAAAGATGTAATAGGCTGGATTTATTGGCGAATTAGAGACTTGGCACAGGGGAAATTTAAAGAGAGAGAAAATATTATATCTGAACTGGGTTGCAGCAGCTGTTTTAAGATGCATTACTTAAAGTAAAAAGGCTTTAGTAATGTGCAAATTGCTTGCCAGGAAACATTTGTAGCACTGTTCAATCAAAGGCAATCAACATTTGATTTTTGTGCATTGTAATTTAAAATCGTAACCAGTTTGCATCATTATTTAACAGCATTTTGGTTAAGTGTCAGGTCAAATAAGGTCGACCATAATTCATACTGTAGCACCTCTTTCATGGCTCCTGGTCTCTGCCATGAGATAAATTGCAAAAGTGATGGAATGATGTGTTGGAAAGTTTTCAAAGTGCAACTGCAGGAGTCGAGGAGGGGGTAGATAGATGGCCGGAGGGGGGAGGAGGAGGGGAGGCAAGAGTGGGACAGCCTGTCAGGAATGGAGGGAGGGTGACATAGCGCCGAGTGGAGAAATTAAATAGTGGCGAAGGGAAGTGAAATGAGAAAGACGAGCAGGGAAAGAGTTAGTAGGGGACGCAGCGAGATGAGTGAATAGCTGATGTGTGTGGGTCTGCAGGCTGTCGTCTATCAGAGGGTCATTTGCAGATAATGAAACAACGGGAAAGAAAAGGGAATGAAGAGGCTTAAAGGTGAAGGACAGAAAGAGTGCTGTTCAGTGTAACAAACTTGTGTCTATACTTGTTGTGATTATCATTCCATCTCTATTTTTGCTGGGAGGTTTTATACATCAAATACTTATTTTATCTCTAGCAATAATCATCATAATGTGCAAACACATTTCCTTATGGTTTCTAATAAACATCTGTTACCAAAAGAAACAAAGAATCCCTTCTGTTTCCTTTTGCTTCTCAAATATTAAAGTGCTGATCTGTAAAGCATCTTAGTTATGCAAGATGTAATGAAGACCATGGTTTGTCTGTGTAGGGAAAGTATTTTTAAAACATCTAATATTTCGTTTTATGTAACACTTCTCCTCAAGGCCGCCTTATTGTGATGACAGCCGGAGAAAAAAGAGGGACGACTGACGCGAGAGAAGGGAACCACTGTATTTATAAAACCTGTTCTCAGTGTTGTGTCTTCATCTGAGACACACTGTAGCGATGCACAGAAGGAGAGAGAGGACATCCTTACATAAGATTCCCGCACACACACACAAACACACACACACACACACACATTGCTTAGGAGAACATTAAAACCAAAAGACCACGAAGAGAAGGTGCCATTTCATACTTTTTTAACCATGGCAACCATCTATTCATTGCTATCTTTTTGATTTTTGTCACCAAAGCTTGTGTCATGATGCATTGTGAGGGTATACCCATGACACGATGTCTATCACAGGACATATAAACAGACAACCATTAGAAATCATTTGTTCGTCATGTTTTTGGACCATAGGAGGAAACCACAGAACTTGGAGAATTCAAATTCAAACCCAGGGCCTTCTTTCTGTCTTTGTCACTGTGCTACCTGTATATAATGTGTATTATTTTATTGATTTATGTTTTCTTTGTTTGGGTTGAGGCGTGATCCCACTGTGGATTTGTCCCATGTGCACCCTGTAATATTGTACATTTTAAGAGCTGGAATTCTGTAAAGTAGAAGAGCGGTGCAGCAGAAAGATTATAACTCTTACATCATGTTTTTACAGACATAATTAGCATATTGTGACACTGATACTGACACTATTCAACAGAAAAAAAATGTATCTTGCATCTCTCTCTAATTCGCCAAAGTTTTTCTCTGTTGTTTAGCTCAATAACCTCCAATTGATTACTCCTTATTGAAATCACTACAGGTACAATATAAAGAGGTGTTAATAGCATTTAAAGGCTCCTTTCTCTTGACATTAGTAACGATGTTTTGCCCTGTCCTCAGCTACCTCCATTGTAAGATTTGACCCACTCTGAGTCACTATCGTCATTGTTTTGTCCTCGAGAGCCAGTGTGCTCCTCTTTAAAACCATCTGTCTGTCTGGAGAAAGCTGTCCCCAATGCACAGTGGAATTGAGGGGATGAGTCATCGGGAAAATGACCTTCACACAGACAGACAATTAAACAAGTTTTACTGAGACCTTTACGTTTGGCACACACACACACACACACACACACACACACACACAGGGGAGCATTCAGCACATACTGCTAGTATACCTCTACACATTCACTATTACAAACAATTTTAGTGCATGTTCCATGCAACCCTGATCATCGCCTCGAAAGCGACAATAACATTAACCATCTGCCACAGTATTGATGCTTACAGCACAACACATATAAATTACACACACACACTAATGACCTCATTTTAATGGGGACTGAAGGCTGCCTATTAGTCAGGTTGTGAGAGCTCAGAGAAATAGATTAATTTGGGGTTGAAGGCATTAGAGGGGAAAAGGCTGCATTGGTTACTGAAGGCAAACATTTAAATATCTTTAACTGTTTCTTTCTATTTTGCAACATTTTATTAGTCAATGTGAATGAAACTGCTTCATTGAATATACAGTTAATCTGGCGGCAGGCAGCCATTGGTGAAGGACGACATATGACAGTATATATTCATAACTGATTAACAGCTCTGCAATATTATACCTAGGAATACAATAGTTGCTGATACAAAAAAAGTGTTTTGGTCTCTCTAGCTAATATTAACTGTACAGGACTGAATTTTTATACAACTCACCCGTTTATTAACTCACCCATTATATTAAGGCCTAAAGTTATGCATAATTAAGGCCGTTTTGAGTGAAAGGTGGGTGTTGTCTCAGGTCGCTCGCTGCCGCCAGCTGTTTCCTCTGCTGGGTCACCCTTAGCTGTAGCTCCACCAACGATCCACCTCTTTTCCCATTTTTGGATTAGTCTGCAGTTAGACTGTGTCGTCACTGCCAAGATGGCTCTTCACAACAGCTCTTCAGAAACCAATGGGTGCATTCAGGAAGACTATGTCTATGTCTATGGTTCAGGACACCGGCATGCATCAGTTTCCTTCACCTTACCCAGTGTCTTTGCCTCTTCTCTCTCTCTTGTTTCCCATCATTTTACAGACAGAATGAATACGTAATGTCGTGCAGCACCATTAACAAACCTGACAAACAGCCATCGCCTCACTCTGTGGGAAAAAACAACAACAATCCAGACAAAATCCAGACAAAAGGTATTGGTTGAGGTTGTTACTGAATTGCATCCTCCACTCCTTTAACCAATCAAGACACAGCCTGGGGCATTTCAGCCAATGAAGGATCGAGTTAAGGATCCATACAGGTTTCCGTAGCAACGGCATGAAGGCCACATGTGCCTATCCTTGAGAAAGGCGGCAAACGGGACCGACAACAAGATCCTGTTGGGTTTACGACACAGAGCCTGTGAAAGCTACAGCCACCTGGGGCCTGGAGCATGTGTGTGTGTGTGTGTGTGTGTGTGTGTGTGTGTGCACGCACAAACAAAAGGTTAGAAACACGTTCGCCATTCTCTTGCCTTGACATTACCTTTGCTGTCATGGCAACAGAGCGCTGTAGTGGTTCTAAGGGAGGAGGGCGCTGGAGAGCATGAGAGCCAGAGAGAGGGGCCAAGAAATGGAGGAGAAGCAGGAGGATTGTCGGGCAGGAGGCGAGAGATTGATGGAGCAGGGAAGCAGGTGGGAAGGAGGGACTGCGGGGGCGGATGACTGAGCCGTCTTACTCTGACGGCCTGGCGAGGAGGCAGAAGAGAAGGAGAGGAGGCAGCTTGAGATAATGGGCATGAAAGGAAAAGGCTGCCATGCCTGCACGGATGAGTTTTTGTTGTCACTGACAGTTCCCAGAGCTACTGTTCTTATTAACTGTGTAAATCAGGATTGAACATTGAACACAGTGGGCCCTCTTTTTGTCACATTCACATTAGGTGGCACACTCAGACACATACACCATACTGTGAATTCATAATATTTGTTTAGGAGTGAAAATAATTGTGTGTATTGTAAACTACCTGTTTCTGTGATTGATTGTGGATTTCTTTATCGAGAACAATCCATTATGTGAGTCCACTTAACAAATCCTGCTTGTCTAGCAGCTTTCTTTTCTCAGCCCACATCTAATTTATTAACTAAGGAACACATATTTTCTGCCTCTTTAATTAGAAGGATAGAATATACATCCTTCAATGCAAATACTTTTTATACTGCACTACATAGCTCAAGGTTTTTCCTACAGGCCCCAGAATCACCGTTAACCTGAGGCTACTATATTGAATTGTTTCCTTTCGCCAGTTGGACTAAAGCAAGGTGCTGTAACACTCTTCATGTTTAGATTTCACAAAACAGTCCGCGCAGTTTGGTCTGGATTTACTTTCTGGCTCCTCTTCAGAACTGTAGAAACACTTTCATCTAATATCAGGCCAGTATGAGAAACCTAATGTGCCATGCAACAAAATAAAGACAAAGAATCAAAATGTATTTCTAACATTTTTTGAGAAATATGTGAATGTGCTCAGCAGCAGTCATACAATTATTTTTATCTGTAAACAAAAAGCTTGAATCTCCGACAGACATTCATCGTCTTTATCGCCTTGTCTCTCCACAGCTGCTTGCAGAGGTGGATGAAAGGCGTGGCTGATTGGTCTCCGGGGAGGAAGGCAGAGGAAGATCAAGAGAGCAACCAAATCTGAACACCGAGGATTGTGTGAGCGCCTGAGATTGGTGCGAATTTCTTGTGTTGTTAACAAATGTTTTACAGCCCAAGGCGACAGATGAAGGGAGAGAAAAAACATCCTTTTGATCTCTCCCATACCCCCCCCTTCTCTCTCTCCCTCTCTCTCTCTCTCAGTGTCTCCCTCCCTGTGATTCTTTACTTTTATTTATCGCTCTCGCTCCTCCACTCTCTCCCTGAGCAATTCTCAGAGCGTCCTCGCCTGTTGCTCACAGCATCATCTTTCAGATGCAGCTCTTGTTACCACTCGGCTCTCCCTGCCCTTCTCACCATCCCCTGTGGTCAGTAGGGGCCTGCCATTGAGAGCCATCAGTCACGCCCCCACACACACACACACACATACACACACACACACACACACACCCTTGATCTCTGACCCCGCTCTCCTCCCTCCTTCCTGCCATGTCGTAAAACCACAGAGTTCGTATTTCCTCAATCGATTGCCACTCACTTCTCATCTCTCTGTCCCTTGTCAGTGTGTCCCTGTGTGTGTGTGTGTGTGTGTGTGTGTGTGTGTGTGTGTGTGTGTGTGTGTGTGTGTGTGTGTGTGTGTTACATTTGACATGTTGTCAAATGTAACACACACACACACACACACACACACACACACATGCAATCTCTGACGTTAAAATTGACCTTAAGAAGGATGTAACCAATAATGGCAATCATGTGGAGTCTCAAACACACACACACACACACACACACACACACACAAACTGCTCAACACATATTACATTCTGCCCATGTTTAAGGCTAAGCTCGGTTTAATCAGCTGCTTAACCTTTTGCTGACTTACTATCACTCACTCTGAGTGCACGTGTGTGTGCGTGTGTGTGTGTGTGTGTGTGTGTGTGTGTGTGTGTGTGTGTGTGTCTTCAGTTAGTGTGTAATTGTGTATTTTAAATCCAATAATGTAAAACTGAAAAAGAACAATAGTTTTCCCAATGACAGTGAAACAGATCAAATGGTCCCAACATATATTGAGTAGTTAATAACCTCATCTCTTCCATTAACCTCTGCAGTGATATCCCATCACAGGGTCATTGATTTTGATCATTGATGCTCTTAATGGTCACTTTTATTTACATTACAGAGCATGTGATGTCTTAAAACAGTGATACCTGTTTGAACAATCTTACAGCATTTAAAGGAGCTGTATTTAACATTCTGAACCTTAACATAGTAGCAAGCAACTATTATCTGTGTAAAGATGTAGAAGAGTATTGTTTACCTGAGCAGAGAATAACGTCGCTCTCCCTCTGTGTGTGTTGTCTGAACTTCTCCTTGCTTTGTTCAAATAGCCTAAAGGAGGTTACCCACTGCCTCACGCAGCACAGCACAGTATGGGTAAAAATACAAAACAAAACATCATAAAACGATTGGACCATGGCATCTCATTAGCCTCCCCTGGCAGGAAAAAGTATTCTTCCTTCTTTCTTTTTTTATTTATCTATTATTTTTATATTTAATATTTTCTTTCTCCTCTTAAAAAACACCCCGTATGGCTCAACACACACACACTCACAGCACCCCAACACACTGCCCTGCACCTTTGCTAAAACACTCATCCTACACCGTACGATCTAACATTCGTTTTTCGTTGTCTTTTTAGTTTGCTCTTTTGTTGTTGTTGTTGTTGTTTTTTTGGCGCTGTTGTGTTAACCCTGTCATGTCACCCATGTGAATTAAGTTCATTCTTCTCTAGTCTCACCTGTCATGTCTAACTTCACTAAATAAAAAAACAATAGTTAAATAAGTTAAGTTGCCAAATATTAAAACGTCTTATTGGAGTAAACCTTATATTAGCAGAAGGGGGAGAAGTCAAATGTTTTGATGTCACACATTGTCCTTTTAGATAATTGTGAACTGACTAATTGCATTTATAGTCTCACAAAGATAAATGATGGTAATGCTGATGTCATAAGTAACATTGTAAATATGTAATTCTGGTTTGTCAAATTACAAAATGCAATCAAAGTTTATACAGTATGTGTTTGTATTGTAGCGTCCCAGGGAAGCCTCGCAGCATGCACTGGAGCATAAGTCTCTTTTTATGTGTGGCTTTAACTTAAACTCCTTAAAAGACTTCCTGTGTTTGACATGCAGCACAATGCAAAGCCATCAAAGTGATTACTGGGAGGTCGGACATAGTGGAGGTCAGATCAGATCGCTACAGTTACAAAAGGCTCTTTGGAGCTCTCGGGTGCCTGGGATCGGTGGATTAGGAGCTGAAGCATGCTATTGCAGTTGGTGTTGAAGAGGCTGTTTGTGCCACAACTTTGTTCCCATAAAATTCAAAGTGAACAAGATGGTGCACTTTCAAACTTTCAGCTCAAGCAGTTGAGGCACAAAAAAAGCCACGGATTGAACTCACAGCGATTCTCTGTGCAGCTGAACAGATCAGCCAATTTAGATTTTAAAGTCAAATTTCTCCCAAAACCAAAATCCTCTATGTAAATGTAGGCTACAAATTGATGGTTCTTTCGAGGTCCCGGTAACTCTCGCTCTGACACCACTAATCCATCCTCCTTCACTTCTTGTTCTGATTTAGCAGAGGCAACCTGGATTTGAGGGGGTAAGTCTGTGCGAGGAACCCCAGAGACAGGAAGCTTCCGTAGGCTCAGTGGAAGGCCAGTGCTGGTTTGTCTGGCAGAGAAATCTGCATTTTCCTACTATACTGAAACGCAATAGAATTAACCTTTGGATATCCCATTTTATCTTATAGTCTTATGGCATTAAATATGACACATTAAATGCTACACTTTAAATTAATTTCCAACTTGACATTGCATTTGGATCCAGCATTGCATCAAGAGGGAGTGCAGGGTCAGAGATCTAAGATCTGGAATTAGAGAGGCTGAGCAGGGGCTATTGATTTTTTTGTGTCAATGGCAGCGCAGCAAACCATTTACTGACATAGGGAGAGATACACAGACAGCAAACAGACAAACACTGACACGCTCACACAAACAAACACATGCAGAGTTGATCGTTCAGGCTTAGCCTCCGTAATGATCCCTTGTCTTCATCCGCTGCTGGTGGTTAATTGCTCAGCCGCTGGAGGAAAGGCGGAAGGTTATCGACCGGCTTGACACAGCAGTGTCACTCATCTCCATCACGTCACTCTCTCAGGAAGCAAAAGGATGGGCCACTGCAAGATTAAAACCTCTCTTCATGGTGTTCCGTAGAAATTGTTCTGTGTGTCTAAAGTAACGCTATGATACGATGTGGTCATGCTTTTACACATCTGCTAAGTGAGCAGATCATATTTTTAGACGAGCAGCAGTGTATGAAACCAGGTCACAAGAAAATTAAATGAATTTTGAGAGCATGTTGCTTCGGTCTATGTTCTCGCAGATGAAAGTGGATACGTGGGTAGATACCGTAACATAAACTGGAGTTAATTAACGTGAAATCTATGATCAACGAGGGACAAAAAAGCTTTTTTTTGAGAGTATTATTGATTGGTAATTTAATAGATTACATGTCTTGCATGACAGCATCATCTTAGCTTCTATTTGAGTGCAAATGTCGAGTGTGCCATCGTCCTCTGGCAAGGAACTTCAGTAATAAAACTGTCTTCAAAGTTACCTTCTCTTGTTTACTTCCCAAATGGGTTTTGAAGTAAAGGAGAGGAAATGTTTTTTTAGAGGCAAGAACATTGTTCACGTCTCACCTCTCAGGATTCAAATTGCTTGTGAAATGAACAAACAGGCTGCAAATACGGGAAAACAAGAGGTGTTAGTTTTTTCTCCAGCTGAGCAACAGATTATTTATTTATTTCCATTCAGCTTTATTTTTCAGCAGCGGCTCAGAGGAAGGAAGATAAAATGCTGATCTAACACGCAGCCTTTTGGGGGAAAGCATCCCAAACTCCCTGTCAAGCTTTCACTGAAAACTGCTGTTTTCACAGCCTGAGATCAAACAGCTGACATAAACTTGACAAAAAAATATATATGTTTAAGATCAAGGACTTCATTTTGAGGCTTTAAGCCTTGAAAAGTCACGGAAAATGGCTTGATATTTTTTAATACATCATAAACAGTTTAGACAGCAAAGTCTAAGTTCCTCACAAAACAGACACTGTAGCACGTGTTTTATTGAGGTATTTAAAGGATTAACACTTGGATCAAATACCCAGTCTGTCCAGTGTATTCTTTCAATAGAGAATTCATAACATTGTTCAGACTATGCAGGTTACACTGCTACCAAATACCAATCTTACCGTCTTTAGTGATAAACTAGAGTACAGGTTTTAAAGATTGACGTCTCACGGAGTGCTGCACCAACAAATTGTCAATTCTACAGAGCTTCAAACATGTAGGAGTTTCCCTGGGGAGGTCAGGGTACCTTTGATTGGTTTCATGTTCAAGGACACGTTTAAAGAGATGGAAGCTGAACCCACTCTGGGATTCACAAGGGAAGGAATGAAGCGAGGACCACCAGGATACTTTGCTGACTTCTTCTTTGAATGTCAAAGTAAATCCCCTTAACTGGAACAGAGCAATTTATTGTACATTAATTTACATTATAGTCTGCATTTATGATCAAACGCTGTTTTAGCACTGGCATCACAACGCTGCATGCCGCAATCGGCCCTCTACAGTAAAGGCAACTTTAGGGTGAAATTAACTCTTTGGGAAGGCTATGGTTTAGTTTGGCTGCTGTTATTTTAACTTTGGGGAGTGAACTGGATCCTAAAGTTGATGTGAACTTTACGGCAGAAATTCCATTTTAGCACTAGATAAAGTCAAGCAGAGTGGTTGATTATTTCTCTTAGAGTCAACTTTGACTTTATGTATTGCCATGTTTCTTATAATTTCCTTTTCTAAACGCTAAGGCAGTTCATCCACTATACAAACAAAGCTAAAGTGGCTGCAAATTGATAAAAAAAAAAAACTTGGGATGGATTTTCTTCTTTACACAGAAACAGAGCAAACACAAAATGTCCAATACAAAGTTTTGCGAGTTTTGATTTGAAACTATATGAAATGAGGATGGCTGGGGGAAGTGCTCCTTCTGAGGATTAGTTAGCGATAGCTTGACATTTAGGTTGAATATGTGTACTTGCGTGCTGAGTTAGTTGAGATGACTGATTCCACTCTCATGTCTGTACGTTAAATAGCAACAACCAGCAGCCAGTTAGCTTAGATTAGCATAAAGACTGGACACAGGGGGACACAGCTAGCTTGGCTCTGTCTGAATATTATAGATCCAAGACAAAACTGACAGAAGGGCAGGATTCAGAGAAAAAAATCCTCATTACAAATTTGTCTGCTACTTCAGCACTACAGACTACAGACACTACAGACACTACATGGATGGATCAATACACAGGACAGTCAGGCTACAGATATTTAAGAGCCATCAATGAGTCAGTCAGACTAATCGTACATATTCAACTGAACAATCCCTGAGATGGTATGTTAACAAGGGCATGCATTTTTGGCCATTTTGCTAACAAGGGGGAAGGCGTCCCCCCCTTTCAAATTGCTTACTGCGTGTACAAATACGTACAAATGACAAGACAGACAACTGAGTCGCCCTAAAGAGCTTTTAATGGATCTACATTTTTGACAAAAACACACTGAGTTTGAGCCTCTCTTCATTCCATCATCCCTGGTGTCACCGTGGTTAAACCGGCTCATGCCTATATGAAGCACCCAGCTAATCCGTGCAGTCACACTGTATGCACAAAACACATCCGGTGTATCACAGCAGGACGATGAGCTCCGTAGTCCCAGGTAGTGAGTCAAAAACACATTAACAAGGTGAGTGATGCAGAAGTTTAACAACATCTTGTTGGTACCAGGGTTATGATAGTAAACCACTATTGTTTGTAGTAGTAGTAGTAAACTGATACTAAATAAAAACTATATCCTTTAAGAAAAGATAAAACTAAACTGACACATATTGTCTGGTTAAAAAAAAGAAATGTAAATTAGTTTCAGTTTTCGTATTTAATCTATAATATATCACTACAGAAAAGGGAGAAAGCGTGGATTTCCGTCAACTCTCGTGCCATTGAACCATAGAACTAGAACGGACTCGACCTCCCAGGAGATGGCGCTATTTTAACCTTGGGTGTTATTTACAATTATGTGCTTAAACAAAGATGCATGTCTGCCCATTATGACAGAAAAATATATATGTTTTAATTAAAAAAGAAAGTTGAGATGTTATGCATGATATGCCACAATAATAAGCCACATTAGAAAGGTGATAAATCAGCAGCAGAGAGGAAGCTGCTGGTGCGTCTGCGGCCGCAGGAGGGCGGAGCTACAGAGAGGTCACGCTCCCGCTCTCAGCCGACACCCCGGAAGTAACATATGGGTCACGTTCACTGGCCCGGTGCCAGGTGGAGCGAGCAGGTGCGAGGGATGCAGATAGAGCCGCCCACCGTAGCCGGTGTTAATTATAGATAACCTCATTATGGGTTACAGTTAACTTTAGCATTTGTGTTCCCTCAGTAGAGTTAAAAAAAAAACAAAGTTTTTCTACCTTAATTGATTGCACACAACTGGACAGCACGCTAAGTGACCCAAATCAAACACACCAGGATGTTCGAGGTACACGAGACCGGCAGAATGGCGTTCAGAGACAGGTGAGTAACGTTACTACAACACACTGAACTCACCCCCCAGATGGGAAAGTCAAAAACTACTTTTTTGTGACGTTGGCTACTTGTGTGTTCCTTTTTCTAAATTGCCGCTAAAACTATCAAAGGAAAACTGTCTTGGTAATTGTGTAATGTTCAATTTGGAACAACGCCAACATCACTGTCAGCAGTTACAGTTGCAATGGAAGGGTCATAATCTTTGTTACGACTTTGTTTGATTAAAGGCCAACTAAGAGCCAAATCTGGTCAAATATAAATAATTCATGTAGTAACATTTACTCGTGTAACACAATAATTAACACATTTATTGACATGTTAAATGCACTTTTTGTAGAGCTGAGCCAGAAACACTTCAGTCACTGCTCCTTCTCATTTGTGTTTTGGAAACATATATATATATATATATATATATATATATATATATATATATATATATATACACGTTTGTCAATAACAAGACGGGACATTCTATTCTAGCCATTCCGCCTAAATTTCAATGTAATAATAATAAAACTTTGGGTACAGTTCATGACAAATCTTTTACTTGCAATTGGCAGATTTCACATACATAAGCTAAGATTCCTGAAGTCCTTCCCAAACTTTTAACATTTTTTAGTTAGTTGGACGCATGGATACGTTAACCCTAATGACAAACTGAAAAAGTGAGGGGACTTATATTTGAATGAATTATTTTCTCTAGCCCCTGATAAAGCTATATTATTGATGTTATGGTTTATTTATTGTGTTACGGTACTTTTTTTTTTAGTTAGTGGTTGTGTAATTTATTCGTTTCTTTAAGAGCCCAACCCAGTCTGTATTATAGTGGCACATTTCAGCTGAACGTGGTTACCATACGCTACATCAGTGGCGGGCCGTGCATTTTATACCTGGTCCTTCACTGCTGTCCTGCAGCTGAAACACAGCTACGGTTATTATTTGTTACGTGTATAAATGAAGCCAACACCTGTAAATACACTAACTGCAGAGAATACGCCGAGAGTGCGTCTCCTCTCTGCTCTGACTGCTGTGCGAGGCTTCTGTGAGAGTACCCGCCTGTGTGTGCTTTTGGCGGCAGAGAGGCTCACGGCAGCTCCCGCTGCTCGTTCACGGCAGTAACTGTAGTACGATAGTGCTTTAAAGTTATCGAGTCAAAACACCAGCAAAGTCTCCAATAACACCAGAAAAAGTTGCTAGATTTGTCGCTAGTAGCTTTTGACAAAAAAGTCGCCATGAGGGTTTGGAAAGTCGCCACATTTAGCGAGCAAGTTGGCAACTGGCACCGGCTAAATATGTCCCCAGAGCAACATAGGACGTAACAATGGTTCCTATCACATATAAAACCAAACAAAAATACATCTTCATAAGTTGTACAAATAATAATATACAAACAAGCATATTAAAGCTACTGCAGATGTAAAAACAAACGCATTTAACTTACCAGAGCTGCTGTTCACTATTTAAAGACAAAGTCCATCCTTCTTTCTTTGTTAATAAAGAGTTTAATCTCACGGTTGTTCAGTACATCCGTGCGTTTTAGTTCCAGTAAGAAGTCCTTCTCGATTCAGTGAAGACAGTCGAGCCTCCCCAGTTGTATTTCCTGAATACGTTTTAATGTGTTTGAGGGCTGAAAATGTCCGCTCGACAGAGGCAGCAGATATTGGGATTGTCACTGCCCAACATGTCAGGCTAGCCCACTGACCAATCACGTATGGCTAGGCCAGCTAGAAGGCTCTGACACGTCAAAGAATACGCCCAACATGTCAAACTAAAGATCTGATTGGTTGAACGCCATGACAATCAACAATATCGTCCCCATTCACTTAAACTGCAAAGGGATTCACTTGTGAGTCTGCAGGCCTCGGGCCAACTGGAAGGCCAACATCAACGCTGTGTACAAGAAGGGGATGAGTCGACTCTTTTTCTTGAGGAAACTTCGATCCTTCAACGTATGCAGCAAGATGTTGGAGATGTTCTACCAGTCTGTTGTGGCCAGTGCACTCACTTTTATTTACACAGCCCAATATGACAAATTTGCCTCGGGGCTTTACAATGCACAGCTCAGAGGTTGTAGCAAAAATGAGTGTGTGTGTCGTTGAGTGAGAGAAAGAGAGGTAGAAAAACAACAATGACAAATGTGCATCATCATGGAAACGGCAGGAAATGATGGCTCCTTTGTTTCTCCGCCTGTCTTCTCGATAACACAGAAATCCTTTGTCCTCCCTTACATCACAGTGTTTCGTGTTTGCTCCACTCGACTGTCTTCTCTGGACTTTTAGTAAGTCATTGTTTACTCATCAAGGAAAATCATGAAAAATGTTTGTAAATGAGTAGCCTTTTAGTGTTGACTTCTGGGAGCACGGTGAACAGTGTGAAAATTGCATCTAGATGTCTACACGGGCTGTAGTTTCAGCAGCTCGTTTGCGATGTTGTCATCAGGGCGTCATGCCTCATTTGCTGTGGAGATTGGATTCTTTCAGCCGGTTCAGTAATTCGATTTTATAGTGGCTTTTGTGGAGTTTCTGTGAACTGATCCAAACTCTCACCGTAGCTTTATTTAAACTATGCCTGAGGTTAATGAGATAATACTTGCAAATAGCGTTGCGTCTCTTTTTGAAGTTCTGAGCAGTAGCTGGTACTTCTGTGTCAGGGTGACAGTGACGCTAATGCTATTTGGTAGATTACTATATTTGGAACCATGTAGCATGCACTGCGTTCCTCTAGTGCATCACTGTGGCTCTAAAGAGACATTAGACTGTAGAAATGCATTTAATGTGAATTTAACTTTTACTAATACAAATACTGTGTGTTTTTGGGTCGAAAGCGTGTATAATAATGCAAAAATGTGTGCTCTGGTTTGTGCTGTTTAGTATTTTCCTGTGGAGTTTTATGTATCTGTGTAAAGTTCTATCTTTGGTCATTGCAAACTAGCTTGAGCTGTAAATGCTGGTATGTGGCATTAATCTATGTTATACTTGTCCGTATAGAAATGAACATTTTGAATCTTTGTAGTCTCTCAATTTAATTTCAATTTTCAGATATACTTTGCTTTATTGGCATGACATGTTAAGACATTTGTGTTGCCAAAGCATGTACTGTAAAAGAAAATATACCCGATAGTCCCTCTTTTACTCTCATTACAATAAAAAAACGAGACATTTGTAAATTTAAGTAGTACATGTTCAGGGCTGTACTGAGAATGTGGAATCTTCAAAGCTTCATTCATAACGTTGATATTCAAATGCGTAATTAACATTCAAATGCTGGGTAGCTTTTTTTTTTGCATGTCTATTCATTGTGTTGAAATCCGATTTCTGCGCAGTTGCAGACTTGAGGCCCATTAATATAATAAGTATTATACTATTTGTAGAATTAGATTACAGTGAGCGCGAAGGATTGTTTCCGACTTGTGTGATCCAAACATTTACAATAACTCCAGAGCGTAAAGTGAAAATTTATTGAAAAAAGATAGATGTAATCAATTCCAAAATGAACATGTTTTAATCTCATGAAATATTCTGCTTCAATCCAAATTTGTTGGCGATTAGCCTTTTAAAAAAATGTTCACTGAGGTCAAAATAGTGTTTGCTCTCCCGCTTGACCCACACAAAAGGAGGCGCACATCTGTATCAGCAGGGCTGTCGAGCAGAGATCTTACACCATAAATTATACTTATAACTACAACAACAACCAAGGGTGTTTAGGGTGTTGACGTCACAAAATATGACAAGACATTCAAAGCTTTGTTTTAAAACCTCAATAGAACCTCCAAAAGTAAAAAAAGACATCCAGTACAGATCTACACGCGTTATATGTTGTAAATTAACAGTCTATGGTTTGCATGGTGCAGATATTTGTGTATTATAAAGTCAGCATGTGTTGAGCATTCAAAATACTCTTTTGCACATATATACAGAAAACGGTTAACTCAGTAAATCTGACTGAACAAAGGTCTATGTAAAGTCTGTATTTAGTTATAACATGGCACACTGTAACGCAGCCAGTGCTGCATACTTCACCGTATAGCCCTCTGTGTGTGCTCTATAATGCCTTCAGTGACCTCTGGTCTGTGTTAGAATGAGTCTTGGAGTGGAACAGACACGCACACACCGAGAATATTGAGTGAACCCTTAAATTGACTGTACCTACAGTACAGTGGCTTGCCTTAATGTGGCGTATGTGTGCGGCAGCGTGTCTCTGTGCGGTTCCACTCGACGAAACCAACACATTCGCAGGTCAAAGTGTAATCTTCCAACGTTCACCTGCATCTCGTCCTCTAATAACAGCCCCCTCTGGCGTGCGTGTGTCTCTCTTCCAGAGCTCCACAGTCTGTGATTGATGGAACGAGCCGAGCAGCAGAGACAGACTGAGGGAGGCGGATGTATTTATTGAAGCAGATAAACGATGGAGAGAGCGAGGGAGACGTAGGGAGCGAGAGAGAGAGAGAGAGAGATGAGCTGGAGATGGCACAGCAGTTTCCACCTGCAAAAACAAGGCTGTTGAATCCCCGTTGCACTGCCTCAGACAAAGTGAAAAGAATCTCTCTGTGATGGTATCTGACATGTTTTTATTGCCTTCACTTATTGCACTTTGAGTCGACTAATGGATGTGCACCAGCGGCCACATATGCACACACATAGATGCACACATCTCTCGGAAGTCGCCTTTTTGTGTTTCTCCACTGGAAGCAAAATCAAAGCATTTCTCTGCTATTCGGGACATTCAGTGAGCAATGTGTCACTGGAGAAAGTGACACATTGTAGGTATGCACAACACAAAAATCTACACAGACATTTTTTTTTCTGAACTCCAAGGGCTCTCAACTATTCTTCAGGTGTAAACAAAGCAGGCAGAAGCAGTGTTGTCGATGTCAAAGCAAAGCAAGTGCCTCTTAGGGAGGAATCTGGTGTCAACATTTTTCCTCTCCCGCATCCGATTTCTCAAAGAAGGCAAAGCAGCAGAGATGGCTGGGTTATATATTACACCTTTTGGAAAGACTTAAGATGACACAACATGCATTAGCAAAGACAGAAAGACAAACATCCACGTGTCGCGCTGCAATAAAAGGTGGATGATTAGCTTAAATGGACAAACCATGGGTGAAGAGATGTCACAATGGGGCTGGTAGAGAAAGGGGAAGGAGAGGACAGAGGTGATTAGGAGCAGGAGCAAGGGCTTCACCAATCTTCTTCTCTTCGACGAGTCCCAATGGCGTTGGACTTTGTCCTTCTGCGACACGGCCGGAACAAAGCTGAGTGAGTACGTTAGCCGGCCCACTAGTTTATTAGTCATCCCCTTAGACCTCACTCTGGAGGAAAGAGGGAGAGGAGGAAAAGGCAATGAAGGCATGACTGAGAAGGAAGGGGAGTAAGAAGCAACAGGAGAACAAACAGAGGAGCGAGAAGAACTAAAGAGGAACAACAAAGAAAAGTGGAAAGTGTTTTTCCAACGTCACTACAACATATTTATCCCTTTTCTAGCGGCGTGGTCCAACAGCTGCAGGGATGTGGATGGATACCAAAACGGAGGTGGAGGAGGCCAGCAGGAATCGCGCCAGCCGCAGTCGGCGTGTGATGAGCGGCCTGCTGTTGTTTACTGGGGACATGGAGCACTTGGATAAGTACATGCAGGGTAGGAAGACTCTCGCAATACACTGCTACGTCCCAACATGTTTTCTTACTTTTAATCTTGAAAACAAGGATACAATTTATGACCTTTTTCTAAAATGTGCTTGGAAAACATTCTCCTCATAATGTGATTATGAAACTTTTCAAAAAGAGCAAGTTGCCAAACACTTGGAATGTGTTGAAATCTGAAATGCTTACATTGCCATTAAATATGCAGATGTGATCATTACGCAACGCCCACAATGAATTCTGCTGCTCTCCAACATAAAACATAATTATCATTAAACTCTCATCGTGGCTCTTGTATATAAACCCTGAATCTCCATCAAGAGAAACAAGTTATGTGCTGCAGATTTTGGGAATAATAATTTCCCTGAAAGTTTTTTTTGGGGGGGGAATGCTGTCAAGAACAATGTGTAAAATGTTTTCTTTCTGTGTCCTCAGACAAGCTGTTTGTGCTGCAGCTGGCGGTGTGGGGCCTGAGAGGGGTAACCAGGGTGATCCTAGCCAACAACCCGCTGAGCGGTGCTCTCATCCTGGCCGCACTGTACTGGGCTTCCCCCTGGCAGGGCCTGCTGGGAACTCTGGGTGTACTGGCCTCTACGCTAACAGCTGTTATCATAGGGCAAGACAGGTGGACTGATACATACTTACAGAAACACACACCCACACGAACGGCATAGAAGCTCATAAAAGTGCACATTTGTATGTACATATTTAATGATAAGTCCATCTTAAAACCACATAACAGAAAAATGTCCCTTTTAAATAATCGAACTCTCATTAAAATCCTGTCTGTTGCTTGGAAGCCGACCCTGTAACACAAGCCTATGATTTGCACCACCTTACGACTAAAGGTGATTGAGGGTTCTACTTAAAATTCATGAGAATAACAGCTCCATGACTGATGGGCCTGTGTTCAACCACTGCCTAGCAATTCTTATTTCGGCTATATTTCCCAATATATACTCTATGCCACGCACAGTATAATATGCAACTTTTTTATTTTTGTATTAATTCCAGTTGAGCTAGGGCTCCTAATGTTTGTTTTTTTTTAAATCTGACATACTTAATAAATGTTGGTGTCACCCTGGGGCCTCTGCTCATTAATACTGAACAGTTTGTTTCATGGGGACCCATAAAAAGCCACACATGTGTGTTTCCATCTTGAAAACAATCTTCCTGTACATCACTGTATCACACAAATGTAATTGTGATCATGAAATGTGAATCTTTCTGTTCTCTCTTTGTGTGTGTGTGTGTAGTGCTGAGGTGTCAGGAGGTCTCCATGGTTTTAACGGCATGTTGGTGTCTCTGCTGATAGGAGTGTTCAGCTCTGCAGGAGACTGGTACTGGTGGCTGCTGCTGCCTGTCTGCATGGGGTCAGCTGCATGGTGAGATACACGGATAGTCCACGTTTTTATCAAAAGCCATCTCCTTATATTATTATCATTGTAAAAGAGAATTAGGCTTCTTGTGTCTTTTTAGCTCACACAGTCTGTAAACGGCTAATGGTAATTTTTGATGGCATCTTTCCTCTTCCTTTTCTTCTCTATTGATATACTTCACAGCTAAATACTCTCTCCCAGTCACATCACTGGTCCCATAGCTCTGAAACAGCAGTGCCAATCACAGTTAAACATGATAACGGCAGCTCAGGCGTCAGGACATGAACACATATCAGCTTTGAACTGACCAGTGCTGTTGCTTTTCCATTGAGGACAGTCTCTGTATATTGCATACCTCAGGATAATGTGCACAATAGTACAAATGCACCAGTTTTCACTTGAAGCTCCTCTCTCAATCTTTGAAGTCTATTCTCTTAGTGACAAATCATTTGCAGTCCCAAGTTTTAAAAGGCAAGCAATGATTCAAATTTTGAGGTTAAAATGTCTAAGCTCCAATGACTTTAATTAATCAGCTCTTTCAAACACCATCTAAAGTATTTTCACACCAAAAGCTAAGTTTGCATCTCAATCCAAAATATAGTTCACACTTAGCTTCTTGTAAAAAAGGAATGGCAGGATTTGATACTCTCACATTTCAGAATCACATCAGAAAAGTAATTTGCATCTATTGGGATTTGGGAAAATGTAATGGATATTTTCATGATTTATCAACACTTTATAGGAAAAACAATGAACCAAGAAACTAATAGGCCGACTAAAAGTATTCGTTAGTGGTAGCCCTATTTTTATTGCAATAAATTAAATTCATGTGTCTGCAAAAAGCTTGTAAACAAGGTCCATTTCATTAAAAATGATCAGCATCTCTCACCCCCCGTCCCCATCTCCAGTGTCTTTCTGTTCAGTGGTCTCTCCCCCGTGTTGGACCGCTGGGACTTACCTGTCGCGGTGTTTCCCTTCAACATCATCATTGTCCTCTACCTCCTTTGTACCGGCCCAGACAACCCTTACTTCCCGCACCACCCGGCTACGCCACCGGGGCTGCCGGAGCACAATGGCACCGAGCTCATTGCAGTCGAGGTGAGGCGTTCCAACGCTTGATGAAATGTTTGTGCATAGGTTGCGTTATACTACACGGAAGCCAGGAGGTTGCTGTTCAAAAGCAGACTCTAAAATCACGATCGTCTCTCAGAACTTGAAGCTTGGTAAAACTTGCAAAATCAACACAATTTATTTTTTCCTACTTTTTTTCATAACCCATGTAATTCTAGAAAACACACCCAAAAGATTTTACTCTACTATATTTTTGGAGTAATTTTTCTTTGTATATAAGAAACATTTCACCAACAAAGACCACGCTTCTTATGATTGCAAATTAGTTTGAAATAACTTAACATACATAACAAAAAACATAATAAATATGAGAACTGAAACAAAGATAATTGACACACTTATACAGGTAGGCACAGGTTGTTCAATCAGGAGAAACTTAATTTACAGTGAACAAATACATTTATTAAATTGTGCAAAGTAAAGTTAAAATTCTGGAGTCGACACTGGGGGTGTTGAAGACAGTAGGGGCAGGCTGAAGATCTAGATGATGGCATGTGGAGTGGGACTGAGTTCACTGAGCTCAGTAGAAGAAACCTTGAGCACCGGATGTGATGATGAATGGGGAGGAGGGTCACATCGGTTTGTACTGAAATGACAGCTGACTGCACAGAAGAGAACAGGTCTTTAAAGTTTGACGGGAAATATATGATTGGCTTAGGGAGGCCGTGGCGAAATCGCCCACTGTCAGCTGATAGAGTAGGAGCCAGAGAGCGAGAGCCAGAGAGATTTGTGAGTGAATGAGAGCATAAAAACACTGTCCTAATGTAGGAAGTTAGAGTAAATCCCCAAACTTTACATAGTTAATTAATTTACAACTGTATGATTATAAATACTGTATTTCAAAATATCACTCCTCTAAGCAAAGTTTTACTGTACTTTACTTGTACAGGTCAAATACCGGAAGTACCTTAAGGCAGACTGTCAAGATTACTTGAAGAATTGAAGAGTGACCACCCAAAATAGACACAAACTGACAGCAGCCTATGGCTTGCCCAACATGTCACCATGCAGGACTTAAGAGACGCGACCGGCCCTTCCCGCCAGTTCAAACGCTCACTTTCAGCATTGGTCCGAGAGGTCAGGGAAACTTAAGCTTTCATTGACAGAACTAAGGCAGCGGCAAATACCGCTAACGCATGTTGGCATATGATTTGAAGACTGGCCGCCCACATTCACACTATTGAAACGGCAGCCCAACACAGCGACATGTCGCGTGCAGGACTTAAGAGACGTGGCTGTCTCTACCCGCCAGTTCACGCTCACCGTCACGGCTTCAGGAGGCCAGGGAAATGAATTCTTGCATATGTCACAACAACATCAGCGGCACGACCAGGGTCCAGATATAACGATGATCCATAGAAACCTGTGAGGAGAGAAAGCAGAGAGACTTTGGTGAAGGAGCAAAGTCAGTAATGTGCGTTAATGGTATTGGTAATAAAAATAGTAATGTGAGTAATTATAAAAAATTATATTAGCAGTGGGAGTCAGCAGGGCCACGGCAGGAGGAAGGTCCAGGGTCCAGATATAACGATGATCCATAGAAACCTGTGAGGAGAGAAAGCACAGATACTCTGGAAGTACCGGAAGTACCTTAAGGCAGGCTGTCAAGATTACTTGAAGAATTGAAGGGTGACCACCCACATTGACACGAGCTGACAGCAGCCCTATGGCTCGCCCAACATGTCACCATGCAGGACTTAAGAGACGCGACCGGCCCTTCCCGCCAGTTCAAACGCTCACTTTCAGCATTGGTCCGAGAGGTCAGGGAAACTTAAGCTTTCATTGACAGAACTAAGGCAGCGGCAAATACCGCTAACGCATGTTGGCATATGATTTGAAGACTGGCCGCCCACATTCACACTATTGAAACGGCAGCCCAACACAGCGACATGTCGCGTGCAGGACTTAAGAGACGTGGCTGTCTCTACCCGCCAGTTCACGCTCACCGTCACGGCTTCAGGAGGCCAGGGAAATGAATTCTTGCATATGTCACAACTACGTCAGCGGCACGACCAGGGTCCAGATATAACGATGATCCATAGAAACCTGTGAGGAGAGAAAGCAGAGAGACTCCAGTGAAGGAGCAAAGTCAGTAATGTGCGTTAATGGTATTGGTAATAAAAATAGTAATGCGAGTAATTATAAAAAATGATATTAGCAGTGGGAGTCAGCAGGGCCATGGCGTGAGGAAGGTCCAGGGTCCAGATATAACGATGATCCATAGAAACCTGTGAGGAGAGAAAGCACAGAGACTCTGGAAGTACCGGAAGTACCTTAAGGCAGGCTGTCAAGATTACTTGAAGAATTGAAGGGTGACCACCCACATTGACACGAGCTGACAGCAGCCCTATGGCTCGCCCAACATGTCACCATGCAGGACTTAAGAGACGCGACCGGCCCTTCCCGCCAGTTCAAACGCTCACTTTCAGCATTGGTCCGAGAGGTCAGGGAAACTTAAGCTTTCATTGACAGAACTAAGGCAGCGGCAAATACCGCTAACGCATGTTGGCATATGATTTGAAGACTGGCCGCCCACATTCACACTATTGAAACGGCAGCCCAACACAGCGACATGTCGCGTGCAGGACTTAAGAGACGTGGCTGTCTCTACCCGCCAGTTCACGCTCACCGTCACGGCTTCAGGAGGCCAGGGAAATGAATTCTTGCATATGTCACAACTACGTCAGCGGCAGGACCAGGGTGAAGGAGCAAAGTCAGTAATGTGCGTTAATGGTATTGGTAATAAAAATAGTAATGTGAGTAATTATAAAAAATTATATTAGCAGTGGGAGTCAGCAGGGCCACGGCAGGAGGAAGGTCCAGGGTCCAGATATAACGATGATCCATAGAAACCTGTGAGGAGAGAAAGCACAGAGACTCTGGAAGTACCGGAAGTACCTTAAGGCAGGCTGTCAAGATTACTTGAAGAATTGAAGGGTGACCACCCACATTGACACGAGCTGACAGCAGCCCTATGGCTCGCCCAACATGTCACCATGCAGGACTTAAGAGACGCGACCGGCCCTTCCCGCCAGTTCAAACGCTCACTTTCAGCATTGGTCCGAGAGGTCAGGGAAACTTAAGCTTTCATTGACAGAACTAAGGCAGCGGCAAATACCGCTAACGCATGTTGGCATATGATTTGAAGACTGGCCGCCCACATTCACACTATTGAAACGGCAGCCCAACACAGCGACATGTCGCGTGCAGGACTTAAGAGACGTGGCTGTCTCTACCCGCCAGTTCACGCTCACCGTCACGGCTTCAGGAGGCCAGGGAAATGAATTCTTGCATATGTCACAACAACGTCAGCGGCACGACCAGGGTCCAGATATAACGATGATCCATAGAAACCTGTGAGGAGAGAAAGCAGAGAGACTTTGGTGAAGGAGCAAAGTCAGTAATGTGCGTTAATGGTATTGGTAATAAAAATAGTAATGTGAGTAATTATAAAAAATGATATTAGCAGTGGGAGTCAGCAGGGCCACGGCAGGAGGAAGGTCCAGGGTCCAGATATAACGATGATCCATAGAAACCTGTGAGGAGAGAAAGCACAGAGACTCTGGAAGTACCGGAAGTACCTTAAGGCAGGCTGTCAAGATTACTTGAAGAATTGAAGGGTGACCACCCACATTGACACGAGCTGACAGCAGCCCTATGGCTCGCCCAACATGTCACCATGCAGGACTTAAGAGACGCGACCGGCCCTTCCCGCCAGTTCAAACGCTCACTTTCAGCATTGGTCCGAGAGGTCAGGGAAACTTAAGCTTTCATTGACAGAACTAAGGCAGCGGCAAATACCGCTAACGCATGTTGGCATATGATTTGAAGACTGGCCGCCCACATTCACACTATTGAAACGGCAGCCCAACACAGCGACATGTCGCGTGCAGGACTTAAGAGACGTGGCTGTCTCTACCCGCCAGTTCACGCTCACCGTCACGGCTTCAGGAGGCCAGGGAAATGAATTCTTGCATATGTCACAACTACGTCAGCGGCAGGACCAGGGTGAAGGAGCAAAGTCAGTAATGTGCGTTAATGGTATTGGTAATAAAAATAGTAATGTGAGTAATTATAAAAAATTATATTAGCAGTGGGAGTCAGCAGGGCCACGGCAGGAGGAAGGTCCAGGGTCCAGATATAACGATGATCCATAGAAACCTGTGAGGAGAGAAAGCACAGAGACTCTGGAAGTACCGGAAGTACCTTAAGGCAGGCTGTCAAGATTACTTGAAGAATTGAAGGGTGACCACCCACATTGACACAAGCTGACAGCAGCCCTATGGCTCGCCCAACATGTCACCATGCAGGACTTAAGAGACGCGACCGGCCCTTCCCGCCAGTTCAAACGCTCACTTTCAGCATTGGTCCGAGAGGTCAGGGAAACTTAAGCTTTCATTGACAGAACTAAGGCAGCGGCAAATACCGCTAACGCATGTTGGCATATGATTTGAAGACTGGCCGCCCACATTCACACTATTGAAACGGCAGCCCAACACAGCGACATGTCGCGTGCAGGACTTAAGAGACGTGGCTGTCTCTACCCGCCAGTTCACGCTCACCGTCACGGCTTCAGGAGGCCAGGGAAATGAATTCTTGCATATGTCACAACTACGTCAGCGGCAGGACCAGGGTGAAGGAGCAAAGTCAGTAATGTGCGTTAATGGTATTGGTAATAAAAATAGTAATGTGAGTAATTATAAAAAATTATATTAGCAGTGGGAGTCAGCAGGGCCACGGCAGGAGGAAGGTCCAGGGTCCAGATATAACGATGATCCATAGAAACCTGTGAGGAGAGAAAGCACAGAGACTCTGGAAGTACCGGAAGTACCTTAAGGCAGGCTGTCAAGATTACTTGAAGAATTGAAGGGTGACCACCCACATTGACACGAGCTGACAGCAGCCCTATGGCTCGCCCAACATGTCACCATGCAGGACTTAAGAGACGCGACCGGCCCTTCCCGCCAGTTCAAACGCTCACTTTCAGCATTGGTCCGAGAGGTCAGGGAAACTTAAGCTTTCATTGACAGAACTAAGGCAGCGGCAAATACCGCTAACGCATGTTGGCATATGATTTGAAGACTGGCCGCCCACATTCACACTATTGAAACGGCAGCCCAACACAGCGACATGTCGCGTGCAGGACTTAAGAGACGTGGCTGTCTCTACCCGCCAGTTCACGCTCACCGTCACGGCTTCAGGAGGCCAGGGAAATGAATTCTTGCATATGTCACAACTACGTCAGCGGCAGGACCAGGGTGAAGGAGCAAAGTCAGTAATGTGCGTTAATGGTATTGGTAATAAAAATAGTAATGTGAGTAATTATAAAAAATTATATTAGCAGTGGGAGTCAGCAGGGCCACGGCAGGAGGAAGGTCCAGGGTCCAGATATAACGATGATCCATAGAAACCTGTGAGGAGAGAAAGCACAGAGACTCTGGAAGTACCGGAAGTACCTTAAGGCAGGCTGTCAAGATTACTTGAAGAATTGAAGGGTGACCACCCACATTGACACGAGCTGACAGCAGCCCTATGGCTCGCCCAACATGTCACCATGCAGGACTTAAGAGACGCGACCGGCCCTTCCCGCCAGTTCAAACGCTCACTTTCAGCATTGGTCCGAGAGGTCAGGGAAACTTAAGCTTTCATTGACAGAACTAAGGCAGCGGCAAATACCGCTAACGCATGTTGGCATATGATTTGAAGACTGGCCGCCCACATTCACACTATTGAAACGGCAGCCCAACACAGCGACATGTCGCGTGCAGGACTTAAGAGACGTGGCTGTCTCTACCCGCCAGTTCACGCTCACCGTCACGGCTTCAGGAGGCCAGGGAAATGAATTCTTGCATATGTCACAACTACGTCAGCGGCAGGACCAGGGTGAAGGAGCAAAGTCAGTAATGTGCGTTAATGGTATTGGTAATAAAAATAGTAATGTGAGTAATTATAAAAAATTATATTAGCAGTGGGAGTCAGCAGGGCCACGGCAGGAGGAAGGTCCAGGGTCCAGATATAACGATGATCCATAGAAACCTGTGAGGAGAGAAAGCACAGAGACTCTGGAAGTACCGGAAGTACCTTAAGGCAGGCTGTCAAGATTACTTGAAGAATTGAAGGGTGACCACCCACATTGACACGAGCTGACAGCAGCCCTATGGCTCGCCCAACATGTCACCATGCAGGACTTAAGAGACGCGACCGGCCCTTCCCGCCAGTTCAAACGCTCACTTTCAGCATTGGTCCGAGAGGTCAGGGAAACTTAAGCTTTCATTGACAGAACTAAGGCAGCGGCAAATACCGCTAACGCATGTTGGCATATGATTTGAAGACTGGCCGCCCACATTCACACTATTGAAACGGCAGCCCAACACAGCGACATGTCGCGTGCAGGACTTAAGAGACGTGGCTGTCTCTACCCGCCAGTTCACGCTCACCGTCACGGCTTCAGGAGGCCAGGGAAATGAATTCTTGCATATGTCACAACTACGTCAGCGGCAGGACCAGGGTGAAGGAGCAAAGTCAGTAATGTGCGTTAATGGTATTGGTAATAAAAATAGTAATGTGAGTAATTATAAAAAATGATATTAGCAGTGGGAGTCAGCAGGGCCACGGCAGGAGGAAGGTCCAGGGTCCAGATATAACGATGATCCATAGAAACCTGTGAGGAGAGAAAGCACAGAGACTCTGGAAGTACCGGAAGTACCTTAAGGCAGGCTGTCAAGATTACTTGAAGAATTGAAGGGTGACCACCCACATTGACACGAGCTGACAGCAGCCCTATGGCTCGCCCAACATGTCACCATGCAGGACTTAAGAGACGCGACCGGCCCTTCCCGCCAGTTCAAACGCTCACTTTCAGCATTGGTCCGAGAGGTCAGGGAAACTTAAGCTTTCATTGACAGAACTAAGGCAGCGGCAAATACCGCTAACGCATGTTGGCATATGATTTGAAGACTGGCCGCCCACATTCACACTATTGAAACGGCAGCCCAACACAGCGACATGTCGCGTGCAGGACTTAAGAGACGTGGCTGTCTCTACCCGCCAGTTCACGCTCACCGTCACGGCTTCAGGAGGCCAGGGAAATGAATTCTTGCATATGTCACAACTACGTCAGCGGCAGGACCAGGGTGAAGGAGCAAAGTCAGTAATGTGCGTTAATGGTATTGGTAATAAAAATAGTAATGTGAGTAATTATAAAAAATGATATTAGCAGTGGGAGTCAGCAGGGCCACGGCAGGAGGAAGGTCCAGGGTCCAGATATAACGATGATCCATAGAAACCTGTGAGGAGAGAAAGCACAGAGACTCTGGAAGTACCGGAAGTACCTTAAGGCAGGCTGTCAAGATTACTTGAAGAATTGAAGGGTGACCACCCACATTGACACGAGCTGACAGCAGCCCTATGGCTCGCCCAACATGTCACCATGCAGGACTTAAGAGACGCGACCGGCCCTTCCCGCCAGTTCAAACGCTCACTTTCAGCATTGGTCCGAGAGGTCAGGGAAACTTAAGCTTTCATTGACAGAACTAAGGCAGCGGCAAATACCGCTAACGCATGTTGGCATATGATTTGAAGACTGGCCGCCCACATTCACACTATTGAAACGGCAGCCCAACACAGCGACATGTCGCGTGCAGGACTTAAGAGACGTGGCTGTCTCTACCCGCCAGTTCACGCTCACCGTCACGGCTTCAGGAGGCCAGGGAAATGAATTCTTGCATATGTCACAACTACGTCAGCGGCAGGACCAGGGTGAAGGAGCAAAGTCAGTAATGTGCGTTAATGGTATTGGTAATAAAAATAGTAATGTGAGTAATTATAAAAAATTATATTAGCAGTGGGAGTCAGCAGGGCCACGGCAGGAGGAAGGTCCAGGGTCCAGATATAACGATGATCCATAGAAACCTGTGAGGAGAGAAAGCACAGAGACTCTGGAAGTACCGGAAGTACCTTAAGGCAGGCTGTCAAGATTACTTGAAGAATTGAAGGGTGACCACCCACATTGACACGAGCTGACAGCAGCCCTATGGCTCGCCCAACATGTCACCATGCAGGACTTAAGAGACGCGACCGGCCCTTCCCGCCAGTTCAAACGCTCACTTTCAGCATTGGTCCGAGAGGTCAGGGAAACTTAAGCTTTCATTGACAGAACTAAGGCAGCGGCAAATACCGCTAACGCATGTTGGCATATGATTTGAAGACTGGCCGCCCACATTCACACTATTGAAACGGCAGCCCAACACAGCGACATGTCGCGTGCAGGACTTAAGAGACGTGGCTGTCTCTACCCGCCAGTTCACGCTCACCGTCACGGCTTCAGGAGGCCAGGGAAATGAATTCTTGCATATGTCACAACTACGTCAGCGGCAGGACCAGGGTGAAGGAGCAAAGTCAGTAATGTGCGTTAATGGTATTGGTAATAAAAATAGTAATGTGAGTAATTATAAAAAATTATATTAGCAGTGGGAGTCAGCAGGGCCACGGCAGGAGGAAGGTCCAGGGTCCAGATATAACGATGATCCATAGAAACCTGTGAGGAGAGAAAGCACAGAGACTCTGGAAGTACCGGAAGTACCTTAAGGCAGGCTGTCAAGATTACTTGAAGAATTGAAGGGTGACCACCCACATTGACACGAGCTGACAGCAGCCCTATGGCTCGCCCAACATGTCACCATGCAGGACTTAAGAGACGCGACCGGCCCTTCCCGCCAGTTCAAACGCTCACTTTCAGCATTGGTCCGAGAGGTCAGGGAAACTTAAGCTTTCATTGACAGAACTAAGGCAGCGGCAAATACCGCTAACGCATGTTGGCATATGATTTGAAGACTGGCCGCCCACATTCACACTATTGAAACGGCAGCCCAACACAGCGACATGTCGCGTGCAGGACTTAAGAGACGTGGCTGTCTCTACCCGCCAGTTCACGCTCACCGTCACGGCTTCAGGAGGCCAGGGAAATGAATTCTTGCATATGTCACAACTACGTCAGCGGCAGGACCAGGGTGAAGGAGCAAAGTCAGTAATGTGCGTTAATGGTATTGGTAATAAAAATAGTAATGTGAGTAATTATAAAAAATTATATTAGCAGTGGGAGTCAGCAGGGCCACGGCAGGAGGAAGGTCCAGGGTCCAGATATAACGATGATCCATAGAAACCTGTGAGGAGAGAAAGCACAGAGACTCTGGAAGTACCGGAAGTACCTTAAGGCAGGCTGTCAAGATTACTTGAAGAATTGAAGGGTGACCACCCACATTGACACGAGCTGACAGCAGCCCTATGGCTCGCCCAACATGTCACCATGCAGGACTTAAGAGACGCGACCGGCCCTTCCCGCCAGTTCAAACGCTCACTTTCAGCATTGGTCCGAGAGGTCAGGGAAACTTAAGCTTTCATTGACAGAACTAAGGCAGCGGCAAATACCGCTAACGCATGTTGGCATATGATTTGAAGACTGGCCGCCCACATTCACACTATTGAAACGGCAGCCCAACACAGCGACATGTCGCGTGCAGGACTTAAGAGACGTGGCTGTCTCTACCCGCCAGTTCACGCTCACCGTCACGGCTTCAGGAGGCCAGGGAAATGAATTCTTGCATATGTCACAACTACGTCAGCGGCAGGACCAGGGTGAAGGAGCAAAGTCAGTAATGTGCGTTAATGGTATTGGTAATAAAAATAGTAATGTGAGTAATTATAAAAAATGATATTAGCAGTGGGAGTCAGCAGGGCCACGGCAGGAGGAAGGTCCAGGGTCCAGATATAACGATGATCCATAGAAACCTGTGAGGAGAGAAAGCACAGAGACTCTGGAAGTACCGGAAGTACCTTAAGGCAGGCTGTCAAGATTACTTGAAGAATTGAAGGGTGACCACCCACATTGACACGAGCTGACAGCAGCCCTATGGCTCGCCCAACATGTCACCATGCAGGACTTAAGAGACGCGACCGGCCCTTCCCGCCAGTTCAAACGCTCACTTTCAGCATTGGTCCGAGAGGTCAGGGAAACTTAAGCTTTCATTGACAGAACTAAGGCAGCGGCAAATACCGCTAACGCATGTTGGCATATGATTTGAAGACTGGCCGCCCACATTCACACTATTGAAACGGCAGCCCAACACAGCGACATGTCGCGTGCAGGACTTAAGAGACGTGGCTGTCTCTACCCGCCAGTTCACGCTCACCGTCACGGCTTCAGGAGGCCAGGGAAATGAATTCTTGCATATGTCACAACTACGTCAGCGGCAGGACCAGGGTGAAGGAGCAAAGTCAGTAATGTGCGTTAATGGTATTGGTAATAAAAATAGTAATGTGAGTAATTATAAAAAATTATATTAGCAGTGGGAGTCAGCAGGGCCACGGCAGGAGGAAGGTCCAGGGTCCAGATATAACGATGATCCATAGAAACCTGTGAGGAGAGAAAGCACAGAGACTCTGGAAGTACCGGAAGTACCTTAAGGCAGGCTGTCAAGATTACTTGAAGAATTGAAGGGTGACCACCCACATTGACACGAGCTGACAGCAGCCCTATGGCTCGCCCAACATGTCACCATGCAGGACTTAAGAGACGCGACCGGCCCTTCCCGCCAGTTCAAACGCTCACTTTCAGCATTGGTCCGAGAGGTCAGGGAAACTTAAGCTTTCATTGACAGAACTAAGGCAGCGGCAAATACCGCTAACGCATGTTGGCATATGATTTGAAGACTGGCCGCCCACATTCACACTATTGAAACGGCAGCCCAACACAGCGACATGTCGCGTGCAGGACTTAAGAGACGTGGCTGTCTCTACCCGCCAGTTCACGCTCACCGTCACGGCTTCAGGAGGCCAGGGAAATGAATTCTTGCATATGTCACAACTACGTCAGCGGCAGGACCAGGGTGAAGGAGCAAAGTCAGTAATGTGCGTTAATGGTATTGGTAATAAAAATAGTAATGTGAGTAATTATAAAAAATTATATTAGCAGTGGGAGTCAGCAGGGCCACGGCAGGAGGAAGGTCCAGGGTCCAGATATAACGATGATCCATAGAAACCTGTGAGGAGAGAAAGCACAGAGACTCTGGAAGTACCGGAAGTACCTTAAGGCAGGCTGTCAAGATTACTTGAAGAATTGAAGTGGTAGAGGTTGGCTCTATTATTGCTACTCTGTGTATTTCTATTTTTGCATAAATATCACCTATGAGTAACTCTAACCTCTCCCTTTCAACATCATCAGTTTGTGATTGTAATTGTTCGTTCAAGTTAGTCAGTTCTAATTGCAAAGACTCAATTTGTTCAGTGAGTTGACCAGCCTGTGATTCTTCACTGTGCACAGACATTGTACATTTCAGATATAACACTGTAACAGTAAGTAACTGCTGACATGCATATAACCTTTACCACCATGTAATTTTGAGCAACCTCAGTGCTTATGTGTTATAAGTCTGAGTAATTTTCTCAAATTAACCACTTAATATACTCATTACAAAGTGCATTTGAACTCTCAGATCAGAACATTAAACCATTCATAACAATGCACTAGTAAAGCAAGAACAACAATTGGGCTATAATAGATGAACACACTGTCATAAGTAGACCAATAACTTAATTATTCTCTCTTTCAACTTAACAAATGTCCATAAAGTTGTGGTGTAACACAGTCAAACCTGATGCAGTCTGCGAGGAAGTTGTGTCTCCTGAAGCCCGCGATGAGAGGAAACAGTCACTGCACGCTGAAGCCTGTCGACAGGATATTTGTAGAGCTGTAGGTTGCGCTGGCGAATGCTGCCCTCTGCTGATGAAGTCGCGATACTCTCAACCCGCCAATATCCGGAGCCAACACTACCGTCTTCTCCCGTTAGTTGGCAAGCATCCCCTCCAACGGTCCTCTCTGTCTGTTACATGCTGCCCCGGTGGTCGTGCTTCCACCTCTCTGGACACGCGCTGATCCTCAATCTTAACCGTCGGCCGCGTTGGCGGTACGTTTTCACTGTAGCTACACTGGTCCAGCAAAAATGCCGATGCAAAAATGGCTACGCCAAGAAAATAAAATAAAACGGCAAGAAATTAGCATCATGCTACGTCGTCAGAGTGAAATCTGACTGTCTGCAGACGCTATGACCAGTGGTTCTGGTCTACCTCAGAGCCTCAGAGCTGTCCAGCTGTCCTCTAGGAAGTGTTGGAAGATACTGAGGTTAATTTGTACAAGCGCCTGACAAGATGACACCTCAACATTCTAATTTAGAATGAATTCGAGAGCTCTGAAGTCACCCAGTTCCATCCAGCATTCTATTCTCAAGGGCAGATAATGTCTCCTTTTATGAATTCACTATTTGCTATTCCAGCGTTCACCATGTTTTCCATGACACAATTTTCACAAAACTCCACACATTATGACCCATTAGCAGTAATGAAATAACACTATATTACAGTAAAAATATTTTGTCTATTGCTTTGCAGATAGCATAGATTTTAGATCATCACAAGTCACAACAAAAGTTTAAGCTATTTCTGTTAACTCCAGAAATGATCCTTTTAACATTGTTGAGCTGTTTATGTTTGAAAATTCATATTCAAATGCTAATATATTGCATCCCATAGTTTGGACAATTAAATGCATTCATTGTCTTAAGTTGTCTTTTGTTTGTGTGGCACGTTTCCGTGCTCAGAGTGTAAGGAAAGATTACCCAATTTGCATTTTTATCAGCAATATACCATGAGGGATTCATCTATATTTGAACAGAGACAGCCCTTCAAGTCACATGATCACAAAAACAGGTGCAGATCATTGGTTGTCTCAAAGGGAACTATTGGAAGCGACTGGATTGTTTTTAAAAGACAAACACCAAGCTGAACTAAGGCCAGTTATCCTCCTTGTGTCTGCCATGTTGCAGCCGGAGTGAACAAGTAACTGATCGGAGCAAAATATGCATAAGATCAGCCAGCTATGACTCACCAGTTACTAAGCAACAGTTACTGATGGAGCTCCTGTTCGGAAATTATAATCAGCCCAAACTGTTTTAATTAACAATTCTTGGTGATTGAAACTCATAGTGGAAATAAGGCAGTTGCATTTAAGATAGTGTCTGAGGTTGTGAACAATATTCAGAACGGTAGTGGTAGTATGAGTGTCACACGGGTTTCCAGGAAGGAAATATTGAGGTGGAGTTTATAGCTGGATTTACCTTTTGTAAAGCCAGAGAGACAAAAAACTAGCAATAAAACCTTAAGGCCTATATGCATGCCGCTGAAAGTCACCGTGATTAAAATGCAAGCTGTAGAAAATCGATAGCTTCGATCCACCAAATTGAAATGCATTGCTGTCGCCTTGAACGGCTTCTCACGAGACTTTGGCAAAAAGAATGCAGACTCTCACCAGCTGCTGCAGTCTGCTTTTGATCTCTGAGAGCCAGCTGGCATCTCAATGCTTAAGGAGCAACTGAATTATAATTTCCATGCTGTTTGGAAGCAGACAGAAGAGATTATGTGATCCACACAGTGGTGGGCCGTCAGGGCCTGCAAAGCTTTCTCTGCTGGCCTAAACAGAATCACAAAGTTATAGCTATTTTATAATTTAATATTTTATCCAATCAGATTTCACCTCTGTGTCTCTAGGTAAGAAGAGAGGCCCGAGGCCTGCAAACTCACAAGTGAATCCCTTTGCAGTTTAAGTGAATGGGGACGATATTGTTGATTGTCATAGTGTTCAACCAATCAGATCTTTAGTTTGACATGTTGGGCGTATTCTTTGACGTGCCAGAGCCTGCTAGCTGGCCTAGCCATACGTGATTGGTCAGTGGGCTAGCATGACATGTTGGGCGATGACAATCCCAATATCTGCTGCCTCTGTCGAGCGGACATTTTCAGCCCTCAAACGCATTAAAACGTAGTCAAGAAATACAACTGGGGAGGCTTGACTGTCTTCACTGGCGTCCATGAATCGAGAAGGACTTCTTACTGGAACTAAAACGCACGGATGTACTGAACAACCGTGAGATTAAACTCTTTATTAACAAAGAAAGGAGGATGGACTTTGTCTTTAAATAGTGAACAGCAGCTCTGGTAAGTTAAATGCGTTTTTTTTTTACATCTGCAGTAGCTTTAATATGCTTGTTTGTATATTATTATTTGTACAACTTGTTTTTATGAAGATGGATTTTTGTTTGGTTTTATATGTGATAGGAACCATTGTTACGTCCTATGTTGCTCTGGGGACATATTTAGCCGGTGCCAGTGTTGACAACTTGCCGACTTTCTCGTTAAATCTGGCAACTTTCCAAACCCTAATGGCGACTTTTTTTGTCAAAAGCTACTAGCGACAAATCTAGCGACTTTTTCTGGTGTTATTGGAGACTTTGGACAGCAGTGAAGGCCCAGGTATAAAATGCACGGCCCGCCACTGGATCCACATAACCTCTGTCTTCTTCCAAATGTAATGAGTAATAACTATTACTCGTTAGCATTGGTGTATATGTGCTGATCACATGGACAACATAACCTCACATACAGATACAACAAACTATCCATATTCCTATAAACATGTATAATAAAACACTTGAATATCTAGATATATCTAGATATCTAGATTTTTACAGTGTAATCATCATAGTGTGTAATAAAGTTGTACTGCTGCTGTTCCTTTTCAAGTAACAAGTCCCCGAATATCAATGCAAAGTGTCAGTGAACAGATATAAAGTAGTCGTGTGTTCACGTGAACGGAGCAGGTTAAAAGCATTTAACGGCGAAAGTCATGGCGAGTGGAGGAACTTGAGAAGCTCCCGGCGTCATTTAAGTCGCAAGTTTGGGAGCATTTTGTCTTCCCTGTAACTTATAATGACGGATAAGGGTGGTGGACAAAACCGTTACGGTATGTAGGCATTATTTAAAGAGAAAGACATACGACAAGGAAAAGACTGTGACCGCTTTCACCACGGCGGAGTGATTCATAGTCCGGTGCTGCAGACACGCCCCCTCTGTGAGAGTCACACAGACACACACCTGGTGCAGGTGCTGACAGAAGCATCAGAGTGAAGCTAGACAGGCCCAATAGTAACAGTCACTACAGAAAGGTCTACCCTCTCCCCAGACAATGGAGATATTCTCATCTAATGTCACAGTAATGGTAAACATTATTGTGTATTTGAATGACATAACCTGACAGGAAGTAAACGCAGACCCAAGTTGTTGCCGAGCAGTTCAGTTCAGTTGAAACAGTGTAAGCTAGCTCACTGGCTGTTTCTTTCTTTCAATATTGATCAAAGGACGAGGGTCTCAACTTGGACAACTTCAAATTGGACATCTTCAATATTTTTGTTTTCATGTAAGACTATAGCCCAAAGTTCTTTGCTTTAAGTGTTCTTGAAGTTCTTTAATTAATAAATGGAAAGCAAAGTTATATTTGTCTCCTCCCCTTTACTTTGTTGATCCGAAAAATTATCCGAACCGTGACTCAAGAACCGTGATCCGAACCGAACCGTGAGGTTTGTGATGCACCCCTAATTAGGTCCAATACGCAACACTGAACATGGAGACGACAGCTAACTAGACCTGTAAGAGAGTCGTTTGATTTATTTACTACGTGACATTTGTGTGTTTTAGAAGCACAGTATTAGCCAGGAGTGGTGAAGGATGTTGTGTATTCCTGAACACGGAGATCTGCAAACTGACTGAAGTTCTCTAAACTAAATTACCTACGCTGACTAAACCATCTCACCGCTGTTGGGTGTCCTGAATCAAGATTTACACACACTTCTATTAACAAGCATCGCGCCCCGTGGCACAGTGTGTCTCTCGCACTTGATAATGACTTTCCACAAGTTTCAGTCCCTCCGCCTCAGATTATATCCCTCCTATGAAAGAGTTTCTCCCTCTTTTTCCTGTTCCCTCCATCTGTCCGTCTCTCGCCATTATAAACGCTGTCCTTTTCCCTTCATGAATTATCTTTGGTGTGTTGCGTGGGAGATCTGAAACCTCTAAATCCTTCCTTTTATCTCTTTGCTTCTCTCCGCTCTGCAATTATCCTTCCTCCGTCTCCCACTTTCTGCATCTTTCTTCATCACTTTTTCAATCTGCCTCTTTCATCCTCCTTTGCTCTCCTCTGTCATAATTCCATTTACACAATCAAATTGTAGATCTTTTTTTTATGTTGCAGTCCCTAATGTGAAACGATCTCTTCCTTCTCCTCTGCTTCTATTTTTCCTCTTTCATCTCATTTTTCTTTTCTATTTCCTCTTTCCTTCCCTCCTCTCATCTTTCCTCTGGTTCTCTCCGGAGATGGGATGACGTAGGTCCTATTTATATTTAATGTCTTCAGCTTTCACTCTGCTGAGGAGGGCGCTCTGGCTGCACTACCAAAACAGTGTATTTAATCTTTCTGCACACAGGCGTACACATGTGTGTGTGTACACACATAGAAGCACACACACGCACAAAGAGTTTGTGTGGCTGCAATATAATTAAACACCATTTATGACTTGTAAATATCCGCGACAGGCAGGTGCACCCATCCCGTCGCCATGGAAACTCTTTTCTCCTGACTGTTAGGAATGCTGTGTGTGTGTGTGTGTGTGTGTGTGTGTGTGTGTGTGTGTGTGTGTGTGTGTGTGTTTAAAGGGGACATATGCTTGTTTCAAGGTTCATACTTTTATTTTGAGTTCTTCTGGAACATGTTTACATGCTCTAATTCTGTCTGAATATACCCGTATTTACCTTCTGTCTGAAACTAAAACAATCCCAGTCAGCTCTGATTGGCTTGTGAGAAAAACATGGTACACCTTTGCAAAGGTAGTTCTTCATTAGTTGTAGATACTCGGATGGGGGGAGGTATATTCGTATGAGCCTGCAGGTGACATAGCAAGGGAAGCCATATCTGAATGGCTCATTGAATCACATGTTTTCACAACTGACTGGTTTGTCTTATTTCACAGTTTGTACATCGGTCCCTCCAGATACCCAAATGTATGTGCACAAGCACTGAGTTTTTCATGTGCCCTTTAACTGGGAGAAGAAAAGAGGCTGGTTTCGACTGGAAAGAGCCATTGAGTAGAATCCACACATTTTGTCATTATGTTTTTGTGAGTGTGCTTCTGCTCTTGGATTTGTATACTTTTATATAAAACCTGTGTATAATCATTTACAATGTGCTACATCGTGTAATCCTCTTACCTTCTCTCTCTTGCCCAGGTTAC
The DNA here is from genome assembly GCA_032191485.1 of Leptoclinus maculatus. Classification (NCBI taxonomy): domain Eukaryota; kingdom Metazoa; phylum Chordata; class Actinopteri; order Perciformes; family Stichaeidae; genus Leptoclinus; species Leptoclinus maculatus. The sequence continues at coordinate 4,830,167 of JAVDOI010000020.1, read as the reverse complement.
GCGTGGCATCCTTCTGGGTGTGGGTCAGATCTTTGCCTGTGGAGCTTTGGGGCCCTCCCTCCTCATCCTGGGTGCTGTTCTGCTCTACTCTCCCCTGCTGGCCGCCCATGCTCTGCTGGGATCAGCAGTGGGAACGTTGGCTGGTGAGTCTCCATCTGAGTGTTCACATGTCCGTGTGGGAGGAGTGGGAGCGTTAGCAAAATGTTATAATATATTATATAATAATAAGGGCATACCGTACTGTACTGACCTCATACGATGGTTGGTGTCTTTTAGGTTGAACTAATCTGGGTTGAAGTTCCACATTTTCAGCGTCCATAGGCACCACACATTTTAAATGTCAGTGATTAGTCTCACTGTATAATACCTGGCCATGGGTATTTGTACTTACACGGAAACTCCAACATTTCACACATACATGTCAGTTTACTAGTTCTCAGCCTGTGAAAACAGTTGTGTAATAATATCCTTTATGGCTCTGGAGGTGCTTTGTTGGGTTTGAGAAATAACCCCTAATTAAATCTTCAGGGTTACATCGTCTTGCGCTTTGAGACAACATTTATAACGAAAAGCCTGTAATTCTAACTGTGGGTGTGGAGTTTGCGGCGGCAGGATCCAGTGTTTCTAGAGCTTGATATATACTAAAGACTTAAAGTGAGATTATCTTTCCACCTGCTGTGGTTTTGGCATTTCTCTGCCTTTTATTATAGACTGCAGAGAGAGGACAGGAAACGAGGGAGAAAGAGATGCAGCGCACTCAAACTGGAGATGTCGCGGTTTATGGTCGGAATCTCAACCCATAAACCACAGGGGCGCCATTCTGTCTTTTAACCTGTCTCTTGTGAATTTCCCAACTCGGAAATTCATCCATCATCCGCAGCCTCTTACCTTGCACAGGGTCGCACAGCTGACTGTGGGCAACAGACAGGGTGCCAGACTATCACTGTGCTGACACATATACACAGACAACCATTCAATTACATTCATAATATATAAACTTACAGTTTGAAAGCCAAACAGCATCACTTCATGTTGTTTATTTTTAATTCCACCCTAGCCATTTGCTATAGTATATGTTAGAAATAGCAAAAATAATATTTATTCTTTTAGTAAGCACTAAAATAATTAATATAAAATAGTAATACCATACTTAGCATACAGTAATGTATGCTTTTAACATAGTTAAAGTCTGGTGAGGTTTATTAAACCCCTCTGGCAATAATTAATGATATAATGCAGTGCTTGACAATGAGGTCATTTTTGAGAAATTGGCAACTGACTTTTAGCTTTTTGTTGCCATCGGAGGCAATTCGTTTTTATCATATAATAAATTGGGACAGCAATCAGCAAAATGTACACCTAAAAATAAATATGTTTTGAATATGTATAACAATATAAAGAATATATTTTTTAATAATTTAATATATACAGTATATGGTAATTATAAAAACAGAACCAGACAACAACAGTGGTTGGTTTTGGCAACCAACCACTTTAATAAAAGTCAGTGTTGAGCCCTGTAATGGCAGCAGCTCATATAAATATGAAACTGTAAGAGGCAGTGGCAGCCTGTGGGCTTCTCCAGAAGACAGAGAGCAGTTAGCAGAGCACTGATAACTAATGGCTTATGTACAATTACACACATCTGTGGCTGTGTGTACCGTGTACATCTGCCTCACTGTGACTCTATTCAGGGAGAGAGAATGACAAATGGTAGGAGTTCAAAAGATTTCAGCCCCCTGCTTCCATCTGCAGCTAAGAGTACAATACAGTGTCCTAAAATACTTTGTTGTGTGTGTGTGTTTGTAGCTATGAGTCATACTGTAAGAAACAGAGGAGTGGGAGTGAGCTCATACACATACTTGCACAAACCCGTGGCGTGGACACATGCTAGCAGTAGCAGGCACACACACACACACACACACACACACACACACACACACAATAAAAGACACCAGTGTGTCAAGAAAGTCATTAAAGAGATGAGACTGTAATGAGATTTTTTAAGGCAACACAGCTGATGGAAAACAACAACAATGGGAATCGAGCAACAAAGCAGACATGGTTTTTAATGCTATAATTTGTGCATTCTCTCTTCCTTCCCCTTTCATTGTCCATTTGGATGCTTGTAAGTCAGGGCTCCACCAGAGACAATCTTCTGTCTATAAACTAATTCCAAGAAACAAGGTCACATTACATCAGTGGCGGGCCGTGCATTTTATACCTGGGCCTTCACCGCTGAAATACCACCTAATAACCTCATGATGGCGCCACAGCTAGGGTTATTATTCATTTCTAGGGCTGTAACTATATACGTATTCGTATTAAACCGTTCGGTACGAGGCTTACAAACCGAACAATACGTTTGAATAATACTAGTGCATTTGGAAAATGCAGAAGCTTAAATTGTAGGAAATATAATGTTTTCTGCGCTCACTAGGAGACAAAGGTCTGTGTGACCTCTGAACCGGAAGAAAAAAACAAAAAACAGCTGGGGCATCGCAAGTGTTCTGGGAGGCTAGGCTAACTAGCTTCACGGGAAAACAACAGCAGCAACACGCATTCTGCTACACACTCAAGGGCCATTCAGATATTAGATGTAAAAAAACAAACGCAGTTGACTTACCAAATGCTGATCACATCCTCCTTTCTTTGTTGACAAAGAGTTTAATCCCACGGTTAAATCCCAACTCACAAATCTGTTTCTCCATCAATTTCAGCCCTTGAGTGTTAAAAAACAAAGCTAGGTAAAAAAGGAAATAATCTACACCAAGCAAAATGCAAAAAATATCATAATTTCTTCCATATCTTTCAATTTGAACTCTTACTACTCCGACTAAGCCTCTGCTGTAAGTTTCATTTCACAATAGTCACGTGCTCGCCCACTGACCAATCACAGCACACGCTTCACCTCACTGCAGAGCTGCTCCTGAAAAGTGAGCTGCACGTAATGCTGACGTGCTTATAGGCCAGCTAGCAGGCTCTGACACATCAAAGAATACGCCCAACATGTCAAACTAAAGATCTGATTGGTTGAACACTATGACAATCACCAATATCGTCCCCATTCACTTAAACTGCAAAGGGATTCACTTGTGAGTCTGCAGGCCTCGGGCCTCTCTTCTTACCTAGAGACATAGGGGTGAAATCTGATTGGATAAAAGCTCTACTTAAAACAAGCTGCACTGGAAGCAGAGCAACTGAGGAACACAGTAGCTGTGCAATGAGAAAATAAGATAATGGGAAAAATATTTTTATAAATTATGATACATGTAGTGTATTTAAGAAAAATTATTAAATTATGAAATAGCTACAACTTTATGATTCTGTTTAGGCCAGCAGAGAAGGCTTTGCAGGCCCTGACGGCCCACCACTGCCTTACATTAAGTCTGATTCCTCTGTTCTGGTTGCCCAAGAGTTGAAGCATTGATTTAGTTACTGTTACTTATGAATTTTTGAACGATAAGGCTTACAGTATTCTATACTTTTGTTATTGGCAGCATAGCTCATAAAAGGACCAATCGTGAATTTAACCTTGTATCCTTAAGTATTGTTGTAATCAACACCTGATATACTATAGCGTATTCCTCTGTACATTAGCATTCCATAGTTGTCCAAAAACTACTAAAAACACATGAAACTACAAGGTGATGTTCCTTTATTATGATGAACATGGACACTGTAGTTACATTTTGAGTCAATCACACATACGCTGTCTTGTTCAGATTCTTAGGCAGGTGTCACTCTGCGGCCTTCCTGCTGTTAAAGGGGAAAATGTAGCACCTTCTATGTGGATTTCCAACCAGTGCTGATTGTAAATGTAGTCTACTGAAGAAATATATTCCCCAGTGAGGGCTATACCGACCTAGAAAGCTGATCCCTCCCACTGCGGAGCCATGCCGGCTGTACATGTACCAGGGTGCATTATGATGAGTGGCAAATTCACTACGTTACACAAGATCTCTTAACTTTTTTTGTCTCATAAATAAACAAAATATACTCACAAAATGTCAATCAAGGAAATATTCCACACCTAAACGGAAAAATACAACCTTACACCTTAGATTTTTTCTCTGACACCGAACTAAGAGAGGTTTAATTTACTTCAAGGCATAAAGCACCACATTTGGCACTTAGCCCCACCCATTTCCATGTTATCCCCACCCATTGCCATGTTTCCAATGAAAGTTGTGCTCAAAAGGCATAAAGCAACACATTTGGCACTTAGCCCCACCCATCTCCCATTTCCAATGAAAGAATGACATACTAGCACCCTCTATGGGATTTCCCATGTTTTACACTTAGCTCCCGATAATGCCCCTTTTGGTCCTTGATGGAACAATGGGAGTTGGCCTGCGTGTCCGCCGCAATGTTTTCGCGTCTACATTGTGCCATTGGCCCACTACTCCCCATGTTAAAGTCGGGACAATAGCCCGACGTTCCCTTACTTCAACAAACACTCTTCATTCAAATTGGACAGAAACAAAATAAAACCTGTCTTGGTTAGTCTTTCCACTGTTAACTTTAAAGGTTACTTTTGAACGCATCATGATGAAACTCAATGCAACCTCCATTAACGTTAGCTGTTAGCGCCGCAGGACTGTGCTGCCCACTAGCTGCTGACAGCCACCGTTAACTCGCTTCCCTCCTGCTGATTTTCTACACAGATTTGTTGTTCCTAATGTTGCATAATCAGGGAAAAATCTGTGTACTTCTGTGCCTTTAGAGCACATGTGTCAAACTCAAGGCCCGCGGGCCGAATCCGGCCCGCCACGTCATTTTATGTGGCCCGCGAAGGCATATCTCCACCAGAAAAAAAAAAAAAAAAAAAAATTAATAAAAAAAAAAAAAAAAAAATATTTATATTTTTATTATCAAGTCTAACTTTTAATTTGTTTTTTTTGCTGCTGAAATGGGCTTCCATATAAAGGCATATGATTGTCTTAAAATTAAACTCTATGCTGCTTCATCGTGTACGCTACAGTGACCATAAACTACATCTCCCACAATGCATGTTGAGTTTTTGACCCGCGAAATGACGGACTGCGGCCGCTAGTAGCGTCAGCGTTAACTAAATCAGTTTTCCAACGAATTACTGAGTTGAAAATGTTTGAAAAATAATCCAACATGTCAAAGAAGAGGAAAATTGATACAGAGGGAAGGACATTTAATGAAAGATGGGAAAGCGAGTATATGTTTGTTCTTCAAGGAGAGAAACCGGTATGTATTCTATGCAATGAAGCCGTGTCAGTGATAAAAGAATACAATTTACGTCGGCATTTCGAGACCAAACACGGAGCCAAGTATGCTAAATTTAGCCTCCAGGAAAAACGTGAACTTGTCCAAAAATTAAAAGGCAGACTCCAATCACAGCAGAACATTTTCACAAAAGCTACAGCCAAAAATGATGCCGCTGTGAAAGCTAGCTTTATTGTGGCTGAAGAAATCGCACGAGCTTCCAAGTCCTTTTCAGAGGGTGCATTTTTGAAGGAGTGTATGCTCAAGGTCTGTGAGCAGGTGAGCCCCGACCAGGTACAGGCTTTTCAAAATGTCAGTTTGTCAAGGAACACAATCGCAGACCGAGTTAAGGAACTAGCAGGCAATCTGACAGAACAGCTAGCCGAGGAGTCGAGCAGTTACGTGGCTTTTTCATTAGCCGTTGATGAAAGTACAGACAACACGGACACAGCGCAACTGGCCATTTTTGTAAGAGGCGTGAAGGCAGACTTGACTGTCAGTGAGGAGCTCTTGGATGTAGTTGCCCTCCATGGAACGACGACGGGGAGGGACATTTTTGATGCAGTGGAGAGGTCCGTGAGTAAAACTGAATTACCCTGGGAAAAGTTGGTGGGGCTAACTACCGATGGCGCGCCTGCAATGTGTGGACAAAAAACAGGCTTGGTTGGACTAGTGAAGGAGAAAATGCAAAAAAGTAACTGCCACACACCTCTGATAACGTATCATTGCATTATCCACCAAGAAGCTCTGTGTGGAAAGGTTCTGGAACTGGATAATATAATGACCACGGTCACGAAAACAGTGAACTTCATTCGAGCGCGTGGCCTGAATCACCGCCAGTTCCAGCTGTTTTTGAAGGAGTTGGGCTCGGAGCATGGAGATGTGCCGTACCATACAGAAGTAAGGTGGCTGAGTAGGAACGTGGTCCTCAAACGATTTTTTGAGCTTAGGGAAGACATTGCTGTTTTCATGCAAAGTAAAGGAAAACCCTTGCCTGAACTGTCAGATCCAAACTGGCTGTGTGATTTTGCTATGTTGTGTGACATAACGGAGCATCTTGCCCAACTGAATCAGAGGCTGCAGGGACGCAAACAAGTCATCACGAAGATGTCCGACATGATCACAGCTTTCCAGCGTAAACTGCAGCTATGGAAGTCCCAACTGGAACAGGACAATCTTGCACACTTTCCTGTCTGCCAGGAAATCTCAGCCTCAGTTCCTGGTGCTTTTTCATGTGATCGATTGGCTACCAAAGTGAACCGGTTAATGACTGAATTTGATCGGCGCTTCTCTGACTTCAGAACACAGCGCATTGACTTTGCCATCTTTGCAAATCCTTTCACCGCCGACGTCGACAGTGCGCCCCATCTCCTTCAGATGGAGTTAATAGAGCTTCAGAGCGATAGTGACCTGAGAGCAAAGTTCCAGGATGCTGCGATTGAGGATTTTTACCGTCTCCTGCCTCCTGCTTTGATGCCACAGCTCCGACTTCAAGCTGCCCGTGTTCTGTCCATGTTTGGGAGCACCTATCTGTGCGAACAGATGTTTTCAATAATGAATTTAAACAAGACAAAGCACAGATCGCGCATCACCGACGACAACCTCCACGCTGTTTTACGGATTGCTACAGCACAAGACCTAAAGCCAGACATTGACCGACTGACCACGGGAAAACGGTGTCAGACATCCGGCCAGAAAACAAATGGGTAAGCATTTTTAAAAACCTGAATTGTATTAAATATATAATACAATTCATTTCAACCAAGAATAAGTACAGTGTAATATGTGTGAAATGTAATGGCTGTGTTTTGTTTGTTGTTGTTTTCAGAACATGATCAATAGATGAGGATGGTGTGTGATATGGTGTCCTGGGTGAGGAAGTATTTACTTGGTGTGTTCAAGGCCATGCAGCATCACCTCATCAACCTCACCCGAAACTTGAACAATATAATTGTGAACTGAGACATATCTGACTGTTATTTTGTTATGTTGAGTTGTTAAATATACTACTTTGTATGTATAGCAATGTATTCAGTGTGTTTAGGTGTATGTGTTCATACAGCCAAATGTTTACTGTAATCAAAAGCATCTCTTATTCGTTGGTTGTATGCCCTCTACAAGGCTGTCTGTACACTTTTACATCTGTCACAAATGTGACAGATGTAAAAGTTTGATCTTTGATTTGTTATAATAACAGAGAAATGTGCATATCATTTTACATTTATATAAATGCATTTACAATATGTTTATACTTCAATAAACAATAATCAAATGCAGAGAGAGTTGTTTAACAATATGTTCGGGAGTAGTTACATTTATACAGTCTTACAGTTACATCCGGCCCTTTGAGGGCGACCATGATGCTGATGTGGCCCGGGGTGAAAATGAGTTTGACACCCCTGCTTTAGAGCCTCAAATCTGCAGGCATTTTTCACACTATATTCCAAATTTAGATCGAGATTAGACTGAAAATCTGTGAATAGTCCTTAACTAAATTTATATAATCTTTTATATCTCTTCTCAAAAATTCATATATATATATATATATATATATATATATATATATATGGAATTTCATGATTTTTATCCACTTATTTTACCGCTGCGTAATAATACTTTAACCATCTTTATTCTTTGTTTTTATCTCATACCTGCTCATCATATGTTTACTCTTAGTAGTGTTACTTTTTTGTAGTTCTGCCCTTTGAAACTATTTTGGAAGAATGTTATAAAAAGGTTTGTAATGATCACTTTTGTTGCCGTTAAGCCAAAACTGGACTTTTGGTGTTGTAAGATGCATACTTTACCATGTAGTTTGGTGAACCGACTTCCCTGAATAATTGTAAACGCACTTACACACGCCCAGAAATAAATTAAGATGCGGCACACAGTGAGAGGGTTAAGAGTAACTGATACAAAGTCAGATTCAAAAACGTAATACTGCCTGACAGAGAACCGGAGGGGAAAAGAAGGATCAGTGTCAAGAGACAAAGAAAAAAGTGTCAGATGGAGATGGAGAGGAGAGAAAAGGGATAAAGAGTTGAGAAGGAAAAAGGCAGGGGACAAAAAGTAGTGCTAGAGAGAGAGAAGTGAATGAAAGTTGTTATAATAAATGTATCAAAGAAGAAAAGACTTCACCCTACATAATCACGAGGTCTGAAAACGTGTGTGTCTGTGTCTATTGAATTGACGACCATCTTCTTCAACACTTCAGTTTTGCCCCTGGCTCTGTCTTTCTTCATCTATTACCTCTCCTCCATTAACTTCTTTCTCTTCTCTCTCTCTATCTCCTTTAATCCTTTCTTCTTATCAGCTTTCAAAAACCCTTCTTATCATTCAATCAGTGTCCTTCACTGCCTCCAAAATGCGGAGTGTAACGGTTCTCTGGTTTGGTTTCAGGGAAAAATAGTCGATGGTGAGTGTTGTTGACACTGCAGTGTTGTGTTTGCCAGACTCACGGGGCATCCTGCAACCACACTGTTTTGTAATGCGAAAAATGAATTTCACCAATATCTAAAGTGAGCTTTTAAACCATCAATGACAAATAATTTTACATTTTTATTCATACTATACTGTAATACTAGGGCTCTCTCTACCCTGCAACACACAAACAATGCTGTTTCTCCATGTCGTCTAAATGCGTTTCGAGACCCCTTTTACAGGCGTCTTGTTTTAAAACCAATATGTGCTGTGCGGAAAAAAAAGAATGGAACGATCAGTTATCACGATCATCATCTCTGTTACCACAGACATCATTATCATCCTAATTATTTTTCCATTATGTTCACCATCGTGATCATTGGTTCCATTTACCATCATCAGAATAGCTTTTGAAGTGTCATTGCTTTCGTCACTGGTCTCATTCCTCTCCACCTTTGGTGCTGTTGTCATCTGTTTAATTGTTTTCTTATTTCAAGGATGAAGCTGAGGTGAGAGACCAAAGGCATTCAGACAGACAGCAGATGTTTAGAGATGTGTGGGGTCCCTGACGACAGGCAGGGGAAATCACTCTCTATGAGTAATCAGCCTCATCACCTCTTAATGCTGCCTACTTTATCTGTGAGAAGGAGCGAGAATGAAACAGTAGCATGGATCACACTGAGAGGGAAGAGATGCTAAATTGGCCTGGGACAGGCAGAGTGTGAGGCCATATTTAGAGCTGCCACTCAAAGCATCGTGGTGTAAACTATTCCCATAAGGGGTTTCCAGAGCAGGAGATCAGGGGCTTTATGTAGACCAGAGCCTCCACCTCCTGCTGCATTCATGTTATTCGAGAATAATTGTAGAAATGCTTTAAAGTGGGATCAAATACAGGAGTGATGAAAGAGTAAGGCTGTTGGAGTCAACTTGGGTTCACTGTTTCTTAAGTAGCTTTGCATTTATCATGTGCCAACAGATAAAAAGCAGTTTTCAAGTTACAATCTCACATCTGCGTCCCTGGTTTGACATCCTGTAAATGCATGTATATTTATGACCAGTACTACATGGCAATGTCGTAATACAACACAATACTGTAACACACGCATAGTTGCTGTGAGACATGGATCAGACATCTGGGGGGGGGGGGTCCAACCGGGTTGTGGGGGAAGCCTCAAAAAAGGGAGACAAAATAATCAAGACAAAAGTTTTTATTTGTTTAATAATTTTGTTTATGACAAAATGCCTGCAAAAGGAATAGCAGCCTCAGCTGTACTTTGTGTTAAATAATTAGCAAAGCATCAGGTTTACATTTCAATATCTATAATTTGTATTTCTAAGTAAAAAAAAGTACACCCTCAGCTGTAGTACTAATTATCAAATGTTAGCATGCTAACACACTGAACATTGTTGGCATTGCAAGTATCTTAGCATGCTGATATTAGCATTTAGCTGAGAGCACCACTGTGCCTTAATACAGCCTCGTAGAGCCACTAGCATCTATACAGTAGGTTAAAAACACAAACATTCTTAGCACACATGATTAATGGCATTAGAAGCATTCACAGAGAAATAGGATTGTAGAAATAGGCCTATACAACAACTGATATCTGGATAAAGTTAACAAATGAGTCCACATAGAGAGCAATCCATTTAGCTGTATCCACAGTTTTCCCCTCGAAGGCACCAAATGACAGAATGAGAGATTTACCAGCTGAATGAAGAGCAAAGGCCCCAATGCAAAGTCAGCCATTGCACACCAACACTGGAAAACAATGCATTATTGTGCAGTTTATTTCAGTTGTTCATTCCAACCTATTGCACTGTCCTCCAGTTAGTCTGCAGCTAGTCACTGTGGTTTGATGCAGGCAGCACAACTAGAAAAGAGGAGAGGAGATATTGGGTTTGATATGATAAGAGACATCTGACTCATTCTATTAGCATAGACAATATCACACTGGGAGTGATTCTCACACACACACACACACACACACACATGCATGTATACACACAAATTAGAAAAACAGTAAAACAAAATGAAGTATCCTCTGGGGCCTCCCTCCCACATTGCCATTAGTCTTTAATGACACCCTTATGTGGGCATGGAACGAGGGGGGCAGCAGAGTGCGAGGGTGTGATGAAGGAAGCAAAGAAAGGACTGGGACTGGGGGAGGAACTCCGAATGAGAAACAAAGGGGAAATGGTGACAGTGACGATGGAGAGGAAGATAAGGAAGTGTGGAATAAGGAAGAGAGGAGATGAGTGCAAAGCAACCGGAGTGGAAAGAGGGAGAGGATGGCAGAGTAGCCCAGAGAGACACAGCGAGGAGGCAGTACTGGGGTGTGGTCAGTGCGATACAGGACCAGACTGCTAAACTGCAGACCACAATGTCTGGTAATAAGGGAAACAATCACAGCATAGCCTAACGCTCATTTATGCACCATTAATACATGGGAGAAGCATGCAGGATCATTTTGCATTGATACCGTTGTCATTAGTCATTTGTCTTTTGTTTAGCATGGATGGCCATGCATTTTAAATTTGGCTGCTATGCAGTGTACAGTTTTGGGTTTGAGAGGGCTTCTACTAACCCAAATGTGACAAAGCAAATGACAGAGTTGTGACATGACAATGCAACCAGGCTATTTAGTAAAGGATGATTCCTTCCCACTCACCCAGGAGCACATTCGGCTTAGTGCAAGTGTGTGTAAATAATACATAGCCGCTACAGCAAATAGAGGGTTACTGGTGGGTCACTGCAGAGTCAGACAGCATTCAGTAATTTTTCATGATATTGCTTTTACCAAAGAAGGTAAAAATACATTCCTGCTGTAGGGGTCATGTTGCCACAAACATAAGTACTGAATACACACACACACACACACACACACACACACACACACACACACACACACAGACACAGATGCAGTGTTTTCTCTTCTAGCTTGGTTTGCTTAGGCTGTGTCAGTGTTGTATTGGAAGCTGTTAGAAAGGTGTTTCTTATGTTTTGTTTCGCAATATTTCGGTACGTGACATCACTGTTGAGTGTGGTTATAGGTGCGACAGAGCACACTTCTGACCCCACCCATCAGTGACGCTGTGTGCATCTACCTCTGCGAAGCTTTATGCTCCTTGCTGAGTCTGAATGAAGCTTGCTGGCCTTCGCAGCTGAAATCGGTGGCCCTCCTCTTTCTGATGACATCGTTATTCTCCCTCACGTGAAAGACCCGGTGCAGCTGCAGAGAAAAGGTGTACGCTTCTGGCCTCACTGAGATTTATTTGGGTCAGCGTGCCCTCCTGTGCAGTCTGCATAAAGCTTCAGCTTCACAGTGTAGTGGTTGCTTAGCATGGACGTAAGACATTGACCTGCTGTTCACCCCCCCCGCCTCCCACATCAATGCTCTGCAGCAGTACAACGGAGACACTGGATGATGGAATCAGGACTGAAAACTGTAATACCGAAATAAAACATTGATACTGAGGTTGTTTATGTAAGAACAAACATTTTAGGAAATGTGAAAATCATTGTTATTCAACAAGCTTCTTATTCCTGTGTGATTGATATTCAGAGCTTCCTGTTTTTCCTCTTGTCTCCTTTTCTCATCACTCATTACAGTAGAAGACTTAAAAAAAACTGAAACCTTTGTCAGCACTTCCTCTACCCAGCCCTACTCACCATCGTCACATGACTACTAGCTGAACCCAATCTTTTCCAAAGTGGAAAATACAATAGACAAAGCAGATTAATTAGATCTCATCTCCTCATTAGTGGCGCATCATATCCTGTAAACACTGTTACACAAGTTCTGTTTAGATGTGAGGGAAGAGAGAGAGAGAGGGAAAATCAACATTTCCTTATTAGGTTACAGTGCATGCAAATTACAATTTGAACTGAAGCCAACCATACAACAGTGTGTGTCTAGTGCCACCACATGGATTATTCTAGTACAGCAGCTCTAACAACCGTGTGTGTGTGTGTGTGTGTGTGTGTGTGTGCTCGTGCTCGTGTGTGCTCGTGTGCGTGCGTGCGTGCGTGCGTGCATGTCTGTGTATTTCCGTTTGTGCGATTCCCAGATCTGTCAACAGCAGTGACTCATTATTTTTTTGTAATTAGATTTGTAAAGGTTCAACTCTCACTTGGTGTGTGTGTGTGTGTATGTGTGTTTGTTTGGTTGACAGGTCTATCCATGGCAGTGCGTCATGAATCTCTGTACTCAGGCCTGTCGGGGTTTAATGGAGCCCTGGGCTGCATGGCTGTTGGAGGACTCTTCTTCACCTTCAGCTGGAGGACTCACCTCTTTGCCATCGCCAGCGGTAACACACAAGCACACACACACAACAACCTATTGTGCATAATGACGGTGTTGGTGATCTCACATATGACGATCATGAAAGTACAAAGGGTGTAAAACACAGCGCTTATATTAAAAAGAATATATAATTAGTCCCTTGTATTGTGATCAGCCGATAACCAAACCTGCGTTTCACTCAGGATTTGTGTGGTATTACTTTCAGTAATGACATGTTGCCCACAACAGTTATCACACATTTGCAAAACGGCAATCTTTTTCTATCGATGAATGATGGAGAACCATTGGAAGGATTGCTCACCCCACTCTTTCATGAAGCCCCACAATGTTGTCATACTTTAAGCTAAAATGGGACATTTTAACTTCACTGCTCTGACTGATACAGTATGTAGTATACTTAATCGCTTTCTAAATAGTTTTTGGAAGAAAAACAAGAGCCATGTAAACATATTTCTTTGAGTACAGGTATCTTCTTTGGTTGAGTTAACCTTACTTGTACTTAGCAGGAATATTAAACCGAACAGACTGCAGAATAAAGCCAATTATTTTTGGTTCGGTCGTTATTCCTGTCATTATGGGATTCTGCCTCTGGAGAGCGACATAAACCAACAAGCTGCTTCAATATGCTTTGTCAATGGTGCTGAAACTAATACAGTGTTTCATGTTGTCTCTGTCCATGGTGCTGAAACACTCGCATGCAATGCAGTAGATATCACATAGAGGTTTTTCACATTTTTCAGACTTAATAATGCGCCTCGATGCAGCAGCATTGCTTTGGCTGTTGTCTGGATCTAAAGAAACTCGTACCCAAACATTCAGCTCCGTACTTTGTTTCCATACGTATTTCCCCTTTATTGTCAAATATTTCATTCACGTCCATTGGCAATTTCTCTGAACCAAATGGTTGTAATTGGTTAATAGGTCCTGTCATTTTGTCAGTATAATGCTTGATTTAATGGATATTTTTAGACTGGGCTGCCCTGTCTCATTGTGTCCTCATTCATGAATACAGACAAACTGACAACATTAAACCACATTCACACATCTGAAATTGCAGCTGGAGCACGCTGGACATCAGTGCTGACCTGTTTGCCAGGGAGCTAATCTACTCACATTAGGTAAATTGGTGTTAATTGGGGCCAACCTCCGTACCTGTTACTGTAAATACCTCAGCGACCTGGAGAAAAGGTACAGAGTGAGTGTGTCGCGGATGTATTTAGCCTAATTTCTTCTCCTCTGCACGCAGCCTTCCTCTCTGCATATGCTGACATCGCTCTGAGCAATCTGCTGGGAACTGTAAGTACACGCACCTCAAGCCATGTGTGTATGAAGCAGCAACACTTTGCAGAACAATATCAAACTTCCTGGTGGGAACTAGCTATGCTTAAGGGTGATGAAAATGACACTTTCCTCTCTGGGCTGAAAGTGTTTCACATAAACGGCAGTAGGGCTGTTGTATCAGAGACCTGTCACCCCACAGTTAAGAGGACTGGTCCATGATGTTGATTCCCAATGTTTGCCTTTACATGTCTATTACTGTAGTTAACACACATCTTTTATGCCCCTTTCAACATAACAGGAAGGAGGCTAGTGCTGAAACACTTCAACTCCTTTTTACATGTATAGAGCCTATTCTCACTCAGACTGTTCTACTTCTCTCTCTCTTATTCATTAGAATTTCTCTCCCTTTCTTTCTCTAGGTTGGTCTCCCAGCATGCAGTTGGGCAGCTACTCTGACAGCTACACTGATGTTGCTGCTGACCGGCAGTTTAGCAGCGTACCGCATCCCTATTGGTCAAGTCATGGCCCCTGAACACAACCTGCGCTCCCGCAGCCAATGGGAAGCTGGGAACACTGCAGACAGGGAGTGCACTGATGTGTAACGCATTGTACCGTACTGTATCAGTACCTTGAGCTGGACCAAACATAGAAACATTTTTATTGTGAACATTTTATAAATGATAAACTCCCATTCCACAATAGGCTCACAAGTGACTAAAAAAAAGTAGATTCAACACTTTGAGAATGCCGTCACTATACATTTTGTCCACAAGGTGGCAATGTATGTTTAGCAACAAAATAATGAAAACTGTTTATAAGGTATCACGGTTGTTATTTATGTCTCTGTATTCAACCATTTCTACTACATGTGTAACATTTTTAACCAAGCCGAATAAACAGCCATTTAAGGGGAAAGAAAACGTCTTTTAATAGTCATGAAATCAACACGTCAGTTCAGTTATTGTCAATAAAAACTGAACTGAATTCAACAGTAATGATTTTTAACCCCTTCATTACCCTGCATAGACATACTACGACAAAGCACGCACTGGGACTCATTGTAAAAACAGACATGAACATGTATCTCAATGCAGGCGGACGGTGAGTACACACGGACGACGTGATGCGTTTCTATAATGGCCGGAGTGGTCAGCTGCCTGGGCCAGGAAGTTAAAGGCAACTGTTTGAATCTTGAGACTTTATTATTATTATAAATTCTCGTCAATTAAAAAGTGAAGGTGTTCCATGGTTCATTCATAGATATAGTCTTTTTTATCACAGTGCCCCTGTGTAATTATTTTTATGCATATTTCCCATCAACATCTATCATCCCAAACACACACATGTCCACATTCTCACACAAACCATACACCCCAGTCTAATGTTAAAAAAAGACAACGAATATTAAACATTAAAATATTTTAAAGTTTTTTTTTGTATACAGGTGAAGTGACATTCTTCCACACACAATAACGTCCTCTAAAATGCTGCTTTACGTCATGCAATTCTATCTTAGTGCTTTCAGGATTATTTTTGTCTCCGTGGTTTTTAGTTCTGGGACTAAATTATTTTATCACGAACAACCTCACAGACGATGGTGATGAGGTTGGAATCGAGACGAAACATACGAAAGTGACTCTCAGTCTGTGATTGATCAAGCATAATAATAAAAAAAAGAAGAAATACAAATACTTGCACAAACACTAGTCTTTTAAGCTGCATTACAAAAAATTAACATTCGTCGTTCTACGTACTTTCAGTTGAAGATTTGATTGTGAGTGCTCTTGTGCTTCTTTTAGCATGACTGTGTGTGTGTGTGTGTGTGTGTGGTATGCTTGTGTTCATAATGGTTCAGAATAAAGGCAGAATGACATAGCTGTCTTAATTGGTATGTTTGTACACACTCACACACCATGTACAAAGTACCCACACATACACACTGGTGATGATTACAGTACCTAACAATGAAATTATTGAGATTATATCCAATAGAACCCAGTGTAAACAGATATGATGTGTGCGTCTCTGTGTTCAATGTACCTTATGTATCATGATTGTTTTCATGCACAATCTTGGTGAATATTTAATTATTTTTTTCCTGATGAATTTTAGCGTGCATGCACTCGCATTTTCTTGTGTTCTCTTTATAGCTATAATGACCGAGAAATGTCCAATAAAAAGATCTTCATTAATGTCGCTATTTTAGAGCATTCCATTGAAAGAATAAATGTATGTTTGTGTTGTATATGCTTCGTTTTTCACAATGTTTTGTTCTTCATGCATGTAAACAATCATCTAAACTAATCAAGTGTAAACAGTGACGCTGTGCCTGCGTCCAGTCCGCTGTTCGCAGACTCTACTTAACCAACAGGAGCTAGAAAACAACGTCCTAATAGTATCGTTTATGAACGAAGCAGAGGGAGCAGAGCACAAGATCGACTGTGGCAGCTTAACTGTGGTTGTCTACAGGAGGGGACTATTCTATGTCCGCTTAAAGGAATAGTTTGATATTTAGTGAAATTAATTATTCACTTTTTTGGAATGAGTCAGTTGAGAAGCTCAATACCACTCTCATGTCTGTACGGTAGATATGAAGCTACGAAGTGTGGGTCGGGAAACCAAAACAATGAGCTGAAAGATGCTAAAATGCAGCCGAGAGGAAATGCAGAGTTGGATGATGACTCTCGGGCGACCACTTACACATACAAAGAGTCTGATCCATTGTCGTTATGAAATGCAAAAATATTTGCAGCAATCTACTGCTCTGCTCCCATATTAAACGATTCCGTTGTCGACTTCCTTGTAACATGACTAAATCTTGTAATCCGTAGCCAGGGGTTTGAATCCGAGAAAGATTAGCACAGCTCTGCTGAAGGTTTAAACTCTAAGCTTATTTTATATTTTGTAAATCCTTCAGAAAGCTCAGGGTGCATCCCCGTTACTGCTGCCACACGGATTCAAAGGAATCCAGGAATGTCACTTTAAAAAAAATAAAAATAACTTCACCTCTTGACGGAGATAACACAGATCCCGTGTCTCTCTGCTGTACTGGACATACTGTGTTTCTAACATCTTTCTGTGTGTGCAAGTGCCTCTGTGTTGCAAGTGTCTGGTGGTGTGTGAGTGAGTGTGTGTGTGTGTGCTTATTTTCAGAGCATCCTCCCCAGCACCACTCCCTCTCTGCTCCTGGCTTCTCCTCTGAGGATCTCCAGGAAGCCCAGTTTAGTCAAGAACTCCAGCCTCTGACGGTCCGTCGGCTGCACCTCGCAGAACACACCCTGAGATCCTACACACACAGAAAAGAAATGGTCATGAATCATGTTCAGGTCAAATGAAGATCTTTCCCCCAGCATACACAACAAAATGCACCGACAAATACTCTTGTACATGAGGTAAAGGCAGAGGTTCATGTACGAAGAAATGCATCGTAGAGAACCGGTTAGTCTGAGGAAGCCTGTCATGGAAAGGGCTAATGTCAGCAGGCAAGCCAATAAATAATCAAAACAACTGAATGTAATGGTTGAAAACATCTACAGGCAGCTTGACTTCATGTGAAGTGGTATTACGACACAGTTTCGACCCTCCATATTTTGTTTTTGCTCTTCTGTTTAGCTTTGAGCCGGTGAGCACTAGAGGAGGTTTCGCATGCTGCACATAGGTATGTAAATATTTTCCACAACATTTCATGATGTACCATATACTGCACTTTTTTTTTTTCAGAAGCGATGGTCAATGGCTCCACACCCTGTCCTTACCGTTGGCCTTGAGCGCAGTGAGGAGGGCGGTGAGCAGGGTGCGGCTGACGCTGACGTCCACCAGCTCCGGCAGGGCGTCCAGTCGCAGCTGAGAGGGGAAGTGATATAGGAGAGTGTCGGGGTACTCTCCCTGGTCCTCCTCCATCAGCTTGATCAAGTCCTACACAGAGGAAAGGACACAAGGACATTCTCACAATGTGTTACTGATGATAGGTAAAGTCCTGGAAGTTAACTTTGTCCTATTCAGCTTATTTGATTGGGCATTTTTCTTGTCGGAGCTCGTTTGATGGAGGATTGTGGAGTTTGCCATGCATATTCCTTTGTTGCTGTAGTTTTCAACAGCTGCCACTAGATGCTACTAAGGAGCCATATTTGATGGATCGCACCTTATAAGAAGGCATAAGAGTTTCAAGTTACCCAACAAAATGATATACAGACACTATAGAGACCAATAATCATTGTAAATTCAAATTTCACCCAATTTTTTAAATGCCTTGTATCATCAACAGAGTCTCTGCTGTATCCGCTGCTTTTATTTTGCAGACAGACTTCTGTGATTCGTCTAATGTACTTCCCGTCTGAGTTGTTCACCAAACATATGTGTGTTATATAAAACATACAGCACACATGTATAGGCAGAGTCAGTGACACGAGGAAGAAAAGTAATTACATAAAAATACTGCTGTTATGTATCCCATGGCTGATAAAGCAGGAACAGATGCCACGCAAACACTTCTACCTACATACACCTGTGGCTGCAGTGTGAATGATGTCAGTGTGCACCAATGACGCACAGAGTGGTCAAATGAGTCCTCCACAGATGTCAGGCACTGACGGAGCCGGCGGTGTTGCTCACCACCGGGTCTGTTTGGCTCTTTGCTTGAGATCAGTTTGTCATGATGAGCAACACTGTAACCAAGTGTGTTGTCGCCTCCCATTTTCAACAAACATGCTGTACTAATGTAAGTGCCCTACATTCACAATCATGTACTTATTTAAAATGATTTCATATGTCTTATCAATGAAGAGGAAAAATGATGCATGCCTGTGCACGCCATTCACTTCCCAGTGGGTTATTAGTCCGTCACAGAGGGATCCAGATGTTGTAATCACAGGTACGTCAAAACCTGTGTGTTTATAGCTCTGTGTGTGTGTGTGTGTCTGCCCATTACACTCGTCGTTCAATGACTTCTTCTACTCCACATATTCACCTGTGTGTTGGGGACTGTGTTGCCCCCTTTAGGTGGGTATTTGTCCCTCATGGCAGGCATCCAGCTGACCTGGCACCGCTTGGCAAACGAGCGGACATCGAAGATGCCCAGCACACAACCGCACACACCCAGCTCATCCTCCAGGATGAAACAGTACTCGGGGCACATCGCCAGGCATGGTCCAAGACATCTATGGAAATGAAAAGACACTACTCATTTCAAAATATGTGAGTATAGTATTCAAATAGGATAAATATCCATTGAGGATGTGTTTTGCCATGCAGACGATTCCTCTATCTCTTTCTTTCTCTTTCCGTCTCTCAAACACACCTGTCTCCTATGACATCTGGGTGAGCAACACTGGACTCTTGGCCACCCTGAGTCCTCAGGTGGAGTTGGCGCACCATCCGATACAACTCCAACTACACACGCAACAACCACACACACACAAAATGAAAATAAACATTTAAAAAATATTGTCGTATGGTTTCATGCTCTGGACTATTAGGCCATTTGTTTCAGCACAATAGTGTGTAAATCTGCAGGTGACTGAATAATCTGGGTGCTTTAAGAACTCTACGTTTAATTTTGCACATTTCTCCATATAAGGATCTTACTGTGCGCTTGCAGAAAATTCCATAAATTTTCCATGACTTTCCATCACTGAGTCAGAGTTTATGCATGACCAAAAAATGTTCTTCCTTCCTGGTTCGTTTCCCTTTTTTCTGAAGGGGTGAATAGTGTTTCCACAGCAGCTATGCTAACGTTTTGCATATTCCCTATCTTGAACACACTTCTTTGACTTCCATGATATTCCATAAATTATCCTGGCGTGAAGTGTGAAACGATAACGTGTCGGAGTACCTTGTCCTTGCTGTGGTAGGGCCTGACGTTGTAGAGACGAGAGGTAGGGAACAGAGGAGGAGGATGAGTGAAGAGTTCATTGCTGCTGCCTATTGGGAGAAGCATCTACACACAAACACACAAAAACAAACACAGACGTTAAGCAGTTATGAAAGGATTGAACTTCAATGACACATATTAATCATTTAAGAATAAAAACATGCACAATAAAAAACAAACAAGAGGATTAATTCAAAAAATCTATGGAACATGACATGTTATACAAACACACCCCCTACCTGCACCTCCCCAGACACGCCCCCTTTGAACGCCCACGGTTCTGATTCCAATCCCAGCAGGTCTGCCCCCGTGGTCTTCCCACACCCTACCACAAACCAGAACCGAATGTCAGTCGGGTGACATCATGTGGTTAGGGCCAATAACAAGCCGGTGCAGACGGTAAATTATTGCACAGTTAAATCAGGTTTAAATCTGCATGCCAGCGTAGAAGTTTACCGTTTTGCAGCATTACAGCTCCCAAAGAGATGTTTTTTCAGTTTTAATGCTTCAAATAAATATTTGACGCTTACGTGGTGGTTCGGCTATCACTGCACTATTATCTGCTGAGCTTCACTAAGCTAGTGCTGAGAAACAATGATTGGATGTTGGGTTAATAGTGGAAACTTTTTCTTTCATATATTGTCGATAACAATGATTTATGCAGCAGGGGCTACTTGTAGTTAGTTGTTTCAGGTGTAGACTGGGAGACAAGGAGTTCAAAGGTCAAAGCCTACTTACAGTGGAAGCAGTTCTTCCAGGTGTCCATGGTGGAGCTGTCAGTCAACACCCGTCCATCTGAGTGGGACAGGTGAGTGGGTGGGGTTAGATTATAGTATAGTATGGTAGTATAACAAAGAATAGAAGAGCAAAGGCTATAGTATACTATACCACATAACGTTATAGTATACTGAGCTATGATATGCTACACTTTACACTTTAAGTATTATTGAGTAGTATAGCATAACATACTATTGGTATACAACACTATACTATACAGTGCAATGCTATTCTATACTGTACCATACCATAGGCAAAATATTACAGCAAACTACTGGTATACCATCGTTCAATAATGAATTATGTGTATACAGTACATATATATATATATATATTCATACATTTTAATTAACTTATTACAGTATAAGTATTGTAGTAGTACAATACAGTCAAACACATATTATTCTGTTTTCCAATAGTTTACTTATTCTCTTATACTCACCCAGCCAGCATATGAATGCTTTTGCCACCAGAGCCGTGTTCCTCAGGTCCCACACATAAGGGTAAAGGTCATAGAGCACAGCCCTGTTGGCCCCCCCCACCACGCTGCAGTGGAGCTGTGCGATGTCTTCACACAGGGACAGGACCCTGGAGGAGCGGCCACGCCACTCGTCGATCTGAGGACACACGTACAAAGTACAAAATCCCTCACATTTATGAATCATGCACTACACAATTCAACATTTTCCCAAACACTAAAATCTACACAAAACACACGCCGACCTTCTGAGGCGGTGTCTTCTTGCTGTTGGCGCTGACCAGGTGGCAGTTTGCTTTCAGCCAGTTCAGGTCCTGCAGCAGTTTCTGGGCAGACGGGCCATGCTCATGGGGCAGATAATACAGACCAACCAGCAGCCGCACCTGGGACTCACTCAGTAGGCCCTTCCCACCACAGAGCCCCCAACCCTGGGCCTTCGGTCCCCTGCCTCCGCCAGAGGGTGCGCCAGGCCTGGATCCTTGAGTTTGGTGATTGGGTTGACTCGGCTGGTTTGACCGCTTACTTTCCCCATCTCCTCCCTCCGTCTCCCCCTTGACTGGTGACGACGGAGGTGAACTGGAGTTCAGGGGGAAAACGGGGAGCTTGGCAATGGCAGATGGTCCTCTGAGGGTGGAAGGGCAGTCGGATCTGTCCGGAGTTTTGCAGCGAGTTGTTGGAACGGAGGAACGCTGGTCGGCTCGTGTGCTCTGCCGACCTGTAATGATAAAAAACAAAAACAAACATAGGTTATGTTATTAATTACAAATGTTACATTGTAACCAAAAGACATTTTAATATGTGGCAACCTTCAAACATTCAGTTTGTGGTCAACAGTGCTGAAACATTGCAGTTAAGCTACAAAAGGGGTCATGACGGTGACTGAGCAGGTAAATTATTTGTGACACAGCACCAAGTCATAGTGTTTCACCTGCTTGTAGTGGTTGGTTGAGTTCCTCCATCCAATCATGTAGTGCATCAGACAGAGCTCTATCAGGACAGTATTCACACTCCTCATCTAGAGCATAAATAGCATTGTGTTATTATATGAGGATAGTAAATTACTCGTATTCACACAGTAAAGAAAACCACTCTTAAATTCCTTTGCGCTATCAGTCTGTGAAGTTCATTACATTCCAGTTGGACAGGCTTTGGTGTAAAAACCTCCCCAGACACACACACACACACCACACATACCTCTCCTTTATCTGAAAATACACAACTTATCTTGCTGGTCTGTACTTCCTGTTTTTAGATCATTTCAGTCAAATTTGGACAGCACTACAAATCATAAAGTTGAATCCCTCTCACTCAGTAATTACTTCACACTACCCACCCCCCTCACTCTCATGCAATCATTAGAATCCCTCTTCCATTTCCATCCACGTCGCAGGCTGCTCTTCCTCTCTCTTCTCACGCCTTCCCTCGAAGCGTATTTGTCCTCCAGCCCTACGCCTTGTTTCCTCGCTTCTCATTTCTTCCTTCATCGCACTGCACAATTATTCCTCCAGCACTGCCTCTCCACGCTCGTTTCTAGAACAATGTCACACTCGACAGTGGTTTTCTTGATCCAACTCCCTTGTTTCCTCTTTCTTTCTCTGGTGGAATTCTCGCGTGTTTGACTGCGACAGTAAAATCAAATGCAAATGTGATGCAAGGGCTGTTACAGCACCACTATCCTAAAGACCACACGGTTTCACCGTATACTTCAAATGTAAAGCATCAGAAATCAATGCACTTTGTGTGCAATAGAGTGATCAATCTAAAAGCTATGATCTCTTAACTATTTCTGTAAATAGATCCGCTTAATGTGAGAGTAGATGAAGATTGATAGAATTGGTGAATTGTGCAACTCAGTATGAGGGAATATTTAACTGCTTATTGAGTAACTTTGTCCAGGACAACAGATGCAGCTTTAATTCCCACAAGTTGATTTATTTGTTAAGTAATATCAGACAGAATTGTGTTAGTTGCCAAGCAACACTGGCTCGTTACACAGGAAGCAATGGGACTAACTGTACATGGCTCTGATCTGGCAGAGCCAATATTAGTTTATTAACTTGGGACATCTCCCGTCTCATTACTGCTACTTCCTCCTCCCTTCCATCTGCTCATTAAGCCTTTCTGCCACATCCTTGCGTCCACCGATCCCTCTCACCTTCCCTCTCCTCTTTTCCAGCTCTGTACCAGCTCCCCAGCGAATGGAGAGGGATGTAGTTGGCTTCAAACTCGCAGTTGGGGTTGAGTAAGAGGCCTCTCAGGTGGCTCCTCAGCTGAGGTTCTCTGCCCTTAAAAGGCCCCAAGAAGAGACGTCTGGAGTCATAGTCATTAGCGTGCAGGTTGTCCCAGATGAGCGGCGGGCGCTGGAGCACAGACTCCACCTCAGCCAGGCAGTCGACAGACAGCTTCCTGGAGATGACCTTACTGCCTGTGGGGCCGAGGGTGGAGAGAAAAGGTTCAAAAAAAGGGAAGGGAAGATAAAAGTGGGAGCCTAAAAGGTTAAGAAACAAATCTGAGGGAGACAAAGGGGGACTTAAATGAACAAGTTGGCGCAGTGGGACAGAGAAACAGGGACCAGAGAGGCTAAGTGGACTGTTTGCATTATGTAATGAGAATGAACGAGTCGAGCAGTTGAACCTAGACCAGATTGAAGAGGCTCAAGACTAACAGAATGACATTCAGACAGACGAGTACAACAAACTCACTGAACTCTCTCTCTCCAAATGAGAACGTCAACAACCGCTTTGTTGCCAAGCAACATACCGTTGTGTGTGTGTGCGCTTGCACTCCTTTGCTGTAATGTGTGTGTTTGTGGCTGCAGCCGCTGTGGAGTTTATACTGTGTATGCAGCTCTGTGTTGTTGCCTTGGTGCTGTTGATTCTATAAGAAATGATGTGGCTTAATAATGCTTGTTGCAGCCACCGTGGTATCCATAGATCATTTATTGTTGTTGATTCCCGTTTAATCGTCTTGACTTTTGGGGGTTAATTTTAGTGAGGCTACACTGAGGAATGTGGTTGTATAGGCTATTTATTATTCATAATCAGTTGTATGCACAGGCTGCCAAGTGCCTTCTATGGAAATGGAACTGTTGGTTTTGTACATTAGGGCTCATGTTGCTGACGTTGTAGTACTCTTTCTACCTCCGCCTAGCTCACAAAGAGTTCGAAAAATATCAGAAGAACTAAAAGAGAGTAGATGACAAGTGTGTACATGTGTGTGTTTCTACGGTAGTTCCATGTGGTGATGCATTTAAATGGTTTTCTGGTCTTTAGAGGAGGTTGTGTGTGCTTTTATTAGCCAAGAGGTTGCAGGTCTACTAACTAATGAGACCTACAGTAGAAAACTGACTCTGGTTTATGTCTGCAGGAATACAGCCACATCATCATTTAAATCATTGATTTCTGACAATTATAATTGTTTAAATCCTGTAATTCATCTCAATAGATTTGGTATTCATGCTAACATTTGTATGCGTCTCACCCGTCCATATCACTGTTATGTTGGGGAGCAGGTCCTCTCCAATAGTCTGCAGGTAGGGAGACTTTGAGACACTGGGAGAACACAGAGAACCACAGTACTCTACAGGGAGAGAGGACCAGAGGTATGTTTCATTATCAGTAAACATCTGGGCAGATGTCACATTTTACAAGGTCCTGTGCACCACAAACATTCTAATGCTACTCAGCTCAGTGCTCCCACCTGTAGGGCAGAATAGGAAGACGGGTGGTTCGCCCAAGAACCGGTAGATGTCATTGGTTACAGTGACCTGAGCATGGGCGAATGACGAAAAGGCCTCGCTGTCGGCCTGACACATGGAGTGATCGATGTCATCGAACAGAATGGCAAATGCCTGGCAACCCAGGTCCGATACCTGGAGGGAGAGAAGAGGTTGTGCGTGAGAGAGAAAAACAGACGGTTTTAATCGTTATCTCGCTGTGTCGCATACCTGTCTCAGCTTGCGTTTGAGTAGCGTCAGGTCACAGGAAGATGAGAAGACAATGTCCTGACCGGGAGACAGGGCGTAGACAAACCTCTGGCCTCTCGACTGGGCCTCTTTAATAAGAGTACGCAACTGACCTAAGAGCAGGAGGGGAGGAGAGGAAATGTCTTGAATTTGAAATTCAAAGTGAGACAGAATGAGACTCAGTTGCCAGGCTTTTCCAAAAATGCTGAAACTACGATTACAAATGTCTGAGAATGCCAAACATTAATCAGGTTAACAAGTTAGGCTCTAGTCTGCAGTCAGCCGGCAATTCATCAAACTTGGTATGAGTTGGATGCACACATGTTCTTACCCTCCTCTTCATGAGAGTAGACTTCTCTCCACAACAGTCGGTGCTTCAGGTCATCCTTCGGGCCGTACAAGTAGGTGTTCAACCCCCAACTTTGCATCCTGGCACAGAAAGACATTAACAGGGGAGGTAAGGGGAGGGAACCTATTACTGAAGTGTAGGTTTAAGTCACTTCATTGCTAAATCTGTGAACCTGCAACAAGGGAGTCAGCAACCACTTTTGACAGTAGCTTGATTTAAGTACTATATATATATATATATATATATATATATATATTTATATACATATATGAAGCCATATGCTTAGCTTGGTCTCCCCGGAGAGAGTGAGGAGAAGCTGAGAGAGAGACAATGACAGATGGAGGGAAGAAACAACAGAAAAACAACAAGCAGCAAGAAAATAGATCCACTGTATTGATCGTGGGGCTCCATGGCCAGTTACAGGAAATTACCTCCTGAATTATAAATAGAGCATAGTACTAGAAGTGAAACAATAGCTGCATCACACACACACACACACACACACACACACACACACACACACACACACATGACTATTGCTCTCTCTGGACATGGACCAGCTCTTATCATCTTTGTCATTTGTGGGTGGACCGTGTGCTCACTCTCTCCCTGCTTCTCTTCCTGGACAGATGGTATGCAAGTCGCCTCCACAGAGCTGCAACCTACCTCCTTCAAACGCACAAAACAGACACATACACACATACTGTACACATAGTCACACTCGCAGCCCTAATCTGCCAAACTTATGCAACACTCATTGTATGAATTTTGCCTGCACCCCACACTTTATTTTATAAAAGACGATCTATAAATAAGCCTGGAGCCCACACACTCAGCTGAATGAGTTACTCATGGTAATGCATGTATCACCTGAAAGTCAATAGACATTTAGGGCCACATTATAGTGACTTGGTTTTAGTTACTGATTGTATGTTTTTACAATATGAAATATACAATTTATCATAACATGATAATGATTTGGTCTGTATCTTTGAGAGCAGAGGAGAGCAGAGAGCAGAGGGAACAACTTATCTCCGGGGATGTAGTCGGCTGTCGCTATTGGCTGTCGAACTACAAAACTGTGTCACAGTTCCCAACAGGGATGTACGTCGCTTCTCTCGTTTGTAAGATCAGTGTGCCATCAACAATGAATTGGTCCCCTACTAAGTACAAGGTGTAAACATGGGGTAATATAAATGTGCATGAAAAGGGAACGCCACATCCTTCATTAGTGCGTCAGTTCATATTCAACACACTGTTGCCCCATTATCAATATGTCCATGTTTTAATCTAACTAAAATGGAGTGTCTGTCTGTCTGTCTGTGGATGGATGGATGGATGGATGTCCATCAATTTTCTCGACAACCGTTCATCCGATCGACTTCACGCTTGGCGGGTGTATTGCTCAGGACCTAAGGAGGTGCGGTGTCGAGTGTGAAGTTGTTTGAATGAGCGGCTCTAGAGAACGCTGCAAGCAGCGATGCCGGAGGCCAAGCCCGTTCCATACAGGCCTATTTTGAACAGGCACTTCACTGCTGTAGTTTTCATGAATTTATTTTTCACTAGTAAATTATCTTTAAGTATTCCCCCGTAGTTCACTGTCCTGGAAATGACAGCGAGCTGATTCCAGCTGAAAGAGCTTGTGTCTCTTTAGTTGATGAAACTGTGGCAGTCTGAACCAAGCTGCCTTGGTTTTGTTTAGTCAAGACTCAAAGAGACTTGACGCATGACCCTGCTGACTTGATGTGGGTTACTGCCACTTGGAGCACTCGTACTGTATAGAAAATGTGATTCTCTTGGATGCTGATTTTATCTGGCTTTGTTCACATTTGTTATGCTGCCATGATGCTTGCTTGCAGAAGAGAGCCTATTATGGCACTTCACTGGTGTCGCTGCACACAAAGAGTGTGGTTGTGCTGAGCAGCTCCCTGGTGTGAAGGTCTCTGCATGGAAAAAAAGATGTTGTCGCTAAATAAAGAACCTCGGGCACAGCCAAGGTCTCTGTAAAGACTACGAGGACACATGCCTTCTGTGTTAGGATGATATAAATGTACTGATTCCAGTTTAATGTCTGTGCAATCCTTACAGTGTTTGTTGAGATATTTCAGCCCATCTTTGATCCTCTTTCTCATTCCACTATAGCAAAATGCAGCATCTGCCCCTCCCTCTCCCCTTTCTGTCATCCAGAACTGAGCCTCGGGACTGAGGACGAGCCTGCCCTTTGCTGTGGAGTCATTCTGCATCAGTGATTTCTCTCAGGTCTGCCTGGCACTGATGTAGAGGCGTGCAACTGGATGCAGCCCACAGGCGTCAGGTCAGTAGCTCCTGAGCTTTCACGCTATTATGTCATGTCGCCGCGTGGTTGTTTTTTGACAACCACGCGACGAGGTTAACAAGACTTATGCATCGACACCTGTCCTCACATACAGAACAGTACATGCAGGCCTGCAGACACCAGGTTCATTACAGTTTACGGGCTTACCATTGGAAGAGAACCTTCCTCTGATCCATAGTCCAAGGCCGCCCATAGAAACCTGTGGAGTAAAAAAATACATATGGCTTTATCTTTGCTGCAAATGCAGATTTCCTCACGCATTTTATATCCAAACAGACATATGCACCATGGCATTCCATATCATATACCATATCTATGACTCTACCATATTTTTAGTTCCAAGCTCTGCAGCAATTAATCACAAACTGGACAGTTATCAGCTACTGGACACAGCTACAGTTCTGAATGTATGGGCACATAAAACGATGCAAGCTCTTCCAGTGCTCGCTTGGTCACATCCCCTCTGTGTTTGGCAGAGGCATAATTCATCTCCAGCTACACTCTCCATCACATGTTCTATATTTAGAAATGGGAGCATCTCCAGTGTCCCGCTCCCTCCTTTGTGTGTTTGAATAAGTCTGCAATGTGTGTCTGTGTGTGTCTGGTTCCGCGTGTGCGTCCATGTCCGTGCATGCGCACATGTGCGTACAGTATGTTTGCCATAGTGAGACGTGAATCTGATCCACCAACAATCCAGACTGCTTTCTCCTGCATGCACATGGCCTTTTGGTGTGCATGTGTATGACATCTGTACCTGTGTGCATGTGTGTGTGTCCTGCAGAGTGCTCCGAGCCAGACCTATATACTACTGTTGGATGCCACCACATTGGACTGAGAAACACACACATAAGGTGTGTGTGTGTGTGTGTGTGTGTGTGTGTGTGTGTGTTAAAGCTGCATGATCCGTCATTCTTTCAATATCATTGCAATATATATTTCCACAATGAACACATCCCAATGGGCTGTGACACCAGATTATATCAGAATTATAGAGCTGGAAAATGGACAAACAGAGTGTTGAAACAATTTAATTTTGCAACAATTTTAAGAATCAATATTTGTTTGAGTCATTTACGAACAAAAATGCGAAACATTTGCATTGTATTTTACCTTCCCAGACATGGGGGTTTGCTGCTGTACTCTGTTTTATAACACTGTGTTAATTGGATGTTTGGGAATGTGCGGGTTTTGGACTTGTTGGTCCGACAAAGCTATACATTTAAAATTGTCACCTTTGGCTCTGGTAACTTGAAATGTGCATTTTTCACTATTGCCTGACATGTCATAGACTTAATTATTCAAATAATTAGCAATAAAAAAAACTGACAGCCATATTTCAACTTCATTTTCAGCATTATATGGATCTGTTGTAAACATTGCCAACAGTTTTGACAAGGCACCTAATCATCTCCATAATTATGCAACCCAGTTTAGCGTGGTATCGAGACTGCACAACTATAAAAATTAACAAAAGTTAGCATTGAATATATATATATATTGTTTTATTTGTGCAGTCTTTTGATGATTTCGAGATTCAAAGATGAAGCTGACAGAAATGATAAGAACAGATCTGGTTTTTCACCTGTTCTGCATTGTTGTTGTTTTTGATTTTTACACAAAAAACTATATTTATTTTTTGTCTTTTGTTTGTATATTTGCAGCATAATTTCTTCATATTTTATGTGTGTGAGGTGAGAGGGTGGGTAAAGGGACAGGTATGTCACACTATTACCACCTTCCTTCTTTTGCAATTACCATCATCAATTTCTTCTTCTTCACCATTGTCTGCTTGTAAACTGCGTTGTCATTGTCATTAATGTTATTACTACCAACACTGTTATTGTTGTGGTCATTCTCTCCTGTTCTTTGTAAGCATTATCCTTATCACGTTCAACATAATCAATCTTCATTACCATTTTCATTTATTTGATTGAAGCTCTCAAATAGTCTTCTTTCATAGTCTCATCATTATCATCACCACGACTATCCTGCCACAGCATCTCCATCAGCATCCCTACTGTCATGTCATCCCAACAATATCATCCCAGCCTCCAGCCATCATTATCATAATTACCATCTCAATCATCATCTTTGCCTTCACCGTTATTGTCAATAGTCTTCACACCTTCCTCATTACCACTGTCAGCATCTTCATTTCCACCAGCCATCACCCAGAGTATTTCATTTATTTAGGCTGCAGCCTTTGAGCCAGACATTACTGAATCCTTTTCACCGCCTGCTCTTTGATCTCCACTTCAAGCCTGGCTGATCTCCACCACATCATCTCATAAAGACCTTTACATCCTATCTGTGTTCATACACACGTTATCACTCCCGCGCCCTTCCTCCCCTGCAGACGGTGGCAAAACAATGCTGAAATGTAGGTCAAACGGTGGTCTGTTCAAAATCGTGTCCCATAGGGAATAAAAAAATAAATCACATGATCTCACAGGATGTCAATAATGAAGTCGGTCGTTCTTACCTTCCACCACCCCACAAATAAACTGCTTCTTCTCCTCCATGCTGTCCTCAGCCCCGCTGCCTCCCTCCGCGGAGGACGAGATGCTCTCCCCGTCTGTGAGCTTAGACACCGGGGATATTCTTCATGCTTCTCCTCGGTCTGCCTCCGCCTCCTCCTTTCCTCTCTCCTTCCCTCTACAACGCTGGGGCTGTCGTGCTGCGTTCAGGTGCTCAGCGGAAGCACCTGTTTTCTGGCGCTAAACGCTCATGAAACCTAATAACAAAAGTCACCCTGAGGAAGAGGTCGTTTTGGTGGTTGAGTTAATACAGCGAAAATTATAATAGAGAGAAACCTATCTTACTTTCTGCTGCGGTGACAGAAGTTAGGTTTATTGTTAAATATTATTGTATATAGGATATGTTAACGAAGTGAAGTATCTTTACAATAAAACCGCAGAATTAAACAATAAAATAGGCTAAAATAAGGAGACAACATGACCGTGAAATAGGCATAAAGACGTTTTCAAAATGTAATGAGGAGCCTTATAGCAGACACCATAAATCAAAAAGAAAAGAAAACGTTTGTAATATGATTAGCTATACTAATACCTCAAAAGTGCAGGGCAATAGACGTTTTTCCTGGCAGATATTTTATTTATCTGAAAAGCACAGGTGAATTAAGTAACATTAATAATAACGACTGTATCCATTTAGGCGAGTCACTTCAACGGCCCTGCTGTCTACTGTCAATGTGCTGGCTTACTGGGACCGTCTATGACCGTAACACAGGAAGGAATAAAGGACCTGTACATTTCTATTTAGGCCAGCAGGGGGCAGGATAACTCAATACAAAAACACATACATACTTTCACCGTAGCTAGGTTAAAGTGACATGAACTGTTAAGTTAAACGCAACGTTAGTCACTTCAATCAGTGTTCAGTCCACTAACTTGTAGGCTAGATAACGCCAATTATTTGCATAATACAATGTATGCAAGTTTATAGTTAAAAGTCTATTTCATTTTTCGATACAGCATTTTGTGATTATAGTATAGCTAATTTGGTGAATAGAAAAGCAGCAGGATGAAGCTAAAACAGAGGGGAACACTGCACTCATTTTACCATGTAAAGATTAGCTTACATTACTTAAAGGTAGACACTAGAAACATGTTTTTTATTACCATTCAAGTGTGAAAAAAACAAACATTGAAGATATGAGATTTACATTTCTTTCTAAAAAATAACCTCTATTTTGATACAACATTTCTAATACATGTTCAGCATGAACCAAATATTGTTTCACACATATAGTTCATTCATAAAATAAATGTAGCTAGCTATGATTGGAAAACAATGCAACTTCTTTACAATTTTTCACTGTTACAGCGGTCTCAACACATTTTACAAGACACTCTCCTGTTCAGAGAAAATGCCGATTTGCTCATCTACCTAACATTTCTATCTGTCATTTAAGTGTTTAATCTCATGATTCAGATTTTTCCGGTAGCCATGAAGGCAGCATCTGCCTCCGCTTCCAGTCTCCGGTCCGCACAGGCGCACCGTCCTCCTGTAAGCAAGAGGAGCAAGGTGTGTGTGTTAATCACAGTCATTGGCCATTTCGTCAGCCTCATTTTTCACATCTGAATAATTTGGCAAATTTTCAGATGTAGGCGGGGTGGCTGAATTGATCTTTATCTGTGCTCTGAGTTTAAAAAAGATGCACTTCATACGAAATATACCTTTACTTTACTGTTTTAAAAACTATCAGGATTATAGCCCCCAAACTGTATTTTTTAATATATCTATAAGGCTAATGTGCTGTCTTCCTTTTCTGCCCTTTTTGTATTACCACTGGATATGTGTCTAATACCTTTGTACATTTACTATGGTATTATTGTGAATTAATAGTATACTGTATAAATCTGACTCTGAGCACCCCTTGCTGGAATTATAATGAATTACACCGGTGCCACATCAAAGGGTTAAATCATAGCAGATCATTGTGCTGGGAGATAAAGGAGAAAAATTAAATATTACGATTTTTTTGACCAAATACCAATATTGTAGGGTTAAAATATATAAACATTTTTGATAAATAATGATCAGTGATGTGGATGTAATGACTAGTTTAATTGGCTAAAGGAAAATAAAAGAACAGATAAAACAGTCCGGTAAGTTCAGAAGATGACATCCCTTTACTTTAATGCAACCTTGAAAACCAGGAAAAGACAACACGTATGCAATTTTACACCGCCGTGCAGCCCATATATTTACATATACATGTGTGTGTCTGTGAGTGGATCAGGACCTGAATCAGAAGCTTCTAGCCAGTACAGCGAAGCTGCAGGAGGAGTAGACCTCCATGAAGCATGAGTAGACCGCTCTGGCCATCATGGGCCAGTTTGCTCTCTGAGGAGAAATGCTTCAGCAACCTTGTGAAAAACACAAACAGGGTGAGTACAGAACGGACATAGGAAGTGGAAAACGCATCCAGTCAACATCACGTTGCAGGATGGTTTGTTGTCCTCACAGACCGTTCTTCAGTCAGGTGATTAAACCTCTCCATATTCTTAAGCAAGGCAGTGAATCCCCTTGAGCCGTCGGGGAATCATGTGGCTGACCTGGACCTCTGGTCTGCCACTTTATGCGAGTACACGATGTGAAGGAGAACCTGCAGACCCAGGCCTAACCACAAGAGGCAGTAGAGCATCAGACACAACACAGATGTGTTGGAATCTGATATTTAACTGCATTTATTTCATTCAAGTATTGTGTAATGTTACAGGGGAAAAAACGTATTATTATATTATTGTTTGATTCTGGTTCATCCAGCGGTTTCAAGGACACAATATACTGTAAAGATATGTTACAGACTTTGTTGGACACAGTAACACATACATTATGTTTCATCAAATTATGATGTGTCTGCATCAAATGCTAATGTGTACACTGGACGGTAATGGTGATTATGTCTGACACAGTTCCCCTCAAAACATTATCATTAAACTTTGAAAATAGATTATACAGAGATGCTGCTAAAAGTAATGTACAGATTATAATAATATGTTAATGATAGATTTATCAAGAATCATAGATGTATTGTACAATGTAATGTAGTATATTTTGTGGATATTTTAGGTAGTCCACAGTGTTTTAGTGGGCATGTAGTTCACAAGGAAGCACTGTAACTCCTAACCTCATCTCAGAGCAGAGTGCCATAATAATAAAATGAAAATGTGGGACCTATTTTAACATTTTAAATATTTTATATTTATATAAAAAACTGTGTTCTGTAACATTTCACGAGCAAGGACCACACGATGAACAAGATGGTAGCTTCAGTTGTTACAATATTTATTGACTGTCACTGAGAAAAGTCAGTTAATATACCAGAAGAAATCTGAAAGAATCTGTCAAAATAAGAAAGACGACCCCCCCCAAACGTGGAAACATTTTTAGTTAAAGAGAGGATTAATAATGATAATTATGTTTAGTTTTCACACATCAGAAGGTCTCATGAGAAAACCCCTTTTCCCTCACAGACCTGTAAGAGAGGAGCAGGGGAAATCCCATTGTATCTGTGCTACAAAGCATAAGTAGATAAGTATAAGGATAAGTAGACCGGTTGGGCCAGATCTGCACACATCATGAACACAGCAAATTCTCAGGTTTATCTTTTACTTCCTGATTCCTCAAACATGTTGTCTTTGTCATAGCAGCTGAGCACGGATAGACATCATACAAGTATTTGGCTTCTGTACAAGCAGCACACGGTACACAGGAGCATTGGAAGGACTGTACTTTCAGGCTAGAAGAGGTAAAAGAGTAAATGGTATCTCAAATGAATGATGAATGGAGTTGGTTTACATATTTTAGACGGAATTAATTAACATTCTTTATTGAAATGCATGTTGTTGTTTTTTTTAAAGATTTAACTCATGGATTATGGGCTGATCATCTTTGTGCTCACAGGTTGGTGCCTCTTGTTTGATTATTCTGGCTGTCTTTCTAACTTAAACAGTCTTCACTCAGTGCTGCATATAGGTATTTCTGCATTGGGTGGAACTGAGGAAAAAAGAGGACAATTTATAACACAGAAAATGCCCGAAATGACCACAATGGCTGTTTTATTGTTTGTTAATTAATCAGTTTTATACAATACATGTATTCTTGTATAGATTTTGAGGGAAATTCTAAGTACAGCATACCACACCCTCTTTTAGACCATTCATTCAGATAAGTAAAACCCCCCCAAAAAAATGTAACAAGGAAAACATTTTATAAACCTCAAGAGCAGCAACAAGTAAAGTATCCCTCTCATAGGAAGAACAGACATGCAATAGATGTTTGTACAGAATAACCAACATAAGGAAATAAAAGTATGGACAATCAGGATGACAAAAATAAGGATAGATTGTAAATGGAAGAAGAATTTGGATTTCCCCCATTGAACTGGTTCTCCTTTTGTCGTCAGCAGTAAACAATGCTTCACTGAGACGGACTGAAACTAGATCCGACACAAGCTGAATGATAAAATGTGAATAATTGTGAAATGTGAAGTGAGGCATTCATTTTTAGTCATAATACAGTACAACCCAGTCAAGGAAATGGTGGGGAGGGAGGGTTATTTTTCACAGCTATTTAACTATGAATACATGAGAAACTTAGACAGGTATAGTGTATGAACACATTTTTTGGTTTACTTTTCGAGTAACTTTTAGATGAGTTAGCTCACAAAAATCTCATTTGATGCACCTTATGCGTAGTACCTCTTTGTATTTACTGCAAGTGAACATTGAGAGCCTACATACAGTACCTTATGAAAAATAAAGTTTTAATAAAAAACTGAATATGCTTTGTTTTAGGAGCACTGGTCTATGTTGTCTCTGCACAAACTCGTCAGTACGTCTTTGTGAGCACGCCACTGAACTGGACTGAAGCTCAGAGCGTCTGCAGACAGGTCTACACTGACCTGGCCACCACGGAAAGCACAGCTGACGTCAGCGCCATTATCAGCACCACGTCAAACTACACAGGCACGTTCTCATTATTGGTATCATATGCATCATGTGTATATACAGTATATGTAGAACATACATCCACAGCAGTCAGGGGAAAATCGCTTTCCAAAAGTTTTTTTGATAAACCTACTACGAATTGATAAAATTATGAAATATGATAATGTGACGACAGAAGTCCTCAATGAATAATAGAGGAGGCACATAATTTAAGTGATGCTCAGTAAAATCATTTACTTTCCATGTCTATTCAACATTTGTGAATGAATATCTTTGAACAGGCGAGGCTTGGATAGGTCTCCATGATGACTTGGTGGGCAGCTGGAGATGGTCCCTCAGTGACAGCAGCTTTTATGCCGAAGGAGAGACGGAGTTTAGAAACTGGCATCCTGGTTATCCCATCAATAGCGGAGGGCACGAGTCCTGTGTGTTACTTTCTCCTGAGATTACATACTTTGGCACTTGGGAAGACGTTAGCTGCAGTTTCCACCAACGCTTTGTGTGCTACAATGGTGAGTTTTCTGACTGCGTTAAGACTTAAGAAAAAGCCCAATAGATCCACGACATAACATTTATAAAAACATCTGGCCACTTCTATGTATTTGTTATATTTGTGGAGGTGACATAAGTAATGTTCCTTCCCACCGAATCCAAATCAAAATGAGGGTGTGATTTCATCCTGATATTGTTTATAACTCCTTTTCATCCATAAATATCCAGGTACGGTAAATGACACATCATCCTTTGTTAAGGTTGACACACGTTTAAATTGGACTGAAGCTCAGAGATTCTGCAGGGAGAATTATGTCGATCTAGCTAGGTACAGTACAATATTTTTTTCCACTTTTAATCACTCTCTTCCTGTGTCTGTTCATTTGTTGTTTTTCTTGTTTTTTTCTTGCTTTGCCTCAAAGTTAAGTTAATCTTTAATTATATGACCGTAAATAACTTGTAGCTGAGTCACGAGTCATAAGGTATGATTAGGATCATGCTGCTGTTTCTCTCTCAGTATCCGAAATCAGACGGACAATGTCGCCATCACCAACCTGTCAGCTGGGGACTTTGTGTGGATCGGTCTGCACCGGGAAAAGCTGTGGTCTGATGGGAGCTCTTCTCTGTTTCGACACTGGGCCAACGGGCAACCAGACTATGACACAGAGGGATGTGTCTCCACAGCGTTCAATGACGCAGGACGGTGGTCTGAAAATAACTGCTCCCTCAGTTTCCCATTCATCTGTTACAGAACAAGTAATGTGTCTAATTTCTGCTCACAGACTATATATAAGTTACAAGTTGTCTGCATAGGGTTAATGCTTCTCAGAACGTCTGAGGTATGAGACCATTCTGTTATACAACTTACTGTTTTATTAGTTGTTCTTTTTGTCCCAGTTCCCCCCAATGCAGAAAGCTTCAGATCAACAGGACAAGATGAGACCAGTATCACTCTGCAGTGGAATAAAGTGAACACCAATGTCAGCTTTATTCTCCAGTTTAATGGTACAGAGATAAACATCACTGCACCAGATGGAGACGGACCAGTAACTCACACAGTCTCATCTCTCATTGCTGGAACTAAATACACATTCACTCTCTTCTCTGTGTTTGAGAGCGTCAGAAGCAGTGGAGTCAACATTACTGCAGTCACTGGTAAGATATACAACTTAAAAAAGATGCTCTGTTGGAACTCAGGAAACCATCACATTATTTTCAGTGTGACAGTGTTAAACTAAAATGTATTTGCTATGTCTGCCATTGTGGCACTAAATGTCCTGCTTCTCTACTTATACAGTTTATGAATTTCAAATCATGTACTGTATTAGCTAAAACATTAAACTCCTTAATTTCCCCAAAGTAATCAAACTTCGAGTCCTTTGAATATTTGAGTTCTTCATTAACTGTTCACTACCCAACATGTCAGGCTAGCCCACTGACCAATCACGTATGGCTAGGCCAGCTAGCAGGCTCTGGCACGTCAAAGAATACGCCCAACATGTTAAACTAAAGATCTGATTGGTTGAACACTATGACAATCAACAATATCGTCCCCATTCACTTAAACTGCAAAGGGATTCACTTGTGAGTCTGCAGGCCTCGGGCCTCTCTTCTTACCTAGAGACACAGGGGTGAAATCTGATTGGATAAAAGCTCTACTTAAAACAAGCTGCACTGGAAGCAGAGCAACCGAGGAAGACAGTAGCTGTGCAATGAGAAAATGAGATAGTGGGAAAACAAATTACAATACATATGGTGTATTCATGAAAAATTATTAAATTATAAAATAGCTATAACTTTGTGATTCTGTCTAGGCCAGCAGAGAAGGCCTTGCTGGCCCTGACGGCCCAGCACTGCATTCTTTACAATGCAAACATTTATCTTGAATAATTGTATCTTGAATAACGACCATTGTGTTTTGTTAAAAATGGGATACAAAATGTTTCAACTTAAACGGCCAGATGGTGCATGAATATGTTTTTGTTAACGTATTTTTTTGAGAAATTCATTCCCATCTCTTTTTGTGTCTCAGCTCCTCAAAACACAGAAAGCTTCAGATCAACAGGACAAGATGAGACCAGTATCACTCTGCAGTGGAATAAAGTGAACACCAATGTCAGCTTTGTTCTCCAGTTTAATGGTACAGAGATAAACATCACTGCACCAGATGGAAACGGACCAGTAACTCACACAGTCTCATCTCTCACTGCTGGAACTAAATACACATTCAGTCTCTTCTCTGTGTTTGAGAGCGTCAGAAGCAGTGGAGTCAACATTACTGCAGTCACTGGTAAGATACTTGACCTCATTATTATGCATAATAGCAACTTATCAAACCATCATCTGCTCTACACCAGTGTAAAACTAACATGTATTTGTTGGTCATTATATTTCCTTATATAATGTCCCACATCACAGCAAAGACAGTGTGTGCTTTTAAACAAAGTAAAGCGATCACATTTTAAACTCTTGCTGTTTGGTTCCTTTTTTTAATCATTGATCACATCTCTTGCTGAACAAAAATGCTATGTGTTACAATTAAAACAGGAAAACTGACTCCAGGAGTTGCAGACTGTCCGTCTCACTTTTTGTGTTCCTTATACTCAGCGTCAGATTTCATTCATGTGGGACGCAAAATGACAGCCACTATAAAAACCTTAGAGAACAGAGGTCAGTTTTAAAGAATTGTATTTTTTGATGAATTCATTCATTGCTCTTTTTCTTTTCAGCTCCTCCAAACACAGAAAGCTTCAGATCATCAGGACAAGATGAGACCAGTATCACTCTGCAGTGGAATAAAGTGAACACCAATGTCAGCTTTATTCTCCAGTTTAATGGTACAGAGATAAACATCACTGCACCAGATGGAGACGGACCACTAACTCACACAGTCTCATCTCTCACTGCTGGAACTAAATACACATTCAGTCTCTTCTCTGTGTTTGAGAGCGTCAGAAGCAGTGGAGTCAACATTACTGCAGTCACTGGTAAGATATACAACTTAAAAAAGATGCTCTGTTGGAACTCAGGAAACCATCACATTATTTTCAGTGTGACAGTGTTAAACTAAAATGTATTTGCTATGTCTGCCATTGTGGCACTAAATGTCCTGCTTCTCTACTTATACAGTTTATGAATTTCAAATCATGTACTGTATTAGCTAAAACATTAAACTCCTTAATTTCCCCAAAGTAATCAAACTTAGAGTCCTTTGAATATTTGAGTTCTTCATTAACTGTTCACTACCCAACATGTCAGGCTAGCCCACTGACCAATCACGTATGGCTAGGCCAGCTAGCAGGCTCTGGCACGTCAAAGAATACGCCCAACATGTCAAACTAAAGATCTGATTGGTTGAACACTATGACAATCAACAATATCGTCCCCATTCACTTAAACTGCAAAGGGATTCACTTGTGAGTCTGCAGGCCTCGGGCCTCTCTTCTTACCTAGAGACACAGGGGTGAAATCTGATTGGATAAAAGCTCTACTTAAAACAAGCTGCACTGGAAGCAGAGCAACCGAGGAAGACAGTAGCTGTGCAATGAGAAAATGAGATAATGGGAAAAAAAATTACAATACATATGGTGTATTCATGAAAAATTATTAAATTATAAAATAGCTATAACTTTGTGATTCTGTCTAGGCCAGCAGAGAAGGCCTTGCTGGCCCTGACGGCCCAGCACTGCATTCTTTACAATGCAAACATTTATCTTGAATAATTGTATCTTGAATAACGACCATTGTGTTTTGTTAAAAATGGGATACAAAATGTTTCAACTTAAACGGCCAGATGGTGCATGAATATGTTTTTGTTAACGTATTTTTTTGAGAAATTCATTCCCATCTCTTTTTGTGTCTCAGCTCCTCCAAACACAGAAAGCTTCAGATCAACAGGACAAGATGAGACCAGTATCACTCTGCAGTGGAATAAAGTGAACACCAATGTCAGCTTTGTTCTCCAGTTTAATGGTACAGAGATAAACATCACTGCACCAGATGGAGACGGACCAGTAACTCACACAGTCTCATCTCTCACTGCTGGAACTAAAAACACATTCACTCTCTTCTCTGTGTTTGAGAGCGTCAGAGGCAGTGGAGTCAACATTACTGCAGTCACTGGTAAGATACTTGACTTCATTATTATGCACTATAGCAACTTATCAAACCATCATCTGCTCTACACCAGTGTAAAACTAACATGTATTTGTTGGTCATTATATTTCCTTATATAATGTCCCACATCACAGCAAAGACAGTGTGTGCTTTTAAACAAAGTAAAGCGATCACATTTTAAACTCTTTTGCTGTTTGGTTCCTTTTTTTAATCATTGATCACATCTCTTGCTGAACAAAAATGCTATGTGTTACAATTAAAACAGGAAAACTGACTCCAGGAGTTGCAGACTGTCCGTCTCACTTTTTGTGTTCCTTATACTCAGTGTCAGATTTCATTCATGTGGGACGCAAAATGACAGCCACTATAAAAACCTGAGAGAACAGAGGTCAGTTTTAAAGAATTGTATTTTTTGATGAATTCATTCATTGCTCTTTTTCTTTTCAGCTCCTCCAAACACAGAAAGCTTCAGATCATCAGGACAAGATGAGACCAGTATCACTCTGCAGTGGAATAAAGTGAACACCAATGTCAGCTTTATTCTCCAGTTTAATGGTACAGAGATAAACATCACTGCACCAGATGGAGACGGACCAGTAACTCACACAGTCTCATCTCTCATTGCTGGAACTAAATACACATTCACTCTCTTCTCTGTGTTTGAGAGCGTCAGAAGCAGTGGAGTCAACATTACTGCAGTCACTGGTAAGATATACAACTTAAAAAAGATGCTCTGTTGGAACTCAGGAAACCATCACATTATTTTCAGTGTGACAGTGTTAAACTAAAATGTATTTGCTATGTCTGCCATTGTGGCACTAAATGTCCTGCTTCTCTACTTATACAGTTTATGAATTTCAAATCATGTACTGTATTAGCTAAAACATTAAACTCCTTAATTTCCCCAAAGTAATCAAACTTCGAGTCCTTTGAATATTTGAGTTCTTCATTAACTGTTCACTACCCAACATGTCAGGCTAGCCCACTGACCAATCACGTATGGCTAGGCCAGCTAGCAGGCTCTGGCACGTCAAAGAATACGCCCAACATGTCAAACTAAAGATCTGATTGGTTGAACACTATGACAATCAACAATATCGTCCCCATTCACTTAAACTGCAAAGGGATTCACTTGTGAGTCTGCAGGCCTCGGGCCTCTCTTCTTACCTAGAGACACAGGGGTGAAATCTGATTGGATAAAAGCTCTACTTAAAACAAGCTGCACTGGAAGCAGAGCAACCGAGGAAGACAGTAGCTGTGCAATGAGAAAATGAGAAAGTGGGAAAACAAATTACAATACATATGGTGTATTCATGAAAAATTATTAAATTATAAAATAGCTATAACTTTGTGATTCTGTCTAGGCCAGCAGAGAAGGCCTTGCTGGCCCTGACGGCCCAGCACTGCATTCTTTACAATGCAAACATTTATCTTGAATAATTGTATCTTGAATAACGACCATTGTGTTTTGTTAAAAATGGGATACAAAATGTTTCAACTTAAACGGCCAGATGGTGCATGAATATGTTTTTGTTAACGTATTTTTTTGAGAAATTCATTCCCATCTCTTTTTGTGTCTCAGCTCCTCAAAACACAGAAAGCTTCAGATCAACAGGACAAGATGAGACCAGTATCACTCTGCAGTGGAATAAAGTGAACACCAATGTCAGCTTTGTTCTCCAGTTTAATGGTACAGAGATAAACATCACTGCACCAGATGGAGACGGACCAGTAACTCACACAGTCTCATCTCTCACTGCTGGAACTAAATACACATTCACTCTCTTCTCTGTGTTTGAGAGCGTCAGAGGCAGTGGAGTCAACATTACTGCAGTCACTGGTAAGATACTTGACTTCATTATTATGCACTATAGCAACTTATCAAACCATCATCTGCTCTACACCAGTGTAAAACTAACATGTATTTGTTGGTCATTATATTTCCTTATATAATGTCCCACATCACAGCAAAGACAGTGTGTGCTTTTAAACAAAGTAAAGCGATCACATTTTAAACTCTTTTGCTGTTTGGTTCCTTTTTTTAATCATTGATCACATCTCTTGCTGAACAAAAATGCTATGTGTTACAATTAAAACAGGAAAACTGACTCCAGGAGTTGCAGACTGTCCGTCTCACTTTTTGTGTTCCTTATACTCAGCGTCAGATTTCATTCATGTGGGACGCAAAATGACAGCCACTATAAAAACCTTAGAGAACAGAGGTCAGTTTTAAAGAATTGTATTTTTTGATGAATTCATTCATTGCTCTTTTTCTTTTCAGCTCTTCCAAACACAGAAAGCTTCAGATCATCAGGACAAGATGAGACCAGTATCACTCTGCAGTGGAATAAAGTGAACACCAATGTCAGCTTTATTCTCCAGTTTAATGGTACAGAGATAAACATCACTGCACCAGATGGAGACGGACCAGTAACTCACACAGTCTCATCTCTCACTGCTGGAACTAAATACACATTCAGTCTCTTCTCTGTGTTTGAGAGCGTCAGAAGCAGTGGAGTCAACATTACTGCAGTCACTGGTAAGATATATAACTTAAAAAAGATGCTCTGTTGGAACTCAGGAAACCATCACATTATTTTCAGTGTGACAGTGTTAAACTAAAATGTATTTGCTATGTCTGCCATTGTGGCACTAAATGTCCTGCTTCTCTACTTATACAGTTTATGAATTTCAAATCATGTACTGTATTAGCTAAAACATTAAACTCCTTAATTTCCCCAAAGTAATCAAACTTCGAGTCCTTTGAATATTTGAGTTCTTCATTAACTGTTCACTACCCAACATGTCAGGCTAGCCCACTGACCAATCACGTATGGCTAGGCCAGCTAGCAGGCTCTGGCACGTCAAAGAATACGCCCAACATGTCAAACTAAAGATCTGATTGGTTGAACACTATGACAATCAACAATATCGTCCCCATTCACTTAAACTGCAAAGGGATTCACTTGTGAGTCTGCAGGCCTCGGGCCTCTCTTCTTACCTAGAGACACAGGGGTGAAATCTGATTGGATAAAAGCTCTACTTAAAACA
Organism: Leptoclinus maculatus; assembly: GCA_032191485.1. Classification (NCBI taxonomy): domain Eukaryota; kingdom Metazoa; phylum Chordata; class Actinopteri; order Perciformes; family Stichaeidae; genus Leptoclinus; species Leptoclinus maculatus. The sequence continues at coordinate 4,787,012 of JAVDOI010000020.1, read as the reverse complement.
AGCTGCACTGGAAGCAGAGCAACCGAGGAAGACAGTAGCTGTGCAATGAGAAAATGAGATAGTGGGAAAACAAATTACAATACATATGGTGTATTCATGAAAAATTATTAAATTATAAAATAGCTATAACTTTGTGATTCTGTCTAGGCCAGCAGAGAAGGCCTTGCTGGCCCTGACGGCCCAGCACTGCATTCTTTACAATGCAAACATTTATCTTGAATAATTGTATCTTGAATAACGACCATTGTGTTTTGTTAAAAATGGGATACAAAATGTTTCAACTTAAACGGCCAGATGGTGCATGAATATGTTTTTGTTAACGTATTTTTTTGAGAAATTCATTCCCATCTCTTTTTGTGTCTCAGCTCCTCAAAACACAGAAAGCTTCAGATCAACAGGACAAGATGAGACCAGTATCACTCTGCAGTGGAATAAAGTGAACACCAATGTCAGCTTTGTTCTCCAGTTTAATGGTACAGAGATAAACATCACTGCACCAGATGGAGACGGACCAGTAACTCACACAGTCTCATCTCTCACTGCTGGAACTAAATACACATTCACTCTCTTCTCTGTGTTTGAGAGCGTCAGAGGCAGTGGAGTCAACATTACTGCAGTCACTGGTAAGATACTTGACTTCATTATTATGCACTATAGCAACTTATCAAACCATCATCTGCTCTACACCAGTGTAAAACTAACATGTATTTGTTGGTCATTATATTTCCTTATATAATGTCCCACATCACAGCAAAGACAGTGTGTGCTTTTAAACAAAGTAAAGCGATCACATTTTAAACTCTTTTGCTGTTTGGTTCCTTTTTTTAATCATTGATCACATCTCTTGCTGAACAAAAATGCTATGTGTTACAATTAAAACAGGAAAACTGACTCCAGGAGTTGCAGACTGTCCGTCTCACTTTTTGTGTTCCTTATACTCAGTGTCAGATTTCATTCATGTGGGACGCAAAATGACAGCCACTATAAAAACCTTAGAGAACAGAGGTCAGTTTTAAAGAATTGTATTTTTTGATGAATTCATTCATTGCTCTTTTTCTTTTCAGCTCCTCCAAACACAGAAAGCTTCAGATCATCAGGACAAGATGAGACCAGTATCACTCTGCAGTGGAATAAAGTGAACACCAATGTCAGCTTTATTCTCCAGTTTAATGGTACAGAGATAAACATCACTGCACCAGATGGAGACGGACCAGTAACTCACACAGTCTCATCTCTCATTGCTGGAACTAAATACACATTCACTCTCTTCTCTGTGTTTGAGAGCGTCAGAAGCAGTGGAGTCAACATTACTGCAGTCACTGGTAAGATATACAACTTAAAAAAGATGCTCTGTTGGAACTCAGGAAACCATCACATTATTTTCAGTGTGACAGTGTTAAACTAAAATGTATTTGCTATGTCTGCCATTGTGGCACTAAATGTCCTGCTTCTCTACTTATACAGTTTATGAATTTCAAATCATGTACTGTATTAGCTAAAACATTAAACTCCTTAATTTCCCCAAAGTAATCAAACTTCGAGTCCTTTGAATATTTGAGTTCTTCATTAACTGTTCACTACCCAACATGTCAGGCTAGCCCACTGACCAATCACGTATGGCTAGGCCAGCTAGCAGGCTCTGGCACGTCAAAGAATACGCCCAACATGTCAAACTAAAGATCTGATTGGTTGAACACTATGACAATCAACAATATCGTCCCCATTCACTTAAACTGCAAAGGGATTCACTTGTGAGTCTGCAGGCCTCGGGCCTCTCTTCTTACCTAGAGACACAGGGGTGAAATCTGATTGGATAAAAGCTCTACTTAAAACAAGCTGCACTGGAAGCAGAGCAACCGAGGAAGACAGTAGCTGTGCAATGAGAAAATGAGATAGTGGGAAAACAAATTACAATACATATGGTGTATTCATGAAAAATTATTAAATTATAAAATAGCTATAACTTTGTGATTCTGTCTAGGCCAGCAGAGAAGGCCTTGCTGGCCCTGACGGCCCAGCACTGCATTCTTTACAATGCAAACATTTATCTTGAATAATTGTATCTTGAATAACGACCATTGTGTTTTGTTAAAAATGTGATACAAAATGTTTCAACTTAAACGGCCAGATGGTGCATGAATATGTTTTTGTTAACGTATTTTTTTGAGAAATTCATTCCCATCTCTTTTTGTGTCTCAGCTCCTCAAAACACAGAAAGCTTCAGATCAACAGGACAAGATGAGACCAGTATCACTCTGCAGTGGAATAAAGTGAACACCAATGTCAGCTTTGTTCTCCAGTTTAATGGTACAGAGATAAACATCACTGCACCAGATGGAGACGGACCAGTAACTCACACAGTCTCATCTCTCACTGCTGGAACTAAATACACATTCACTCTCTTCTCTGTGTTTGAGAGCGTCAGAGGCAGTGGAGTCAACATTACTGCAGTCACTGGTAAGATACTTGACTTCATTATTATGCACTATAGCAACTTATCAAACCATCATCTGCTCTACACCAGTGTAAAACTAACATGTATTTGTTGGTCATTATATTTCCTTATATAATGTCCCACATCACAGCAAAGACAGTGTGTGCTTTTAAACAAAGTAAAGCGATCACATTTTAAACTCTTTTGCTGTTTGGTTCCTTTTTTTAATCATTGATCACATCTCTTGCTGAACAAAAATGCTATGTGTTACAATTAAAACAGGAAAACTGACTCCAGGAGTTGCAGACTGTCCGTCTCACTTTTTGTGTTCCTTATACTCAGTGTCAGATTTCATTCATGTGGGACGCAAAATGACAGCCACTATAAAAACCTTAGAGAACAGAGGTCAGTTTTAAAGAATTGTATTTTTTGATGAATTCATTCATTGCTCTTTTTCTTTTCAGCTCCTCCAAACACAGAAAGCTTCAGATCATCAGGACAAGATGAGACCAGTATCACTCTGCAGTGGAATAAAGTGAACACCAATGTCAGCTTTATTCTCCAGTTTAATGGTACAGAGATAAACATCACTGCACCAGATGGAGACGGACCAGTAACTCACACAGTCTCATCTCTCATTGCTGGAACTAAATACACATTCACTCTCTTCTCTGTGTTTGAGAGCGTCAGAAGCAGTGGAGTCAACATTACTGCAGTCACTGGTAAGATATACAACTTAAAAAAGATGCTCTGTTGGAACTCAGGAAACCATCACATTATTTTCAGTGTGACAGTGTTAAACTAAAATGTATTTGCTATGTCTGCCATTGTGGCACTAAATGTCCTGCTTCTCTACTTATACAGTTCATGAATTTCAAATCATGTACTGTATTAGCTAAAACATTAAACTCCTTAATTTCCCCAAAGTAATCAAACTTCGAGTCCTTTGAATATTTGAGTTCTTCATTAACTGTTCACTACCCAACATGTCAGGCTAGCCCACTGACCAATCACGTATGGCTAGGCCAGCTAGCAGGCTCTGGCACGTCAAAGAATACGCCCAACATGTCAAACTAAAGATCTGATTGGTTGAACACTATGACAATCAACAATATCGTCCCCATTCACTTAAACTGCAAAGGGATTCACTTGTGAGTCTGCAGGCCTCGGGCCTCTCTTCTTACCTAGAGACACAGGGGTGAAATCTGATTGGATAAAAGCTCTACTTAAAACAAGCTGCACTGGAAGCAGAGCAACCGAGGAAGACAGTAGCTGTGCAATGAGAAAATGAGAAAGTGGGAAAACAAATTACAATACATATGGTGTATTCATGAAAAATTATTAAATTATAAAATAGCTATAACTTTGTGATTCTGTCTAGGCCAGCAGAGAAGGCCTTGCTGGCCCTGACGGCCCAGCACTGCATTCTTTACAATGCAAACATTTATCTTGAATAATTGTATCTTGAATAACGACCATTGTGTTTTGTTAAAAATGGGATACAAAATGTTTCAACTTAAACGGCCAGATGGTGCATGAATATGTTTTTGTTAACGTATTTTTTTGAGAAATTCATTCCCATCTCTTTTTGTGTCTCAGCTCCTCAAAACACAGAAAGCTTCAGATCAACAGGACAAGATGAGACCAGTATCACTCTGCAGTGGAATAAAGTGAACACCAATGTCAGCTTTGTTCTCCAGTTTAATGGTACAGAGATAAACATCACTGCACCAGATGGAGACGGACCAGTAACTCACACAGTCTCATCTCTCACTGCTGGAACTAAATACACATTCACTCTCTTCTCTGTGTTTGAGAGCGTCAGAGGCAGTAGAGTCAACATTACTGCAGTCACTGGTAAGATACTTGACTTCATTATTATGCACTATAGCAACTTATCAAACCATCATCTGCTCTACACCAGTGTAAAACTAACATGTATTTGTTGGTCATTATATTTCCTTATATAATGTCCCACATCACAGCAAAGACAGTGTGTGCTTTTAAACAAAGTAAAGCGATCACATTTTAAACTCTTTTGCTGTTTGGTTCCTTTTTTTAATCATTGATCACATCTCTTGCTGAACAAAAATGCTATGTGTTACAATTAAAACAGGAAAACTGACTCCAGGAGTTGCAGACTGTCCGTCTCACTTTTTGTGTTCCTTATACTCAGCGTCAGATTTCATTCATGTGGGACGCAAAATGACAGCCACTATAAAAACCTTAGAGAACAGAGGTCAGTTTTAAAGAATTGTATTTTTTGATGAATTCATTCATTGCTCTTTTTCTTTTCAGCTCCTCCAAACACAGAAAGCTTCAGATCATCAGGACAAGATGAGACCAGTATCACTCTGCAGTGGAATAAAGTGAACACCAATGTCAGCTTTATTCTCCAGTTTAATGGTACAGAGATAAACATCACTGCACCAGATGGAGACGGACCAGTAACTCACACAGTCTCATCTCTCACTGCTGGAACTAAATACACATTCAGTCTCTTCTCTGTGTTTGAGAGCGTCAGAAGCAGTGGAGTCAACATTACTGCAGTCACTGGTAAGATATATAACTTAAAAAAGATGCTCTGTTGGAACTCAGGAAACCATCACATTATTTTCAGTGTGACAGTGTTAAACTAAAATGTATTTGCTATGTCTGCCATTGTGGCACTAAATGTCCTGCTTCTCTACTTATACAGTTTATGAATTTCAAATCATGTACTGTATTAGCTAAAACATTAAACTCCTTAATTTCCCCAAAGTAATCAAACTTCGAGTCCTTTGAATATTTGAGTTCTTCATTAACTGTTCACTACCCAACATGTCAGGCTAGCCCACTGACCAATCACGTATGGCTAGGCCAGCTAGCAGGCTCTGGCACGTCAAAGAATACGCCCAACATGTCAAACTAAAGATCTGATTGGTTGAACACTATGACAATCAACAATATCGTCCCCATTCACTTAAACTGCAAAGGGATTCACTTGTGAGTCTGCAGGCCTCGGGCCTCTCTTCTTACCTAGAGACACAGGGGTGAAATCTGATTGGATAAAAGCTCTACTTAAAACAAGCTGCACTGGAAGCAGAGCAACCGAGGAAGACAGTAGCTGTGCAATGAGAAAATGAGATAGTGGGAAAACAAATTACAATACATATGGTGTATTCATGAAAAATTATTAAATTATAAAATAGCTATAACTTTGTGATTCTGTCTAGGCCAGCAGAGAAGGCCTTGCTGGCCCTGACGGCCCAGCACTGCATTCTTTACAATGCAAACATTTATCTTGAATAATTGTATCTTGAATAACGACCATTGTGTTTTGTTAAAAATGGGATACAAAATGTTTCAACTTAAACGGCCAGATGGTGCATGAATATGTTTTTGTTAACGTATTTTTTTGAGAAATTCATTCCCATCTCTTTTTGTGTCTCAGCTCCTCAAAACACAGAAAGCTTCAGATCAACAGGACAAGATGAGACCAGTATCACTCTGCAGTGGAATAAAGTGAACACCAATGTCAGCTTTGTTCTCCAGTTTAATGGTACAGAGATAAACATCACTGCACCAGATGGAGACGGACCAGTAACTCACACAGTCTCATCTCTCACTGCTGGAACTAAATACACATTCACTCTCTTCTCTGTGTTTGAGAGCGTCAGAGGCAGTGGAGTCAACATTACTGCAGTCACTGGTAAGATACTTGACTTCATTATTATGCACTATAGCAACTTATCAAACCATCATCTGCTCTACACCAGTGTAAAACTAACATGTATTTGTTGGTCATTATATTTCCTTATATAATGTCCCACATCACAGCAAAGACAGTGTGTGCTTTTAAACAAAGTAAAGCGATCACATTTTAAACTCTTTTGCTGTTTGGTTCCTTTTTTTAATCATTGATCACATCTCTTGCTGAACAAAAATGCTATGTGTTACAATTAAAACAGGAAAACTGACTCCAGGAGTTGCAGACTGTCCGTCTCACTTTTTGTGTTCCTTATACTCAGTGTCAGATTTCATTCATGTGGGACGCAAAATGACAGCCACTATAAAAACCTTAGAGAACAGAGGTCAGTTTTAAAGAATTGTATTTTTTGATGAATTCATTCATTGCTCTTTTTCTTTTCAGCTCCTCCAAACACAGAAAGCTTCAGATCATCAAGACAAGATGAGACCAGTATCACTCTGCAGTGGAATAAAGTGAACACCAATGTCAGCTTTATTCTCCAGTTTAATGGTACAGAGATAAACATCACTGCACCAGATGGAGACGGACCAGTAACTCACACAGTCTCATCTCTCATTGCTGGAACTAAATACACATTCACTCTCTTCTCTGTGTTTGAGAGCGTCAGAAGCAGTGGAGTCAACATTACTGCAGTCACTGGTAAGATATACAACTTAAAAAAGATGCTCTGTTGGAACTCAGGAAACCATCACATTATTTTCAGTGTGACAGTGTTAAACTAAAATGTATTTGCTATGTCTGCCATTGTGGCACTAAATGTCCTGCTTCTCTACTTATACAGTTTATGAATTTCAAATCATGTACTGTATTAGCTAAAACATTAAACTCCTTAATTTCCCCAAAGTAATCAAACTTCGAGTCCTTTGAATATTTGAGTTCTTCATTAACTGTTCACTACCCAACATGTCAGGCTAGCCCACTGACCAATCACGTATGGCTAGGCCAGCTAGCAGGCTCTGGCACGTCAAAGAATACGCCCAACATGTCAAACTAAAGATCTGATTGGTTGAACACTATGACAATCAACAATATCGTCCCCATTCACTTAAACTGCAAAGGGATTCACTTGTGAGTCTGCAGGCCTCGGGCCTCTCTTCTTACCTAGAGACACAGGGGTGAAATCTGATTGGATAAAAGCTCTACTTAAAACAAGCTGCACTGGAAGCAGAGCAACCGAGGAAGACAGTAGCTGTGCAATGAGAATATGAGATAGTGGGAAAACAAATTACAATACATATGGTGTATTCATGAAAAATTATTAAATTATAAAATAGCTATAACTTTGTGATTCTGTCTAGGCCAGCAGAGAAGGCCTTGCTGGCCCTGACGGCCCAGCACTGCATTCTTTACAATGCAAACATTTATCTTGAATAATTGTATCTTGAATAACGACCATTGTGTTTTGTTAAAAATGGGATACAAAATGTTTCAACTTAAACGGCCAGATGGTGCATGAATATGTTTTTGTTAACGTATTTTTTTGAGAAATTCATTCCCATCTCTTTTTGTGTCTCAGCTCCTCAAAACACAGAAAGCTTCAGATCAACAGGACAAGATGAGACCAGTATCACTCTGCAGTGGAATAAAGTGAACACCAATGTCAGCTTTGTTCTCCAGTTTAATGGTACAGAGATAAACATCACTGCAACAGATGGAGACGGACCAGTAACTCACACAGTCTCATCTCTCACTGCTGGAACTAAATACACATTCACTCTCTTCTCTGTGTTTGAGAGTGTCAGAGGCAGTGGAGTCAACATTACTGCAGTCACTGGTAAGATACTTGACTTCATTATTATGCACTATAGCAACTTATCAAACCATCATCTGCTCTACACCAGTGTAAAACTAACATGTATTTGTTGGTCATTATATTTCCTTATATAATGTCCCACATCACAGCAAAGACAGTGTGTGCTTTTAAACAAAGTAAAGCGATCACATTTTAAACTCTTTTGCTGTTTGGTTCCTTTTTTTAATCATTGATCACATCTCTTGCTGAACAAAAATGCTATGTGTTACAATTAAAACAGGAAAACTGACTCCAGGAGTTGCAGACTGTCCGTCTCACTTTTTGTGTTCCTTATACTCAGCGTCAGATTTCATTCATGTGGGACGCAAAATGACAGCCACTATAAAAACCTTAGAGAACAGAGGTCAGTTTTAAAGAATTGTATTTTTTGATGAATTCATTCATTGCTCTTTTTCTTTTCAGCTCCTCCAAACACAGAAAGCTTCAGATCATCAGGACAAGATGAGACCAGTATCACTCTGCAGTGGAATAAAGTGAACACCAATGTCAGCTTTATTCTCCAGTTTAATGGTACAGAGATAAACATCACTGCACCAGATGGAGACGGACCAGTAACTCACACAGTCTCATCTCTCACTGCTGGAACTAAATACACATTCAGTCTCTTCTCTGTGTTTGAGAGCGTCAGAAGCAGTGGAGTCAACATTACTGCAGTCACTGGTAAGATATACAACTTAAAAAAGATGCTCTGTTGGAACTCAGGAAACCATCACATTATTTTCAGTGTGACAGTGTTAAACTAAAATGTATTTGCTATGTCTGCCATTGTGGCACTAAATGTCCTGCTTCTCTACTTATACAGTTTATGAATTTCAAATCATGTACTGTATTAGCTAAAACATTAAACTCCTTAATTTCCCCAAAGTAATCAAACTTCGAGTCCTTTGAATATTTGAGTTCTTCATTAACTGTTCACTACCCAACATGTCAGGCTAGCCCACTGACCAATCACGTATGGCTAGGCCAGCTAGCAGGCTCTGGCACGTCAAAGAATACGCCCAACATGTCAAACTAAAGATCTGATTGGTTGAACACTATGACAATCAACAATATCGTCCCCATTCACTTAAACTGCAAAGGGATTCACTTGTGAGTCTGCAGGCCTCGGGCCTCTCTTCTTACCTAGAGACACAGGGGTGAAATCTGATTGGATAAAAGCTCTACTTAAAACAAGCTGCACTGGAAGCAGAGCAACCGAGGAAGACAGTAGCTGTGCAATGAGAAAATGAGATAATGGGAAAAAAAATTACAATACATATGGTGTATTCATGAAAAATTATTAAATTATAAAATAGCTATAACTTTGTGATTCTGTCTAGGCCAGCAGAGAAGGCCTTGCTGGCCCTGACGGCCCAGCACTGCATTCTTTACAATGCAAACATTTATCTTGAATAATTGTATCTTGAATAACAACCATTGTGTTTTGTTAAAAATGGGATACAAAATGTTTCAACTTAAACGGCCAGATGGTGCATGAATATGTTTTTGTTAACGTATTTTTTTGAGAAATTCATTCCCATCTCTTTTTGTGTCTCAGCTCCTCCAAACACAGAAAGCTTCAGATCAACAGGACAAGATGAGACCAGTATCACTCTGCAGTGGAATAAAGTGAACACCAATGTCAGCTTTGTTCTCCAGTTTAATGGTACAGAGATAAACATCACTGCACCAGATGGAGACGGACCAGTAACTCACACAGTCTCATCTCTCACTGCTGGAACTAAATACACATTCACTCTCTTCTCTGTGTTTGAGAGCGTCAGAGGCAGTGGAGTCAACATTAATGCAGTCACTGGTAAGATACTTGACTTCATTATTATGCACTATAGCAACTTATCAAACCATCATCTGCTCTACACCAGTGTAAAACTAACATGTATTTGTTGGTCATTATATTTCCTTATATAATGTCCCACATCACAGCAAAGACAGTGTGTGCTTTTAAACAAAGTAAAGCGATCACATTTTAAACTCTTTTGCTGTTTGGTTCCTTTTTTTAATCATTGATCACATCTCTTGCTGAACAAAAATGCTATGTGTTACAATTAAAACAGGAAAACTGACTCCAGGAGTTGCAGACTGTCCGTCTCACTTTTTGTGTTCCTTATACTCAGTGTCAGATTTCATTCATGTGGGACGCAAAATGACAGCCACTATAAAAACCTGAGAGAACAGAGGTCAGTTTTAAAGAATTGTATTTTTTGATGAATTCATTCATTGCTCTTTTTCTTTTCAGCTCCTCCAAACACAGAAAGCTTCAGATCATCAGGACAAGATGAGACCAGTATCACTCTGCAGTGGAATAAAGTGAACACCAATGTCAGCTTTATTCTCCAGTTTAATGGTACAGAGATAAACATCACTGCACCAGATGGAGACGGACCAGTAACTCACACAGTCTCATCTCTCATTGCTGGAACTAAATACACATTCACTCTCTTCTCTGTGTTTGAGAGCGTCAGAAGCAGTGGAGTCAACATTACTGCAGTCACTGGTAAGATATACAACTTAAAAAAGATGCTCTGTTGGAACTCAGGAAACCATCACATTATTTTCAGTGTGACAGTGTTAAACTAAAATGTATTTGCTATGTCTGCCATTGTGGCACTAAATGTCCTGCTTCTCTACTTATACAGTTTATGAATTTCAAATCATGTACTGTATTAGCTAAAACATTAAACTCCTTAATTTCCCCAAAGTAATCAAACTTCGAGTCCTTTGAATATTTGAGTTCTTCATTAACTGTTCACTACCCAACATGTCAGGCTAGCCCACTGACCAATCACGTATGGCTAGGCCAGCTAGCAGGCTCTGGCACGTCAAAGAATACGCCCAACATGTCAAACTAAAGATCTGATTGGTTGAACACTATGACAATCAACAATATCGTCCCCATTCACTTAAACTGCAAAGGGATTCACTTGTGAGTCTGCAGGCCTCGGGCCTCTCTTCTTACCTAGAGACACAGGGGTGAAATCTGATTGGATAAAAGCTCTACTTAAAACAAGCTGCACTGGAAGCAGAGCAACCGAGGAAGACAGTAGCTGTGCAATGAGAAAATGAGATAGTGGGAAAACAAATTACAATACATATGGTGTATTCATGAAAAATTATTAAATTATAAAATAGCTATAACTTTGTGATTCTGTCTAGGCCAGCAGAGAAGGCCTTGCTGGCCCTGACGGCCCAGCACTGCATTCTTTACAATGCAAACATTTATCTTGAATAATTGTATCTTGAATAACGACCATTGTGTTTTGTTAAAAATGGGATACAAAATGTTTCAACTTAAACGGCCAGATGGTGCATGAATATGTTTTTGTTAACGTATTTTTTTGAGAAATTCATTCCCATCTCTTTTTGTGTCTCAGCTCCTCAAAACACAGAATGCTTCAGATCAACAGGACAAGATGAGACCAGTATCACTCTGCAGTGGAATAAAGTGAACACCAATGTCAGCTTTGTTCTCCAGTTTAATGGTACAGAGATAAACATCACTGCACCAGATGGAGACGGACCAGTAACTCACACAGTCTCATCTCTCACTGCTGGAACTAAATACACATTCACTCTCTTCTCTGTGTTTGAGAGCGTCAGAGGCAGTGGAGTCAACATTACTGCAGTCACTGGTAAGATACTTGACTTCATTATTATGCACTATAGCAACTTATCAAACCATCATCTGCTCTACACCAGTGTAAAACTAACATGTATTTGTTGGTCATTATATTTCCTTATATAATGTCCCACATCACAGCAAAGACAGTGTGTGCTTTTAAACAAAGTAAAGCGATCACATTTTAAACTCTTTTGCTGTTTGGTTCCTTTTTTTAATCATTGATCACATCTCTTGCTGAACAAAAATGCTATGTGTTACAATTAAAACAGGAAAACTGACTCCAGGAGTTGCAGACTGTCCGTCTCACTTTTTGTGTTCCTTATACTCAGTGTCAGATTTCATTCATGTGGGACGCAAAATGACAGCCACTATAAAAACCTTAGAGAACAGAGGTCAGTTTTAAAGAATTGTATTTTTTGATGAATTCATTCATTGCTCTTTTTCTTTTCAGCTCCTCCAAACACAGAAAGCTTCAGATCATCAGGACAAGATGAGACCAGTATCACTCTGCAGTGGAATAAAGTGAACACCAATGTCAGCTTTATTCTCCAGTTTAATGGAACAGAGATAAACATCACTGCACCAGATGGAGACGGACCAGTAACTCACACAGTCTCATCTCTCATTGCTGGAACTAAATACACATTCACTCTCTTCTCTGTGTTTGAGAGCATCAGAAGCAGTGGAGTCAACATTACTGCAGTCACTGGTAAGATATACAACTTAAAAAAGATGCTCTGTTGGAACTCAGTAAACCATCACATTATTTTCAGTGTGACAGTGTTAAACTAAAATGTATTTGCTATGTCTGCCATTGTGGCACTAAATGTCCTGCTTCTCTACTTATACAGTTCATGAATTTCAAATCATGTACTGTATTAGCTAAAACATTAAACTCCTTAATTTTCCCAAAGTAATCAAACTTAGAATCCTTTGAATATTTGAGTTCTTCATTAACTGTTCACTACCCAACATGTCAGGCTAGCCCACTGACCAATCACGTATGGCTAGGCCAGCTAGCAGGCTCTGGCACGTCAAAGAATACACCCAACATGTCAAACTAAAGATCTGATTGGTTGAACACTATGACAATCAACAATATCGTCCCCATTCACTTAAACTGCAAAGGGATTCACTTGTGAGTCTGCAGGCCTCGGGCCTCTCTTCTTACCTAGAGACACAGGGGTGAAATCTGATTGGATAAAAGCTCTACTTAAAACAAGCTGCAGTGGAAGCAGAGCAACCGAGGAAGACAGTAGCTGTGCAATGAGAAAATTAGATGATGGGAAAAAAAATTACAATACATATGGTGTATTTATGAAAAATTATTAAATTATAAAATAGCTATAACTTTGTGATTCTGTCTAGGCCAGCAGAGAAGACCTTGCTGGCCCTGACGGCCCAGCACTGCATTCTTTACAATGCAAACATTTATCTTGAATAATTGTATCTTGAATAACGACCATTGTGTTTTGTTAAAAATGGGATTCAAAATGTTTCAACTTAAACGGCCAGATGGTGCATGAATATGTTTTTGTTAACGTATTTTTTTGAGAAATTCATTCCCATCTCTTTTTGTGTCTCAGCTCCTCCAAACACAGAAAGCTTCAGATCAACAGGACAAGATGAGACCAGTATCACTCTGCAGTGGAATAAAGTGAACACCAATGTCAGCTTTGTTCTCCAGTTTAATGGTACAGAGATAAACATCACTGCAACAGATGGAGACGGACCAGTAACTCACACAGTCTCATCTCTCACTGCTGGAACTAAATACACATTCAGTCTCTTCTCTGTGTTTGAGAGCGTCAGAAGCAGTGGAGTCAACATTACTGCAGTCACTGGTAAGATACTTGACTTCATTATTATGCACTATAGCAACTTATCAAACCATCATCTGCTCTACACCAGTGTAAAACTAACATGTATTTGTTGGTCATTATATTTCCTTATATAATGTCCCACATCACAGCAAAGACAGTGTGTGCTTTTAAACAAAGTAAAGCGATCACATTTTAAACTCTTTTGCTGTTTGGTTCCTTTTTTTAATCATTGATCACATCTCTTGCTGAACAAAAATGCTATTTGTTACAATTAAAACAGGAAAACTGACTCCAGGAGTTGCAGACTGTCCGTCTCACTTTTTGTGTTCCTTATACTCAGCGTCAGATTTCATTCATGTGGGACGCAAAATGACAGCCACTATAAAAACCTTAGAGAACAGAGGTCAGTTTTAAAGAATTGTATTTTTTGATGAATTCATTCATTGTTCTTTTTCTTTTCAGCTCCTCCAAACACAGAAAGCTTCAGATCATCAGGACAAGATGAGACCAGTATCACTCTGCAGTGGAATAAAGTGAACACCAATGTCAACTTTATTCTCCAGTTTAATGGTACAGAGATGAACATCACTGCACCAGATGGAGACGGACCAGTAACTCACACAGTCTCATCTCTCACTGCTGGAACTAAATACACATTCTCTCTCTTCTCTGTGTTTGAGAGCGTCAGAAGCAGTGGAGTCAACATTACTGCAGTCACTGGTAAGATATACAACTTAAAAAATATGCTCTGTTGGAACTCAGTAAACCATCACATTATTTTCAGTGTGACTGTTAAAATAAAATGTATTTGCTATGTCTGCCATTGTGGCACTAAATGTCCTGCTTCTCTACTTATACAGTTCATGAATTTCAAATCATGTACTGTATTAGCTAAAACATTAAACTCCTTCATTTTCCCAAAGTAATCAAACTTAGAGTCCTTTGAATATTTGAGTTCTTCATTAGCTGTTCACTACCCAACATGTCAGGCTAGCCCACTGACCAATCACGTATGGCTAGGCCAGCTAGCAGGGTCTGGCACGTCAAAGAATACGCCCAACATGTCAAACTAAAGATCTGATTGGTTGAACACTATGACAATCAACAATATCGTCCCCATTCGCTTAAACTGCAAAGGGATTCATTTGTGAGTCTGCAGGCCTCGGGCCTCTCTTCTTACCTAGAGACACAGGGGTGAAATCTGATTGGATAAAAGCTCTACTTAAAACAAGCTGCAGTGGAAGCAGAGCAACCGAGGAAGACAGTAGCTGTGCAATGAGAAAATTAGATGATGGGAAAAAAAATTACAATACATATGGTGTATTTATGAAAAATTATTAAATTATAAAATAGCTATAACTTTGTGATTCTGTCTAGGCCAGCAGAGAAGACCTTGCTGGCCCTGACGGCCCAGCACTGCATTCTTTACAATGCAAACATTTATCTTGAATAATTGTATCTTGAATAACGACCATTGTGTTTTGTTAAAAATGGGATTCAAAATGTTTCAACTTAAACGGCCAGATGGTGCATGAATATGTTTTTGTTAACGTATTTTTTTGAGAAATTCATTCCCATCTCTTTTTGTGTCTCAGCTCCTCCAAACACAGAAAGCTTCAGATCAACAGGACAAGATGAGACCAGTATCACTCTGCAGTGGAATAAAGTGAACACCAATGTCAGCTTTGTTCTCCAGTTTAATGGTACAGAGATAAACATCACTGCAACAGATGGAGACGGACCAGTAACTCACACAGTCTCATCTCTCACTGCTGGAACTAAATACACATTCAGTCTCTTCTCTGTGTTTGAGAGCGTCAGAAGCAGTGGAATCAATATTACTGCAGTCACTGGTAAGATACTTGACTTCATTATTATGCACTATAGCAACTTATCAAACCATCATCTGCTCTACACCAGTGTAAAACTAACATGTATTTGTTGGTCATTATATTTCCTTATATAATGTCCCACATCACAGCAAAGACAGTGTGTGCTTTTAAACAAAGTAAAGCGATCACATTTTAAACTCTTTTGCTGTTTGGTTCCTTTTTTTAATCATTGATCACATCTCTTGCTGAACAAAAATGCTATTTGTTACAATTAAAACAGGAAAACTGACTCCAGGAGTTGCAGACTGTCCGTCTCACTTTTTGTGTTCCTTATACTCAGCGTCAGATTTCATTCATGTGGGACGCAAAATGACAGCCACTATAAAAACCTTAGAGAACAGAGGTCAGTTTTAAAGAATTGTATTTTTTGATGAATTCATTCATTGTTCTTTTTCTTTTCAGCTCCTCCAAACACAGAAAGCTTCAGATCATCAGGACAAGATGAGACCAGTATCACTCTGCAGTGGAATAAAGTGAACACCAATGTCAGCTTTATTCTCCAGTTTAATGGTACAGAGATGAACATCACTGCACCAGATGGAGACGGACCAGTAACTCACACAGTCTCATCTCTCACTGCTGGAACTAAATACACATTCACTCTCTTCTCTGTGTTTGAGAGCGTCAGAAGCAGTGGAGTCAACATTACTGCAGTCACTGGTAAGATACTTGACTTCATTATTATGCACTATAGCAACTTATCAAACCATCATCTGCTCTACACCAGTGTAAAACTAACATGTATTTGTTGGTCATTATATTTCCTTATATAATGTCCCACATCACAGCAAAGACAGTGTGTGCTTTTAAACAAAGTAAAGCGATCACATTTTAAACTCTTTTGCTGTTTGGTTCCTTTTTTTAATCATTGATCACATCTCTTGCTGAACAAAAATGCTATGTGTTACAATTAAAACAGGAAAACTGACTCCAGGAGTTGCAGACTGTCCGTCTCACTTTTTGTGTTCCTTATACTCAGCGTCAGATTTCATTCATGTGGGACGCAAAATGACAGCCACTATAAAAACCTTAGAGAACAGAGGTCAGTTTTAAAGAATTGTGTTTTTTGATGAATTCATTCATTGTTCTTTTTCTTTTCAGCTCCTCCAAACACAGAAAGCTTCAGATCATCAGGACAAGATGAGACCAGTATCACTCTGCAGTGGAATAAAGTGAACACCAATGTCAGCTTTGTTCTCCAGTTTAATGGTACAGAGATAAACATCACTGCAACAGATGGAGACGGACCAGTAACTCACACAGTCTCATCTCTCACTGCTGGAACTAAATACACATTGACTCTCTTCTCTGTGTTTGAGAGCGTCAGAGGCAGTGGAGTCAACATTACTGCAGTCACTGGTAAGATACTTGACTTCATTATTATGCACTATAGCAACTTATCAAACCATCATCTGCTCTACACCAGTGTAAAACTAACATGTATTTGTTGGTCATTATATTTCCTTATATAATGTCCCACATTACAGCAAAGACAGTGTGTGCTTTTAAACAAAGTAAAGCGATCACATTTTAAACTCTTTTGCTGTTTGTTTCCTTTTTTTAATCATTGATCACATCTCTTGCTGAACAAAAATGCTATGTGTTACAATTAAAACAGGAAAACTGACTCCAGGAGTTGCAGACTGTCCGTCTCACTTTTTGTGTTCCTTATACTCAGCGTCAGATTTCATTCATGTGGGACGCAAAATGACAGCCACTATAAAAACCTTAGAGAACAGAGGTCAGTTTTAAAGAATTGTATTTTTTGATGAATTCATTCATTGTTCTTTTTCTTTTCAGCTCCTCCAAACACAGAAAGCTTCAGATCATCAGGACAAGATGAGACCAGTATCACTCTGCAGTGGAATAAAGTGAACACCAATGTCAGCTTTATTCTCCAGTTTAATGGTACAGAGATGAACATCACTGCACCAGATGGAGACGGACCAGTAACTCACACAGTCTCATCTCTCACTGCTGGAACTAAATACACATTCTCTCTCTTCTCTGTGTTTGAGAGCGTCAGAAGCAGTGGAGTCAACATTACTGCAGTCACTGGTAAGATATACAACTTAAAAAATATGCTCTGTTGGAACTCAGTAAACCATCACATTATTTTCAGTGTGACTGTTAAACTAAAATGTATTTGCTATGTCTGCCATTGTGGCACTAAATGTCCTGCTTCTCTACTTATACAGTTCATGAATTTCAAATCATGTACTGTATTAGCTAAAACATTAAACTCCTTCATTTTCCCAAAGTAATCAAACTTAGAGTCCTTTGAATATTTGAGTTCTTCATTAGCTGTTCACTACCCAACATGTCAGGCTAGCCCACTGACCAATCACGTATGGCTAGGCCAGCTAGCAGGGTCTGGCACGTCAAAGAATACGCCCAACATGTCAAACTAAAGATCTGATTGGTTGAACACTATGACAATCAACAATATCGTCCCCATTCGCTTAAACTGCAAAGGGATTCATTTGTGAGTCTGCAGGCCTCGGGCCTCTCTTCTTACCTAGAGACACAGGGGTGAAATCTGATTGGATAAAAGCTCTACTTAAAACAAGCTGCAGTGGAAGCAGAGCAACCGAGGAAGACAGTAGCTGTGCAATGAGAAAATTAGATGATGGGAAAAAAAATTACAATACATATGGTGTATTTATGAAAAATTATTAAATTATAAAATAGCTATAACTTTGTGATTCTGTCTAGGCCAGCAGAGAAGACCTTGCTGGCCCTGACGGCCCAGCACTGCATTCTTTACAATGCAAACATTTATCTTGAATAATTGTATCTTGAATAACGACCATTGTGTTTTGTTAAAAATGGGATTCAAAATGTTTCAACTTAAACGGCCAGATGGTGCATGAATATGTTTTTGTTAACGTATTTTTTTGAGAAATTCATTCCCATCTCTTTTTGTGTCTCAGCTCCTCCAAACACAGAAAGCTTCAGATCAACAGGACAAGATGAGACCAGTATCACTCTGCAGTGGAATAAAGTGAACACCAATGTCAGCTTTGTTCTCCAGTTTAATGGTACAGAGATAAACATCACTGCAACAGATGGAGACGGACCAGTAACTCACACAGTCTCATCTCTCACTGCTGGAACTAAATACACATTCAGTCTCTTCTCTGTGTTTGAGAGCGTCAGAAGCAGTGGAATCAACATTACTGCAGTCACTGGTAAGATACTTGACTTCATTATTATGCACTATAGCAACTTATCAAACCATCATCTGCTCTACACCAGTGTAAAACTAACATGTATTTGTTGGTCATTATATTTCCTTATATAATGTCCCACATCACAGCAAAGACAGTGTGTGCTTTTAAACAAAGTAAAGCGATCACATTTTAAACTCTTTTGCTGTTTGGTTCCTTTTTTTAATCATTGATCACATCTCTTGCTGAACAAAAATGCTATTTGTTACAATTAAAACAGGAAAACTGACTCCAGGAGTTGCAGACTGTCCGTCTCACTTTTTGTGTTCCTTATACTCAGCGTCAGATTTCATTCATGTGGGACGCAAAATGACAGCCACTATAAAAACCTTAGAGAACAGAGGTCAGTTTTAAAGAATTGTATTTTTTGATGAATTCATTCATTGTTCTTTTTCTTTTCAGCTCCTCCAAACACAGAAAGCTTCAGATCATCAGGACAAGATGAGACCAGTATCACTCTGCAGTGGAATAAAGTGAACACCAATGTCAGCTTTATTCTCCAGTTTAATGGTACAGAGATGAACATCACTGCACCAGATGGAGACGGACCAGTAACTCACACAGTCTCATCTCTCACTGCTGGAACTAAATACACATTCACTCTCTTCTCTGTGTTTGAGAGCGTCAGAAGCAGTGGAGTCAACATTACTGCAGTCACTGGTAAGATACTTGACTTCATTATTATGCACTATAGCAACTTATCAAACCATCATCTGCTCTACACCAGTGTAAAACTAACATGTATTTGTTGGTCATTATATTTCCTTATATAATGTCCCACATCACAGCAAAGACAGTGTGTGCTTTTAAACAAAGTAAAGCGATCACATTTTAAACTCTTTTGCTGTTTGGTTCCTTTTTTTAATCATTGATCACATCTCTTGCTGAACAAAAATGCTATGTGTTACAATTAAAACAGGAAAACTGACTCCAGGAGTTGCAGACTGTCCGTCTCACTTTTTGTGTTCCTTATACTCAGCGTCAGATTTCATTCATGTGGGACGCAAAATGACAGCCACTATAAAAACCTTAGAGAACAGAGGTCAGTTTTAAAGAATTGTGTTTTTTGATGAATTCATTCATTGTTCTTTTTCTTTTCAGCTCCTCCAAACACAGAAAGCTTCAGATCATCAGGACAAGATGAGACCAGTATCACTCTGCAGTGGAATAAAGTGAACACCAATGTCAGCTTTATTCTCCAGTTTAATGGTACAGAGATGAACATCACTGCACCAGATGGAGACGGACCAGTAACTCACACAGTCTCATCTCTCACTGCTGGAACTAAATACACATTCACTCTCTTCTCTGTGTTTGAGAGCATCAGAAGCAGTGGAGTCAACATTACTGCAGTCACTGGTAAGATATACAACTTAAAAAATATGCTCTGTTGGAACTCAGGAAACCATCACATTATTTTCAGTGTGACAGTGTTAAACTAAAATGTATTTGCTATGTCTGCCATTGTGGCACTAAATGTCCTGCTTCTCTACTTATACAGTTCATGAATTTCAAATCATGTACTGTATTAGCTAAAACATTAAACTCCTTCATTTTCCCAAAGTAATCAAACTTAGAGTCCTTTGAATATTTGAGTTCTTCATTAGCTGTTCACTACCCAACATGTCAGGCTAGCCCACTGACCAATCACGTATGGCTAGGCCAGCTAGCAGGGTCTGGCACGTCAAAGAATACGCCCAACATGTCAAACTAAAGATCTGATTGGTTGAACACTATGACAATCAACAATATCGTCCCCATTCGCTTAAACTGCAAAGGGATTCATTTGTGAGTCTGCAGGCCTCGGGCCTCTCTTCTTACCTAGAGACACAGGGGTGAAATCTGATTGGATAAAAGCTCTACTTAAAACAAGCTGCAGTGGAAGCAGAGCAACCGAGGAAGACAGTAGCTGTGCAATGAGAAAATTAGATGATGGGAAAAAAAATTACAATACATATGGTGTATTTATGAAAAATTATTAAATTATAAAATAGCTATAACTTTGTGATTCTGTCTAGGCCAGCAGAGAAGACCTTGCTGGCCCTGACGGCCCAGCACTGCATTCTTTACAATGCAAACATTTATCTTGAATAATTGTATCTTGAATAACGACCATTGTGTTTTGTTAAAAATGGGATTCAAAATGTTTCAACTTAAACGGCCAGATGGTGCATGAATATGTTTTTGTTAACGTATTTTTTTGAGAAATTCATTCCCATCTCTTTTTGTGTCTCAGCTCCTCCAAACACAGAAAGCTTCAGATCAACAGGACAAGATGAGACCAGTATCACTCTGCAGTGGAATAAAGTGAACACCAATGTCAGCTTTGTTCTCCAGTTTAATGGTACAGAGATAAACATCACTGCAACAGATGGAGACGGACCAGTAACTCACACAGTCTCATCTCTCACTGCTGGAACTAAATACACATTCAGTCTCTTCTCTGTGTTTGAGAGCGTCAGAAGCAGTGGAATCAACATTACTGCAGTCACTGGTAAGATACTTGACTTCATTATTATGCACTATAGCAACTTATCAAACCATCATCTGCTCTACACCAGTGTAAAACTAACATGTATTTGTTGGTCATTATATTTCCTTATATAATGTCCCACATCACAGCAAAGACAGTGTGTGCTTTTAAACAAAGTAAAGCGATCACATTTTAAACTCTTTTGCTGTTTGGTTCCTTTTTTTAATCATTGATCACATCTCTTGCTGAACAAAAATGCTATTTGTTACAATTAAAACAGGAAAACTGACTCCAGGAGTTGCAGACTGTCCGTCTCACTTTTTGTGTTCCTTATACTCAGCGTCAGATTTCATTCATGTGGGACGCAAAATGACAGCCACTATAAAAACCTTAGAGAACAGAGGTCAGTTTTAAAGAATTGTATTTTTTGATGAATTCATTCATTGTTCTTTTTCTTTTCAGCTCCTCCAAACACAGAAAGCTTCAGATCATCAGGACAAGATGAGACCAGTATCACTCTGCAGTGGAATAAAGTGAACACCAATGTCAGCTTTATTCTCCAGTTTAATGGTACAGAGATGAACATCACTGCACCAGATGGAGACGGACCAGTAACTCACACAGTCTCATCTCTCACTGCTGGAACTAAATACACATTCACTCTCTTCTCTGTGTTTGAGAGCGTCAGAAGCAGTGGAGTCAACATTACTGCAGTCACTGGTAAGATACTTGACTTCATTATTATGCACTATAGCAACTTATCAAACCATCATCTGCTCTACACCAGTGTAAAACTAACATGTATTTGTTGGTCATTATATTTCCTTATATAATGTCCCACATCACAGCAAAGACAGTGTGTGCTTTTAAACAAAGTAAAGCGATCACATTTTAAACTCTTTTGCTGTTTGGTTCCTTTTTTTAATCATTGATCACATCTCTTGCTGAACAAAAATGCTATGTGTTACAATTAAAACAGGAAAACTGACTCCAGGAGTTGCAGACTGTCCGTCTCACTTTTTGTGTTCCTTATACTCAGCGTCAGATTTCATTCATGTGGGACGCAAAATGACAGCCACTATAAAAACCTTAGAGAACAGAGGTCAGTTTTAAAGAATTGTGTTTTTTGATGAATTCATTCATTGTTCTTTTTCTTTTCAGCTCCTCCAAACACAGAAAGCTTCAGATCATCAGGACAAGATGAGACCAGTATCACTCTGCAGTGGAATAAAGTGAACACCAATGTCAGCTTTATTCTCCAGTTTAATGGTACAGAGATGAACATCACTGCACCAGATGGAGACGGACCAGTAACTCACACAGTCTCATCTCTCACTGCTGGAACTAAATACACATTCACTCTCTTCTCTGTGTTTGAGAGCATCAGAAGCAGTGGAGTCAACATTACTGCAGTCACTGGTAAGATATACAACTTAAAAAATATGCTCTGTTGGAAC
Source organism: Leptoclinus maculatus (assembly GCA_032191485.1). Classification (NCBI taxonomy): domain Eukaryota; kingdom Metazoa; phylum Chordata; class Actinopteri; order Perciformes; family Stichaeidae; genus Leptoclinus; species Leptoclinus maculatus. The sequence continues at coordinate 4,764,520 of JAVDOI010000020.1, read as the reverse complement.
TCAGGAAACCATCACATTATTTTCAGTGTGACAGTGTTAAACTAAAATGTATTTGCTATGTCTGCCATTGTGGCACTAAATGTCCTGCTTCTCTACTTATACAGTTCATGAATTTCAAATCATGTACTGTATTAGCTAAAACATTAAACTCCTTCATTTTCCCAAAGTAATCAAACTTAGAGTCCTTTGAATATTTGAGTTCTTCATTAGCTGTTCACTACCCAACATGTCAGGCTAGCCCACTGACCAATCACGTATGGCTAGGCCAGCTAGCAGGGTCTGGCACGTCAAAGAATACGCCCAACATGTCAAACTAAAGATCTGATTGGTTGAACACTATGACAATCAACAATATCGTCCCCATTCGCTTAAACTGCAAAGGGATTCATTTGTGAGTCTGCAGGCCTCGGGCCTCTCTTCTTACCTAGAGACACAGGGGTGAAATCTGATTGGATAAAAGCTCTACTTAAAACAAGCTGCAGTGGAAGCAGAGCAACCGAGGAAGACAGTAGCTGTGCAATGAGAAAATTAGATGATGGGAAAAAAAATTACAATACATATGGTGTATTTATGAAAAATTATTAAATTATAAAATAGCTATAACTTTGTGATTCTGTCTAGGCCAGCAGAGAAGACCTTGCTGGCCCTGACGGCCCAGCACTGCATTCTTTACAATGCAAACATTTATCTTGAATAATTGTATCTTGAATAACGACCATTGTGTTTTGTTAAAAATGGGATTCAAAATGTTTCAACTTAAACGGCCAGATGGTGCATGAATATGTTTTTGTTAACGTATTTTTTTGAGAAATTCATTCCCATCTCTTTTTGTGTCTCAGCTCCTCCAAACACAGAAAGCTTCAGATCAACAGGACAAGATGAGACCAGTATCACTCTGCAGTGGAATAAAGTGAACACCAATGTCAGCTTTGTTCTCCAGTTTAATGGTACAGAGATAAACATCACTGCAACAGATGGAGACGGACCAGTAACTCACACAGTCTCATCTCTCACTGCTGGAACTAAATACACATTCAGTCTCTTCTCTGTGTTTGAGAGCGTCAGAAGCAGTGGAATCAACATTACTGCAGTCACTGGTAAGATACTTGACTTCATTATTATGCACTATAGCAACTTATCAAACCATCATCTGCTCTACACCAGTGTAAAACTAACATGTATTTGTTGGTCATTATATTTCCTTATATAATGTCCCACATCACAGCAAAGACAGTGTGTGCTTTTAAACAAAGTAAAGCGATCACATTTTAAACTCTTTTGCTGTTTGGTTCCTTTTTTTAATCATTGATCACATCTCTTGCTGAACAAAAATGCTATTTGTTACAATTAAAACAGGAAAACTGACTCCAGGAGTTGCAGACTGTCCGTCTCACTTTTTGTGTTCCTTATACTCAGCGTCAGATTTCATTCATGTGGGACGCAAAATGACAGCCACTATAAAAACCTTAGAGAACAGAGGTCAGTTTTAAAGAATTGTATTTTTTGATGAATTCATTCATTGTTCTTTTTCTTTTCAGCTCCTCCAAACACAGAAAGCTTCAGATCATCAGGACAAGATGAGACCAGTATCACTCTGCAGTGGAATAAAGTGAACACCAATGTCAGCTTTATTCTCCAGTTTAATGGTACAGAGATGAACATCACTGCACCAGATGGAGACGGACCAGTAACTCACACAGTCTCATCTCTCACTGCTGGAACTAAATACACATTCACTCTCTTCTCTGTGTTTGAGAGCGTCAGAAGCAGTGGAGTCAACATTACTGCAGTCACTGGTAAGATACTTGACTTCATTATTATGCACTATAGCAACTTATCAAACCATCATCTGCTCTACACCAGTGTAAAACTAACATGTATTTGTTGGTCATTATATTTCCTTATATAATGTCCCACATCACAGCAAAGACAGTGTGTGCTTTTAAACAAAGTAAAGCGATCACATTTTAAACTCTTTTGCTGTTTGGTTCCTTTTTTTAATCATTGATCACATCTCTTGCTGAACAAAAATGCTATGTGTTACAATTAAAACAGGAAAACTGACTCCAGGAGTTGCAGACTGTCCGTCTCACTTTTTGTGTTCCTTATACTCAGCGTCAGATTTCATTCATGTGGGACGCAAAATGACAGCCACTATAAAAACCTTAGAGAACAGAGGTCAGTTTTAAAGAATTGTGTTTTTTGATGAATTCATTCATTGTTCTTTTTCTTTTCAGCTCCTCCAAACACAGAAAGCTTCAGATCATCAGGACAAGATGAGACCAGTATCACTCTGCAGTGGAATAAAGTGAACACCAATGTCAGCTTTATTCTCCAGTTTAATGGTACAGAGATGAACATCACTGCACCAGATGGAGACGGACCAGTAACTCACACAGTCTCATCTCTCACTGCTGGAACTAAATACACATTCACTCTCTTCTCTGTGTTTGAGAGCATCAGAAGCAGTGGAGTCAACATTACTGCAGTCACTGGTAAGATATACAACTTAAAAAATATGCTCTGTTGGAACTCAGGAAACCATCACATTATTTTCAGTGTGACAGTGTTAAACTAAAATGTATTTGCTATGTCTGCCATTGTGGCACTAAATGTCCTGCTTCTCTACTTATACAGTTCATGAATTTCAAATCATGTACTGTATTAGCTAAAACATTAAACTCCTTCATTTTCCCAAAGTAATCAAACTTAGAGTCCTTTGAATATTTGAGTTCTTCATTAGCTGTTCACTACCCAACATGTCAGGCTAGCCCACTGACCAATCACGTATGGCTAGGCCAGCTAGCAGGGTCTGGCACGTCAAAGAATACGCCCAACATGTCATACTAAAGATCTGATTGGTTGAACACTATGACAATCAACAATATCGTCCCCATTCGCTTAAACTGCAAAGGGATTCATTTGTGAGTCTGCAGGCCTCGGGCCTCTCTTCTTACCTAGAGACACGGGTGAAATCTGATTGGATAAAAGCTCTACTTAAAACAAGCTGCACTGGAAGCAGAGCAACCGAGGAAGACAGTAGCTGTGCAATGAGAAAATAAGATAATGGGAAAAAAAATTACAATACATATAATGTATTTATAAAAAATTATTAAATTATAAAATAGCTATAACTTTGTGATTCTGTCTAGGCCAGCGGAGAAGGCCTTGCTGGCCCTGACGGCCCAGCACTGCATTCTTTACAATGCAAACATTTATCTTGAATAATTGTATCTTGAATAACGACCATTGTGTTTTGTTAAAAATGGGATACAAAATGTTTCAACTTAAACGGCCAGATGGTGCATGAATATGTTTTTGTTAACGTATTTTTTTGAGTAATTGATTCCCATCTCTTTTTGTGTCTCAGCTCCTCCAAACACAGAAAGCTTCAGATCAACAGGACAAGATGAGACCAGTATCACTCTGCAGTGGAATGAAGTGAACACCAATGTCAGCTTTGTTCTCCAGTTTAATGGTACAGAGATAAACATCACTGCAACAGATGGAGACGGACCAGTAACTCACACAGTCTCATCTCTCACTGCTGGAACTAAATACACATTGACTCTCTTCTCTGTGTTTGAGAGCGTCAGAGGCAGTGGAGTCAACATTACTGCAGTCACTGGTAAGATACTTGACTTCATTATTATGCACATTAGCAACTTATCAAACCATCATCTGCTCTACACCAGTGTAAAACTAACATGTATTTGTTGGTCATTATATTTCCTTATATAATGTCCCACATTACAGCAAAGACAGTGTGTGCTTTTAAACAAAGTAAAGCGATCACATTTTAAACTCTTTTGCTGTTTGTTTCCTTTTTTTAATCATTGATCACATCTCTTGCTGAACAAAAATGCTATGTGTTACAATTAAAACAGGAAAACTGACTCCAGGAGTTGCAGACTGTCCGTCTCACTTTTTGTGTTCCTTATACTCAGCGTCAGATTTCATTCATGTGGGACGCAAAATGACAGCCACTATAAAAACCTTAGAGAACAGAGGTCAGTTTTAAAGAATTGTATTTTTTGATGAATTCATTCATTGTTCTTTTTCTTTTCAGCTCCTCCAAACACAGAAAGCTTCAGATCATCAGGACAAGATGAGACCAGTATCACTCTGCAGTGGAATAAAGTGAACACCAATGTCAGCTTTATTCTCCAGTTTAATGGTACAGAGATGAACATCACTGCACCAGATGGAGACGGACCAGTAACTCACACAGTCTCATCTCTCACTGCTGGAACTAAATACACATTCACTCTCTTCTCTGTGTTTGAGAGCGTCAGAAGCAGTGGAGTCAACATTATTGCAGTCACTGGTAAGATATACAACTTAAAAAATATGCTCTGTTGGAACTCAGTAAACCATCACATTATTTTCAGTGTGACAGTGTTAAACTAAAATGTATTTGCTATGTCTGCCATTGTGGCAGTGAATGTCCTGCTTCTCTACTTATACAGTTCATGAATTTCAAATCATGTACTGTATTAGCTAAAACATTAAACTCCTTCATTTTCCCAAAGTAATCAAACTTAGAGTCCTTTGAATATTTGAGTTCTTCATTAGCTGTTCACTACCCAACATGTCAGGCTAGCCCACTGACCAATCACGTATGGCTAGGCCAGCTAGCAGGGTCTGGCACGTCAAAGAATACGCCCAACATGTCAAACTAAAGATCTGATTGGTTGAAGACTATGACAATCAACAATATCGTCCCCATTCGCTTAAACTGCAAAGGGATTTATTTGTGAGTCTGCAGGCCTCGGGCCTCTCTTCTTACCTAGAGACACAGGGGTGAAATCTGATTGGATAAAAGCTCTACTTAAAACAAGCTGCAGTGGAAGCAGAGCAACCGAGGAAGACAGTAGCTGTGCAATGAGATAATGGGAAAAAAAATTACAATACATATAGTGTATTTATGAAAAATTATTAAATTATAAAATAGCTATAACTTTGTGATTCTGTCTAGGCCAGCAGAGAAGGCCTTTGTGGCCCTGACGGCCCAGCACTGCATTCTTTACAATGCAAACATTTATCTTGAATAATTGTATCTTGAATAACGACCATTGTGTTTTGTTAAAAATGGGATACAAAATGTTTCAACTTAAACGGCCAGATGGTGCATGAATATGTTTTTGTTAACGTATTTTTTTGAGAAATTCATTCCCATCTCTTTTTGTGTCTCAGCTCCTCCAAACACAGAAAGCTTCAGATCAACAGGACAAGATGAGACCAGTATCACTCTGCAGTGGAATAAAGTGAACACCAATGTCAGCTTTGTTCTCCAGTTTAATGGTACAGAGATAAACATCACTGCAACAGATGGAGACGGACCAGTAACTCACACAGTCTCATCTCTCACTGCTGGAACTAAATACACATTCAGTCTCTTCTCTGTGTTTGAGAGCGTCAGAAGCAGTGGAGTCAACATTACTGCAGTCACTGGTAAGATACTTGACTTCATTATTATGCACTATAGCAACTTATCAAACCATCATCTGCTCTACACCAGTGTAAAACTAACATGTATTTGTTGGTCATTATATTTCCTTATATAATGTCCCACAGCACAGCAAAGACAGTGTGTGCTTTTAAACAAAGTAAAGCGATCACATTTTAAACTCTTTTGCTGTTTGGTTCCTTTTTTTAATCATTGATCACATCTCTTGCTGAACAAAAATGCTATGTGTTACAATTAAAACAGGAAAACTGACTCCAGGAGTTGCAGACTGTCCGTCTCACTTTTTGTGTTCCTTATACTCAGTGTCAGATTTCATTCATGTGGGACGCAAAATGACAGCCACTATAAAAACCTGAGAGAACAGAGGTCAGTTTTAAAGAATTGTATTTTTTGATGAATTCATTCATTGTTCTTTTTCTTTTCAGCTCCTCCAAACACAGAAAGCTTCAGATCATCAGGACAAGATGAGACCAGTATCACTCTGCAGTGGAATAAAGTGAACACCAATGTCAGCTTTATTCTCCAGTTTAATGGTACAGAGATGAACATCACTGCACCAGATGGAGACGGACCAGTAACTCACACAGTCTCATCTCTCACTGCTGGAACTAAATACACATTCACTCTCTTCTCTGTGTTTGAGAGCGTCAGAAGCAGTGGAGTCAACATTACTGCAGTCACTGGTAAGATATACAACTTAAAAAATATGCTCTGTTGGAACTCAGTAAACCATCACATTATTTTCAGTGTGACTGTTAAACTAAAATGTATTTGCTATGTCTGCCATTGTGGCACTAAATGTCCTGCTTCTCTACTTATACAGTTCATGAATTTCAAATCATGTACTGTATTAGCTAAAACATTAAACTCCTTCATTTTCCCAAAGTAATCAAACTTAGAGTCCTTTGAATATTTGAGTTCTTCATTAGCTGTTCACTACCCAACATGTCAGGCTAGCCCACTGACCAATCACGTATGGCTAGGCCAGCTAGCAGGGTCTGGCACGTCAAAGAATACGCCCAACATGTCAAACTAAAGATCTGATTGGTTGAACACTATGACAATCAACAATATCGTCCCCATTCGCTTAAACTGCAAAGGGATTTATTTGTGAGTCTGCAGGCCTCGGGCCTCTCTTCTTACCTAGAGACACAGGGGTGAAATCTGATTGGATAAAAGCTCTACTTAAAACAAGCTGCAGTGGAAGCAGAGCAACCGAGGAAGACAGTAGCTGTGCAATGAGATAATGGGAAAAAAAATTACAATACATATAGTGTATTTATGAAAAATTATTAAATTATAAAATAGCTATAACTTTGTGATTCTGTCTAGGCCAGCAGAGAAGGCCTTTGTGGCCCTGACGGCCCAGCACTGCATTCTTTACAATGCAAACATTTATCTTGAATAATTGTATCTTGAATAACGACCATTGTGTTTTGTTAAAAATGGGATACAAAATGTTTCAACTTAAACGGCCAGATGGTGCATGAATATGTTTTTGTTAACGTATTTTTTTGAGAAATTGATTCCCATCTCTTTTTGTTTCTCAGCTCCTCCAAATGCAGGAAGGTTGACATCATCAGGACAAGATGACACCAGTATCACTCTGCAGTGGAATAAAGTGAACACCAATGTCAGCTTTATTCTCCAGTTTAATGGTACAGAGATAAACATCACTGCACCAGATGGAGACGGACCAGTAACTCACACAGTCTCATCTCTCACTGCTGGAACTAAATACACATTCAGTCTCTTCTCTGTGTTTGAGAGCATCAGAAGCAGTGGAGTCAACATTACTGCAGTCACTGGTAAGATACTTGACTTAATTATTATGCACTATAGCAACTTATCAAACCATCATCTGCTCTACACCAGTGTAAAACTAACATGTATTTGTTGGTCATTATATTTCCTTATATAATGTCCCACAGCACAGCAAAGACAGTGTGTGCTTTTAAACAAAGTAAAGCGATCACATTTTAAACTCTTTTGCTGTTTGGTTCCTTTTTTTAATCATTGATCACATCTCTTGCTGAACAAAAATGCTATGTGTTACAATTAAAACAGGAAAACTGACTCCAGGAGTTGCAGACTGTCCGTCTCACTTTTTGTGTTCCTTATACTCAGCGTCAGATTTCATTCATGTGGGACGCAAAATGACAGCCACTATAAAAACCTTAGAGAACAGAGGTCAGTTTTAAAGAATTGTATTTTTTGATGAATTCATTCATTGCTCTTTTTGTTTCTCAGCTCCTCCAAATGCAGGAAGGTTGACATCAACAGGACAAGATGAGACCAGTATCACTCTGCAGTGGAATAAAGTGAACACCAATGTCAGCTTTATTCTCCAGTTTAATGGTACAGAGATAAACATCACTGCACCAGATGGAGACGGACCAGTAACTCACACAGTCTCATCTCTCACTGCTGGAACTAAATACACATTCAGTCTCTTCTCTGTGTTTGAGAGCATCAGAAGCAGTGGAGTCAACATTACTGCAGTCACTGGTAAGATACTTGACTTAATTATTATGCACTATAGCAACTTATCAAACCATCATCTGCTCTACACCAGTGTAAAACTAACATGTATTTGTTGGTCATTATATTTCCTTATATAATGTCCCACAGCACAGCAAAGACAGTGTGTGCTTTTAAACAAAGTAAAGCGATCACATTTTAAACTCTTTTGCTGTTTGGTTCCTTTTTTTAATCATTGATCACATTTCTTGCTGAACAAAAATGCTATGTGTTACAATTAAAACAGGAAAACTGACTCCAGGAGTTGCAGACTGTCCGTCTCACTTTTTGTGTTCCTTATACTCAGCGTCAGATTTCATTCATGTGGGACGCAAAATGACAGCCACTATAAAAACCTTAGAGAACAGAGGTCAGTTTTAAAGAATTGTATTTTTTGATGAATTCATTCATTGTTCTTTTTCTTTTCAGCTCCTCCAACCACAGAAAGCTTCAGATCATCAGGACAAGATGAGACCAGTATCACTCTGCAGTGGAATAAAGTGAACACCAATGTCAGCTTTGTTCTCCAGTTTAATGGTACAGAGATAAACATCACTGCAACAGATGGAGACGGACCAGTAACTCACACAGTCTCATCTCTCACTGCTGGAACTAAATACACATTCAGTCTCTTCTCTGTGTTTGAGAGCGTCAGAAGCAGTGGAGTCAACATTACTGCAGTCACTGGTAAGATACTTGACTTCATTATTATGCACTATAGCAACTTATCAAACCATCATCTGCTCTACACCAGTGTAAAACTAACATGTATTTGTTGGTCATTATATTTCCTTATATAATGTCCCACAGCACAGCAAAGACAGTGTGTGCTTTTAAACAAAGTAAAGCGATCACATTTTAAACTCTTTTGCTGTTTGTTTCCTTTTTTTAATCATTGATCACATCTCTTGCTGAACAAAAATGCTATGTGTTACAATTAAAACAGGAAAACTGACTCCAGGAGTTGCAGACTGTCCGTCTCACTTTTTGTGTTCCTTATACTCAGCGTCAGATTTCATTCATGTGGGACGCAAAATGACAGCCACTATAAAAACCTTAGAGAACAGAGGTCAGTTTTAAAGAATTGTATTTTTTGATGAATTCATTCATTGCTCTTTTTGTTTCTCAGCTCCTCCAAATGCAGGAAGGTTGACATCATCAGGACAAGATGACACCAGTATCACTCTGCAGTGGAATAAAGTGAACACCAATGTCAGCTTTATTCTCCAGTTTAATGGTACAGAGATAAACATCACTGCACCAGATGGAGACGGACCAGTAACTCACACAGTCTCATCTCTCACTGCTGGAACTAAATACACATTCACTCTCTTCTCTGTGTTTGAGAGCGTCAGAAGCAGTGGAGTCAACATTACTGCAGTCACTGGTAAGATACTTGACTTAATTATTATGCACTATAGCAACTTATCAAACCATCATCTGCTCTACACCAGTGTAAAACTAACATGTATTTGTTGGTCATTATATTTCCTTATATAATGTCCCACAGCACAGCAAAGACAGTGTGTGCTTTTAAACAAAGTAAAGCGATCACATTTTAAACTCTTTTGCTGTTTGGTTCCTTTTTTTAATCATTGATCACATCTCTTGCTGAACAAAAATGCTATGTGTTACAATTAAAACAGGAAAACTGACTCCAGGAGTTGCAGACTGTCCGTCTCACTTTTTGTGTTCCTTATACTCAGCATCAGATTTCATTCATGTGGGACCTAAAATGACAGCCCCTATAAAAACCTTAGAGAACAGAGGTCAGTTTTAAAGAATTGTATTTTTTGATGAATTCATTCATTGTTCTTTTTCTTTTCAGCTCCTCCAACCACAGAAAGCTTCAGATCATCAGGACAAGATGAGACCAGTATCACTCTGCAGTGGAATAAAGTGAACACCAATGTCAGCTTTATTCTCCAGTTTAATGGTACAGAGATAAACATCACTGCACCAGATGGAGACGGACCAGTAACTCACACAGTCTCATCTCTCACTGCTGGAACTAAATACACATTCACTCTCTTCTCTGTGTTTGAGAGCATCAGAAGCAGTGGAGTCAACATTACTGCAGTCACTGGTAAGATATACAACTTAAAAAAGATGCTCTGTTGGAACTCAGTAAACCATCACATTATTTTCAGTGTGACAATGTTAAACTAAAATGTATTTGCTATATCTGCCATTGTGGCACTAAATGTCCTGCTTCTCTACTTATACAGTTCATGAATTTCAAATCATGTACTGTATTAGCTAAAACATTAAACTCCTTAATTTTCCCAAAGTAATCAAACTTAGAGTCCTTTGAATATTTCAGTTCTTCATTAACTGTTCACAACCCAACATGTCAGGCTAGCCCACTGACCAATCACGTATGGCTAGGCCAGCTAGCAGGCTCTGGCACGTCAAAGAATACGCCCAACATGTCAAACTAAAGATCTGATTGGTTGAACACTATGACAATCAACAATATCGTCCCCATTCACTTAAACTGCAAAGGGATTCACTTGTGAGTCTGCAGGCCTCGGGACTCTCTTCTTACCTAGAGACACAGGGGTGAAATCTGATTGGATAAAAGCTCTACTTAAAGCAAGCTGCACTGGAAGCAGAGCAACCGAGGAAGACAGTAGCTGTGCAATGAGAAAATAAGATAATGGGGAAAAAAAATTACAATACATATAGTGTATTTATGAAAAATTATTAAATTATAAAATAGCTATAACTTTGTGATTCTGTCTAGGCCAGCAGAGAAGGCCTTTGTGGCCCTGACGGCCCAGCACTGCATTCTTTACAATGCAAACATTTATCTTGAATAATTGTATCTTGAATAACGACCATTGTGTTTTGTTAAAAATGGGATACAAAATGTTTCAACTTAAACGGTCAGATGGTGCATGAATATGTTTTTGTTAACGTATTTTTTTGAGAAATTCATTCCCATCTCTTTTTGTGTCTCAGCTCCTCCAAACACAGAAAGCTTCAGATCAACAGGACAAGATGAGACCAGTATCACTCTGCAGTGGAATAAAGTGAACACCAATGTCAGCTTTGTTCTCCAGTTTAATGGTACAGAGATAAACATCACTGCAACAGATGGAGACGGACCAGTAACTCACACAGTCTCATCTCTCACTGCTGGAACTAAATACACATTCAGTCTCTTCTCTGTGTTTGAGAGCGTCAGAAGCAGTGGAGTCAACATTACTGCAGTCACTGGTAAGATACTTGACTTCATTATTATGCACTATAGCAACTTATCAAACCATCATCTGCTCTACACCAGTGTAAAACTAACATGTATTTGTTGGTCATTATATTTCCTTATATAATGTCCCACAGCACAGCAAAGACAGTGTGTGCTTTTAAACAAAGTAAAGCGATCACATTTTAAACTCTTTTGCTGTTTGGTTCCTTTTTTTAATCATTGACCACATCTCTTGCTGAACAAAAATGCTATGTGTTACAATTAAAACAGGAAAACTGACTCCAGGAGTTGCAGACTGTCCGTCTCACTTTTTGTGTTCCTTATACTCAGCGTCAGATTTCATTCATGTGGGACCTAAAATGACAGCCACTATAAAAACCTTAGAGAACAGAGGTCAGTTTTAAAGAATTGTATTTTTTGATAAATTCAATCATTGTTCTTTTTCTTTTCAGCTCCTCCAACCACAGAAAGCTTCAGATCATCAGGACAAGATGAGACCAGTATCACTCTGCAGTGGAATAAAGTGAACACCAATGTCAGCTTTATTCTCCAGTTTAATGGTACAGAGATAAACATCACTGCACCAGATGGAGACGGACCAGTAACTCACACAGTCTCATCTCTCACTGCTGGAACTAAATACACATTCACTCTCTTCTCTGTGTTTGAGAGCGTCAGAAGCAGTGGAGTCAACATTACTGCAGTCACTGGTAAGATATACAACTTAAAAAAGATGCTCTGTTGGAACTCAGTAAACCATCACATTATTTTCAGTGTGACAATGTTAAACTAAAATGTATTTGCTATATCTGCCATTGTGGCACTAAATGTCCTGCTTCTCTACTTATACAGTTCATGAATTTCAAATCATGTACTGTATTAGCTAAAACATTAAACTCCTTAATTTTCCCAAAGTAATCAAACTTAGAGTCCTTTGAATATTTCAGTTCTTCATTAACTGTTCACTACCCAACATGTCAGGCTAGCCCACTGACCAATCACGTATGGCTAGGCCAGCTAGCAGGCTCTGGCACGTCAAAGAATACGCCCAACATGTCAAACTAAAGATCTGATTGGTTGAACACTATGACAATCAACAATATCGTCCCCATTCACTTAAACTGCAAAGGGATTCACTTGTGAGTCTGCAGGCCTCGGGCCTCTCTTCTTACCTAGAGACACAGGGGTGAAATCTGATTGGATAAAAGCTCTACTTAAAACAAGCTGCACTGGAAGCAGAGCAACCGAGGAAGACAGTAGCTGTGCAATGAGAAAATAAGATAATGGGGGAAAAAATTACAATACATATAGTGTATTTATGAAAAATGATTAAATTGTAAAATAGCTATAACTTTGTGATTCTGTCTAGGCCAGCAGAGAAGGCCTTTGTGGCCCTGACGGCCCAGCACTGCATTCTTTACAATGCAAACATTTATCTTGAATAATTGTATCTTGAATAACGACCATTGTGTTTTGTTAAAAATGGGATACAAAATGTTTCAACTTAAACGGTCAGATGGTGCATGAATATGTTTTTGTTAACGTATTTTTTTGAGAAATTCATTCCCATCTCTTTTTGTGTCTCAGCTCCTCCAAACACAGAAAGCTTCAGATCAACAGGACAAGATGAGACCAGTATCACTCTGCAGTGGAATAAAGTGAACACCAATGTCAGCTTTGTTCTCCAGTTTAATGGTACAGAGATAAACATCACTGCAACAGATGGAGACGGACCAGTAACTCACACAGTCTCATCTCTCACTGCTGGAACTAAATACACATTCAGTCTCTTCTCTGTGTTTGAGAGCGTCAGAAGCAGTGGAGTCAACATTACTGCAGTCACTGGTAAGATACTTGACTTCATTATTATGCACTATAGCAACTTATCAAACCATCATCTGCTCTACACCAGTGTAAAACTAACATGTATTTGTTGGTCATTATATTTCCTTATATAATGTCCCACAGCACAGCAAAGACAGTGTGTGCTTTTAAACAAAGTAAAGCGATCACATTTTAAACTCTTTTGCTGTTTGGTTCCTTTTTTTAATCATTGACCACATCTCTTGCTGAACAAAAATGCTATGTGTTACAATTAAAACAGGAAAACTGACTCCAGGAGTTGCAGACTGTCCGTCTCACTTTTTGTGTTCCTTATACTCAGCGTCAGATTTCATTCATGTGGGACCTAAAATGACAGCCACTATAAAAACCTTAGAGAACAGAGGTCAGTTTTAAAGAATTGTATTTTTTGATAAATTCAATCATTGTTCTTTTTCTTTTCAGCTCCTCCAACCACAGAAAGCTTCAGATCATCAGGACAAGATGAGACCAGTATCACTCTGCAGTGGAATAAAGTGAACACCAATGTCAGCTTTATTCTCCAGTTTAATGGTACAGAGATAAACATCACTGCACCAGATGGAGACGGACCAGTAACTCACACAGTCTCATCTCTCACTGCTGGAACTAAATACACATTCACTCTCTTCTCTGTGTTTGAGAGCGTCAGAAGCAGTGGAGTCAACATTACTGCAGTCACTGGTAAGATATACAACTTATAAAAGATGCTCTGTTGGAACTCAGTAAACCATCACATTATTTTCAGTGTGACAATGTTAAACTAAAATGTATTTGCTATATCTGCCATTGTGGCACTAAATGTCCTGCTTCTCTACTTATACAGTTCATGAATTTCAAATCATGTACTGTATTAGCTAAAACATTAAACTCCTTAATTTTCCCAAAGTAATCAAACTTAGAGTCCTTTGAATATTTCAGTTCTTCATTAACTGTTCACTACCCAACATGTCAGGCTAGCCCACTGACCAATCACGTATGGCTAGGCCAGCTAGCAGGCTCTGGCACGTCAAAGAATACGCCCAACATGTCAAACTAAAGATCTGATTGGTTGAACACTATGACAATCAACAATATCGTCCCCATTCACTTAAACTGCAAAGGGATTCACTTGTGAGTCTGCAGGCCTCGGGCCTCTCTTCTTACCTAGAGACACAGGGGTGAAATCTGATTGGATAAAAGCTCTACTTAAAACAAGCTGCACTGGAAGCAGAGCAACCGAGGAAGACAGTAGCTGTGCAATGAGAAAATAAGATAATGGGGGAAAAAATTACAATACATATAGTGTATTCATGAAAAATGATTAAATTATAAAATAGCTATAACTTTGTGATTCTGTCTAGGCCAGCAGAGAAGGCCTTGCTGGCCCTGACGGCCCAGCACTGCATTGTTTACAATGCAAACATTTATCTTGAATAATTGTATCTTGAATAACGACCATTGTGTTTTGTTAAAAATGGGATACAAAATGTTTCAACTTAAACGGCCAGATGGTGCATGAATATGTTTTTGTTAACGTATTTTTTTGAGAAATTCATTCCCATCTCTTTTTGTGTCTCAGCTCCTCCAAACACAGAAAGCTTCAGATCAACAGGACAAGATGAGACCAGTATCACTCTGCAGTGGAATAAAGTGAACACCAATGTCAGCTTTATTCTCCAGTTTAATGGTACAGAGATAAACATCACTGCACCAGATGGAGACGGACCAGTAACTCACACAGTCTCATCTCTCACTGCTGGAACTAAATACACATTCACTCTCTTCTCTGTGTTTGAGAGCGTCAGAGGCAGTGGAGTCAACATTACTGCAGTCACTGGTAAGATACTTGACTTCATTACTATGCACTGTATCCACTTATCAAACCATCATCTACTCTACACCAGTGTAAAACTAACTTGTATTTATTGGTCATTACATTTCCTTATATAATGTCCCACATCACAGCAAAGACAGTGTGTGCTTTTAAACAAAGTAAAGCGATCACATTTTAAACTCTTTTGTCGTTTGGTTCCTTTTTTTAATTATTGATCACATCTCTTGCTGAACAAAAATGCTATGTGTTACAATTAAAACAGGAAAACTGACTCCAGGAGTTGCAGACTGTCCGTCTCACTTTTTGTGTTCCTTATACTCAGCGTCAGATTTCATTCATGTGGGACGCAAAATGACAGCCACTATAAAAACCTTAGAGAACAAAGCTTAGTTTTAAATAATTGTATTTTTTGATAAATTCATTCATTGCTCTTTTTGTTTCTCAGCTCCTCCAAATGCAGGAAGGTTGACATCATCAGGACAAGATGACACCAGTATCACTCTGCAGTGGAATAAAGTGAACACCAATGTCAGCTTTATTCTGCAGTTTAATGGAACAGAGATAAACATCACTGCACCAGATGGAGACGGACCAGTAACTCACACAGTCTCATCTCTCACTGCTGCAACTAAATACACATTCAGTCTCTTCTCTGTGTTTGAGAGCGTCAGAAGCAGTGGAGTCAACATTACTGCAGTCACTGGTAAGATATACAACTTCAAAAAGATGCTCTGTTGTAGCTCAGTAAACCATCATATTATTCTCAGTGTGACAGTGTAAAACTAAAATGTCTTTGCAAGGTCTGCCATTGTGTCACTAAATGTCCTGCTTCTCTACTTATACAGTTTATGCATTTCAAATCATGTTCTGTATTAGCCAAAACATTAAACTCCGTCTTTTTCCCAAAGTAATCCAATTCAGAGTGCTTTGAATTTTTGAGTTCTTCATTAACTGTTCACTACATCTATCCAGTCAAATAAACAACGTGATTTGGTTAAGTGTGAAATGTGACATCTAACAAAACAACATTCTTTAGAATGCAAACATTTATCTTGAATAATTGTGTCCATCATAACGACCATTGTGTTTTGTTAAAAATGGGATACAAAATGTTTCAACTTACACGGCCAGATGGTGCATGAATATGTTTTTATTAACGGACATTTTTGAATCATTCTTTCCATCTCTTCTTCCGTCTCAGCTCCTCCAAACACAGAAAGCTTCAGATCATCAGGACAAGATGAGACCAGTATCACTCTGCAGTGGAATAAAGTGAACACCAATGTCAGCTTTATTCTCCAGTTTAATGGTACAGAGATAAACATCACTGCACCAGATGGAGACGGACCAGTAACTCACACAGTCTCATCTCTCATTGCTGGAACTAAATACACATTCACTCTCTTCTCTGTGTTTGAGAGCGTCAGAAGCAGTGGAGTCAACATTACTGCAGTCACTGGTAAGATATACAACTTAAAAAAGATGCTCTGTTGGAACTCAGTAAACCATCACATTATTTTCAGTGTGACAGTGTTAAACTAAAATGTATTTGCTATGTCTGCCATTGTGGCACTAAATGTCCTGCTTCTCTACTTATACAGTTTATGAATTTCAAATCATGTACTGTATTAGCTAAAACATTAAACTCCTTCATTTTCCCAAAGTAATCAAACTTAGAGTCCTTTGAATATTTGAGTTCTTCATTAACTGTTCACTACCCAACATTTCAGGCTAGCCCACTGACCAATCACGTATGGCTAGGCCAGCTAGCAGGCTCTGGCACGTCAAAGAATACGCCCAACATGTCAAACTAAAGATCTGATTGGTTGAACACTATGACAATCAACAATATCGTCTAGGGCTGCAACAACGAATCGATAAAATCGATAAAATTCGATTATTAAAAGAGTTGGCAACGAATTTCATTATCGATTCGTTGTGTCGCGCGACTATTACGCCACTCAATAAGTCGTGGAGGTGTTTGAGTATAAAAAAAAAAGAAGCGCGGATCGGAGGTAGAGGAAAGACCACCGGAGACCCGTAACGTTGTTCTGAAACACATGGCGGAGGCAGAGAAATCAGTACGACCTAAGTCATCCAAGGTGCGGAGCATTTCACACTAAATAAATCGAAAAAGTGTGTTAATTGCAAGATATGCAAAAGCGACATGGCATGGCACGGGAGCACCACGGTGATGATTCAGCACCTAAAACGTAAACATGTTGGAGCCCTTGATGAGGAGGAAGGGAGTTCAACAGCAGGGTAAGTCACTACAGAATCCTACTTTTGTTCCGTTTTGAAGTGAGGAACTAGGCGCGTTCGATGTGCGGATCCGCCCGGTGTCCGCAGCGATGACAAGTTAGCGTTAGCTCGATAATAACAGTAGTAAAGCAGGGGTGGTATAGTTTGCAAGACTAAAGACACGTTTTTATTCACTCGCCTTTTTTTATCCGATTCATCGATTAATCGAAAAAATAATCGACAGATTAATCGATTATTAAAATAATCGTTAGTTGCAGCCCTAATATCGTCCCCATTCACTTAAACTGCAAAGGGCTTCACTTGTGAGTCTGCAGGCCTCGGGCCTCTCTTCTTACCTAGAGACACAGGGGTGAAATCTGATTGGATAAAAGCTCTACTTAAAACAAGCTGCACTGGAAGCAGAGCAACCGAGGAAGACAGTAGCTGTGCAATGAGTAAATAAGATAATGGGGGGAAAAAATTACAATACATATGGTGTATTCATGAAAAATTATAAAATAGCTATAACTTTGTGATTCTGTCTAGGCCAGCAGAGAAGGCCTTGCTGGCCCTGACGGCCCAGCACTGCATTCTTTACAATGCAAACATTTATCTTGAATAATTGTATCTTGAATAACGACCATTGTGTTTTGTTAAAAATGTGATACAAAATGTTTCAACTTAAACGGCCAGATGGTGCATGAATATGTTTTTGTTAACGTATTTTTTTGAGAAATTCATTCCCATCTCTTTTTGTGTCTCAGCTCCTCCAAACACAGAAAGCTTCAGATCAACAGGACAAGATGAGACCAGTATCACTCTGCAGTGGAATAAAGTGAACACCAATGTCAGCTTTGTTCTCCAGTTTAATGGAACAGAGATAAACATCACTGCACCAGATGGAGACGGACCAGTAACTCACACAGTCTCATCTCTCACTGCCGCAACTAAATACACATTCACTCTCTTCTCTGTGTTTGAGAGCGTCAGAGGCAGTGGAGTCAACATTACTGCAGTCACTGGTAAGATACTTGACTTCATTATTATGCACTGTATCCACTTATCAAACCATCATCTGCTCTACACCAGTGTAAAACTAACATGTATTTGTTGGTCATTACATTTCCTTATATAATGTCCCACATCACAGCAAAGACAGTGTGTGCTTTTAAACAAAGTAAAGCAATCACATTTTAAACTCTTTTGCTGTTTGGTTTCTTTTTTTAATCATTGATCACATCTCTTGCTGAACAAAAATGCTATGTGTTACAGTTAAAACAGGAAAACTGACTCTAGGAGTTGCAGACTGTCCGTCTCACTTTTTGTGTTCCTTATACTCAGCGTCAGATTTCATTCATGTGGGACGCAAAATGACAGCCACTATAAAAACCTTAGAGAACAGAGGTCAGTTTTGAAGAAATTAATTTCTTGATAAATTCATTCATTGCTCTTTTTCTTTCTCAGCTCCTCCAAATGCAGAAAGCTTCAGATCATCAGGACAAGATGAGACCAGTATCACTCTGCAGTGGAATAAAGTGAACACCAATGTCAGCTTTATTCTCCAGTTTAATGGTACAGAGATAAACATCACTGCACCAGATGGAGACGGACCAGTAACTCACACAGTCTCATCTCTCACTGCTGGAACTAAATACACATTCACTCTCTTCTCTGTGTTTGAGAGCATCAGAAGCAGTGGAGTCAACATTACTGCAGTCACTGGTAAGATACGTCACTTATTCAATGAGTTTTTATCCAGACGTAACACTGTTGTTCTCTGAAACACATGCCAGTATACCTAATGATTAAATATACATTTGAATGGCATGTGTAACACAGTAATTGTTTAATGGCTAACTTATGATTAATGGGGTTAGTCACAATGTAGTATTGGTCTCCACCTATTGAGTTCAAGTTGCATCTGCAAAATCAGTTTCACCAACAAAAGTCGAAACGGAACATAATGTTGGTGAAAGGTGATTTTTTCCTTGTTGTTTAAAGTTTAAAATGTTAAGTATGTTTCAATTCATTTTCAGTATATATGTCATTAAACTAATGTTCAGATAATACATTATTATATTTCAATGTAGAGGAATTCATACATCAGATTTTCAAAGGTAGTTAACACAATATGAATTCATCTTTACGTATTCCTCTCCATGTAAACAAACACCATCTTGCCAAAACTTCTCTGACTATGTGTCCTACAACAAAAGGGCCTCGTAAGTATAAGCATTTGATTTTATTGATATCTCAGATATATTATTTTCAACTTATATTTCTTGTATTTGTTATGATTTTTTAGATCTGCTTCAACTGTTGTCAAAAAGAGAAACTAGGCTGCTCTTCCCTAGGTTTACAATAAACCAGAAATTAAATCCTTGCTTTACAATTGTGTAAATGCATGAAATCTAAAAATGATTGGAACGTTTTAAGTGTTATTGTGTACAGATAATATGTCAGATGTCTTTGGTAAAGCTACAGTACAAACATTTGATGTGTCATACATTTTTGTAGCATAATTTCTTTAACCATAATAATTTATTGTTATTATATTAAAAATGATCTTAAACTTAGTTATATTAATGGAAAACTATCCATTTTATCATCATGTGTTTTATTTCATGTTTTTGTGTCAACAGATTATGTTGTTGGATTGAACATGAGAATAGAGTCATCTATTCAGCTGTCAGACTTGGACATGCAGGATTTGTTGATGGAGGTGAGACTAACTGCTGTTTCATGACTAGTTTATATACACTTCATTCAAATATTGTACAAATTATTTAGCTCTATATTAACATTGTTGTCTGTTGTGATTTTTGTCTTCAAATCTAGTTCTTCAAACGATACGGATTGTCGCCACAGTTGTCAGTGAAGATTCTATCTGTGGAGCCATGAGACCAGTGGACGAAAGACAAGATTTAAAGGAGGTGAAAGGGTCTGCTATGCAAAAGAAAATTTAAATCTTTTTGATTATTTCGACTTCAAAAAAATATGTTTTATCAGATTCCAGTGAAATGTAGTTTGACCTATTTGGAGAATATTCTTAAATTTAAGACATGGCTCATCCCAAATACTTATAATTACTGCATAACAGTTCTACACCCTATGTACTACACACTAATTCATCATGTTATACTGTTTTCGCTGTTAGCACACAAAACTGTTCAACATACCATTACCATTTTATACTGCCATCAAACTGCTACTTTGCAATGGACTGGAAATTAAACTTTTGTTAAGAGAAAGACAAATTGCTTTCTCTCTCTAGATATAAGGATTATGTTGATTTTTGGAGTTGTTTTACCACCGCTCACATTTTTAGCTCCGCACCGGCGACAGCCGTGGCCGGAGGCATTCTTTTTTTGGGTGGACCTTCCCATTCTCGTGAACATAATATCTATCTTTTTTTGGCACAAATGTCTACTTAGCGTCATGGGGCTTTACAATCTGTACAGCAAACAACATCTTCTATCCTTAGACCCTTGACTCGTGTTAGGAGTTTCAAATCTGAGTTGGCTAACCAAAGCAGCAACAAGACACCAAAGCACCACAGGACACTTACAAGCTCCGGTGCTTTTGAAAACTTTTGGGGAGACTCGAGTGGATCTACAACTCAATGAACAAGTTCGCAGAAGGACCTCTTGCTAAAACTGAACTGCACCGATGTACTGCACAACCGCGTCATTGAACTCTTTGTTAACAAAGAAAATAGGATGGACTCTGTCTTTAAATAGTGAAAAGCAGCTTTGGTCAGTGAACTGCTTTTGTTTTTTTACATCTACAGTAGCAGTACTACTGTGTTAATTTGTCTATGGTGTCGTTTTTATGATGTGGTTGATATTGTTACCTCTGATGTGAATAATATTTGAATGGCTCGTGCTCTTTAGTGTGCGGCGGAATACGTGTTTTAGCACCGCTGTTTTGCTGGATTGATTTGTCATGCTTTGTTGTCATATAAATATATGTGACTGGTTGTTGTGAGTTTGTTCTTGTCATTGTGTTAATTACGTTGATTTTGACTATATGCATCGTCCGTTAATGACGCAGCATCCCGTCATGCGCGTAATCATGTATCTGCACTCTGCAGTTAGTGTATTTGTAGGTGTTGAGCTTCATGTAACATTTTATTTCGCTGGTCAAATGTTGCAGTGTAATGTGAATATACGTCTTTTACACGAAAAGAGTATAACACGTAGCGTCATAATGAGGTTATTTGGAGGTGGTTCAACTGTAGTAGGACAGCACTGAAGGCCCAGGAATAAAATACACGGCCTGCCACTGGTTAAACGTAACGTTAATCAATTCATTCAGTGTTCAGTCCACTAACTTGTAGGCTAGCTAACGTAAGCAAGTTCATAGTTAAAAGTCTATTTAATTTTTTGATACAGCATTTTGTGATTATAGTATAGCTAATTTGGTAAGTAGAAAAACAGCAGGATAAAGCTAAAACAGAAGGGAACTGCATTCATTTTTTTATTTTTAAAAATGAACCTCTATTTCTATACAACATTTCTAATACATGTTCAGTATGAACCCAATATTGTTTCACACATATAGTTCATTCATAAAATAACTGTAGCTAGCTATGATTGGTAAATAATGCAACTTCTTTACAATTTTTCACTGTTACAGCGGTCTCAACACATTTTCCAAGACACTCTCCTGTTCAGAGAAAATACAGACTTGCTCATCTACCTAACATTTCTATCAGTCTTTTCAGTGTTTTGTCTCATAATTCAGATTTTTCCGGTAGCCATGAAGGCAGCATCTGCCTCCGCTTCCAGTTTCCGGTCCGCACAGGCGCACCGTCATGTGGCTGACCTGGACCTCTGGTCTGCCACTTTATGGGAGTACACGATGTGAAGGAGAACCTGCAGACCCAGGCCTAACCACAAGAGGCAGTAGAGCATCAGACACAACACAGATGTGTTGGAATCTGATATTTAACTGCATTTATTTCATTCAAGTATTGTTACAGGGGAAAACATGTATTATTATATTATTGTTTGATTCTGTTTTTTAATTTACTTTTCATCCAGCGGTTTCAAGGACACAATATACTGTAAAGATATGTTACAGACTATGTTGGACACAGTAACACATACATTATGTTTCATCAAATTATGATGTGTCTGCATCAAATGCTAATGTGTACACTGGACGGTAATGGTGATTATGTCTGACACAGTTCCCCTCAAAACATTATCATTAAACTGTGAAAATATGGAAATGGACAATCCTATACAGAGCTGCTACTAAAGGTAATGTACAGATTATAATAATATGTTGATGATAGATTTATTAAGAATCATAGATGTATTGTACAATGGAATATAGTATATGTTGTGGATTTTTTCCATAGAAGTAGTCCATGGTGTTTTAGTGGGCATGTAGTTCACAAGGAAGCACTGTAACTCCTAACCTCATCTCAGAGCAGAGTGCCATAATAATAAAATGAAAATGTGGGACCTATTTTAACGTTTTAAATATTTTATATTTATATAAAAAACTGTGTTCTGTAACATTTCATGAGCAAGGACCACACGATGAACAAGATGGTAGCTTCAGTTGTTACTATATTTATTGACTGTCACTGAGAAAAGTCAGACGACCCCCTCCAAACGTGGAAACATCATCATCGGAAAACCCCTTTTCCCTCACAGACCTGTAAGAGAGGAGCAGGGGAAATCCCATTGTATCTGTGGCTAACTACTTCCTCGAAGCAGAGAACTCATAAATTTAATAGCAGTTTAATCATTACTTTATACAGACTAAGGTTTTCGGATACATGAGGTTTTTGCAGGAATGATTATAGTATGATTATACTTCACGCATGCTACAAAGCATGAGATAAGGATAAGTAGACCGGTTGGGCCAGATCTGCACACATCATGAACACAGCAAATTATCAGGTTTATCTTTTACTTCCTGATTCCTCAAACATGTTGTCTTTGTCATAGCAGCTGAGCACGGATAGACATCATACAAGTACTTGGCTTCTGTACAAGCAGCACACGGTACACAGGAGCATTGGAAGGACTGTACTTTCAGGCAGGAAGAGGTAAAAGAGTGGATGGTATCTCAAATAAATGATGAATGGAGTTGGTTTACATATTTTAGACGGAATTAATTAACATTCTTTATTGAAATGCATGTTTTTTTTTTTTAAGATTTAACTCATGGATTATGGGCTGATCATCTTTGTGCTCACAGGTTGGTGCCTCTTGTTTGATTATTCTGGCTGTCTTTCTAACTTAAACAGTCTTCACTCAGTGCTGCATATAGGTATTTCTGCATTGGGTGGAACTGAGGAAAAAAGAGGACAACTTATAACACAGAAAATGCCCGAAATGACCACAATGGCTGTTTTATTGTTTGTTAATTAATCAGTTGTATTATATAATACATGTATTCCTGTCTAGATTTTTTAAGTACAGAAACTGTTTTATTTTTTTATTTTTCATACAGCATACCACACCCTGTATTAGACCATTGATTCAGATAAGGGAAAACTCCCCAAAAAATGTAACAAAGAAAAAATGGAATAAACCTCAAGAAGACACACAAGGAAAGTATCCCTCTCCTAGGATGGACAGACATGCAATAGATGTTGTGTGTACACCAGAATAATCAAAATAAGGAAATTACAGTATGGACAATCAGGATTATCAAAGTGTTATTTACTGCTTTTTTTCGTGTTGGAATAAATGTTAAATATTTAACTGCAAAGTAGTAATACGTGTTTGATACCTTAATTTTTTTGCATTAAAATCATACTGGGATGTTTGCTGAAATTGATTGGATGGCCCTACCTAGAAACTGTTCCACCAGCCGCCACTGATTGAGAGCCTACATACAGTACCTTGTGAAAAATTGACAAACTGAATATGCTTTGTTTTAGGAGCACTGGTCTATGTTGTCTCTGCACAAACTCGTCAGTACTTCTTTGTGAGCACGCCACTGAACTGGACTGAAGCTCAGAGCGTCTGCAGACAGGTCTACACTGACCTGGCCACCACGGAAAGCACAGCTGACGTCAGCGCCATTATCAGCACCACGTCAAACTACACAGGCACGTTCTCATTATTGGTATCATATGCATCATATGTATATACAGTATATGTAGAACATACATCCACAGCAGTCAGGGGAAAATCGCTTTCCAAACGTTTTTTTGATAAACCTACTACGAATTGATAAAATTATGAAATATGATAATGTGACAATAGAATCCCTCAATGAATAACAGAGGAGGCACATCATTTAAGTGATGCTCAGTAAAATCATTTACTTTCCATGTCTATTCAACATTTGTGAATGAACATTTTGAACAGGCGAGGCTTGGATAGGTCTCCATGATGACTTGGTGGGCAGCTGGAGATGGTCCCTGAGTGACAGCAGCTTTTATGCCGAAGGAGAGACGGAGTTTAGAAACTGGCATCCTGGCGAGCCCAACAATCTCGGAGGGCAAGAGACCTGTGTGGAACTTTTTGCTCTGAATTCATACTTTGGCACTTGGTTTGACTTTAACTGCAGTTACCAACAGCACTTTGTGTGCTACAACGGTGAGTTTTCTGACTGCGTTAAGACTTAAGAAATAGCCCAATAGATCCACGACATAACATTTATAAAAACATCTGGCCACTTCTATGTATTTGTTATATTTGTGGAGGTGACATAAGTAATGTTCCTTCCCACCGAATCCAAATCAAAATGAGGGTGTGATTTCATCCTGATATTGTTTATAACTCCTTTTCATCCATAAATATCCAGGTACGGTAAATGACACATCATCCTTTGTTAAGGTTGACACACCTTTAAATTGGACAGAAGCTCAGAGATTCTGCAGGGAGAATTATGTCGATCTAGCTAGGTACAGTACAATATTTTTTTTCCACTTTTAATCACTCTCTTCCTGTGTCTGTTCATTTGTTGTTTTTCTTGTTTTTTTCTTGCTTTGCCTCAAAGTTAAGTTAATCTTTAATTATATGACCGTAAATAACTTGTAGCTGAGTCACGAGTCATAAGGTATGATTAGGATCATGCTGCTGTTTCTTTCTCAGTATCCGAAATCAGACGGACAATGTCGCCATCACCAACCTGTCAGCTGGGGACTTTGTGTGGATCGGTCTGCACCGGGAAAAGCTGTGGTCTGATGGGAGCTCTTCTCTGTTTCGACACTGGGCCAACGGGCAACCAGACTATGACACAGAGGGATGTGTCTCCACAGCGTTCAATGACGCAGGACGGTGGTCTGAAAATAACTGCTCCCTCAGTTTCCCATTCATCTGTTACAGAACAAGTAATGTGTCTTATTTCTGCTCACAGACTATATATAAGTTACAAGTTGTCTGCATAGGGTTAATGCTTCTCAGAAGGTCTGAGGTATGAGACC
Source organism: Leptoclinus maculatus (assembly GCA_032191485.1). NCBI lineage: Eukaryota > Metazoa > Chordata > Actinopteri > Perciformes > Stichaeidae > Leptoclinus > Leptoclinus maculatus. The sequence goes on along the minus strand of JAVDOI010000020.1, from coordinate 4,739,001 downwards.
ATTCTGTTATACAACTTACTGTTTTATTAGTTGTTCTTTTTGTCCCAGTTCCCCCCAATGCAGAGGGCTTCAGATCAACAGGACAAGATGAGACCAGTATCACTCTGCAGTGGAATAAAGTGAACACCAATGTCAGCTTTATTCTCCAGTTTAATGGAACAGAGACAAACATCACTGCACCAGATGGAGACGGACCAGTAACTCACACAGTCTCATCTCTCACTGCTGGAACTAAATACACATTCAGTCTCTTCTCTGTGTTTGAGAGCATCAGAAGCAGTGGAGTCAACATTACTGCAGTCACTGGTAAGATACGTCACTTATTCAATGAGTTTTTATCCAGGCATAACACTGTTGTTCTCTGAAACACATGCCAGTATACCTAATGATTAAATATACATTTGAATGGCATGTGTAACACAGTAATTGTTTAATGGCTAACTTATGATTAATGGGGTTAGTCACAATGTAGTATTGGTCTCCACCTATTGAGTTCAAGTTGCATCTGCAAAATCAGTTTCAGCAACAAAAGTCGAAACGGAACATAATGTTGGTGAAAGGTGATTTCTTTCCTTGTTGTTTATAGTTTGAAATGTAAATTATGTTTCATTTTATTTTCAGTAAATATGTCATGAAACTAATGTTCAGATAATACTTCATATTTTAATGTAGAGGAATTCATACATCAGATTTTCAAAGGTAGTTAACACAATATGAATTCATCTTTATGTATTCCTCTCCATGTAAACAAACACCATCTTGCCAAAACTTCTCTGACTATGTGTCCTACAACAAAAGGGCCTCGTAAGTATAAGCATTTGATTTCATTGACATCTCAGATATATTATTTTCATCTTATATTTCTTGTATTTGTTATGATTTTTTAGATCTGCTTCAACTGTTGTCAAAAAGAGAAACTAGGCTGCTCTTCCCTAGGTTTACAATAAACCAGAAATTAAATCCTTGCTTTACAATTGTGTAAATGCATGAAATCTAAAAATTATTGGAACGTTTTAAGTGTTATTGTGTACAGATAATATGTCAGATGTCTTTGGTAAAGCTACAGTACAAACATTTGTGTCATACATTTTTTTACATAATTTCTTTAACCATAATAATTTATTGTTATTATATTAAAAATGATCCTAAACTTAGTTATATTAATGGAAAACTATCCATTTTATCATCATGTGTTTTATTTCATGTTTTTGTGTCAACAGATTATGTTGTTGGATTGAACATGAGAATAGAGTCATCTATTCAGCTGTCAGACTTGGACATGCAGGATTTGTTGATGGAGGTGAGACTAACTGCTGTTTCATGACTAGTTTATATACACTTCATTCAAATATTGTACAAATTATTTAGCTCTATATTAACATTGTTGTCTGTTGTGATTTTTGTCTTCAAATCTAGTTCTTCAAACGATACGGATTGTCGCCACAGTTGTCAGTGAAGATTCTATCTGTGGAGCCATGAGACCAGTGGACGAAAGACAAGATTTAGAGGAGGTGAAAGGGTCTGCTATGCAAAAGAAAATAAAAAATCTCTTTGATTATTTCGACTTCACATTTCTAATTTCTTTCCTTGCACATGAAAAAAACATGTTTCATCAGATTCCAGTGAAAAGTAGTCTGACCTATTTGGAGAATATTCTTAAATTTAAGATATGGTTCATCCCAAATACTTATAATTATATATATATATAATTACTGCATAACAAATGTGTGTAAATGTATGTATTATGTTTCTGTCCATTTGAAACAAAAAGGCTTGGAATGGTGAAGTGATGAATGTGACTGAGCTTTATTCAAGTACTTCCTTGTTGTTGCTCAGTCCAATACAAAACAATAAAAATGTATTATACAATACAATACAAAGGAATTCTATACAAACCCAGTAAGGCACCTGATCTAGGCATTACTCCTCCCACCCTGGAACAACATGGTGGTTGATAGCTTAGAGGAAAAAAATGACCCAGAGGGAGTGGTAACAGCGAAACCCGGGAGGACTTTGGCTTCACAACAGCAGTGCCAGTGTTTGCCTTTGCTACCTCAGAGGTCACGTTTCACATTCAGCAACAAGGTAAGACCAAAATAATATAGCAGATAGGTATATGTTAATATTTTGTAAATCTTTTGATGAAACAAATACAATCATTTTAAGAATGTCTGTTTTTGTTTTGTCAGGCAGAATAAATGGAATATAATAGGGACTAATATTTGAAGCCATTAGTGAATTATGGGAGTGTGGTGGTACTTGGAAACATTTGCAGGGCGATGCATGTTAGTCTTTGGATTGTAACGGGTCTGTTCAATCCGTGTTTCAAGCTAAATCTACAGAGTTGGAGAGAGGCTGAGTCATGTGACCGTGCAGCTGGACTTTGGCCAGTGTGCTTTGAATTGTTTAAAGTTAATGATAAAGAAGTTGAGATGTTTCTGGTTATGAAAGTAATTACAGTACCTGCATTAAAGACCATAAGGACAAAAGTTCTGAAAGATTTAGTGGCCTACACTGTATGTTTGTAGATGTCTTTATTTTTTAAAAGAGGATTGTAAATCTCGCCAAAACACGTTTCCTCTCTGACTCAGAATGTAAATAATTAATTTTGTATTCATAATCAGTGAACAGATCTTCTTTCTGAGGGCATGGCCTCCCCCAGCGTTCTCCTGTCAGAGGTGCAGTTTAAGTGTTGCATCTGTCTCGAGGTTTTCTTTGAGCCGGTCTCCATCCCTTGCGGTCACAGCTTCTGCTTCACCTGTATCACATCACACTGGGACAACAGCCATGCCGTCAGCTGTCCCAAGTGTCAGACAGCTTTTGAGGGCCGCCCAGAGCTTTGTGAAAACTCCTTCGCCAAGGAAATGTCAGAGCAGATCCGAGCAAGAAGGCAGAACGGCGTGATGTCAACGGCAGGAAAATTCATATATTGTGATGTGTGTGTGGGGAAGCAGACAGAGGCCCTGAAGTCCTGCCTTGTATGTCTGACCTCATATTGTGAGAGTCACCTGGAGCCCCATCTGAGAGTTGCCACCTTGAAGATACACAAGCTGATTGAACCCGTGGCAATGCTGGAGAACCGGATGTGTAAAAGGCACCAAAGGCTTCTGGAGTTGTTCTGCAGGAGCGACCAGAGGTGTGTGTGCGTGCTGTGCACAGAGACCGACCACCGCTGTCATGACACCGTCCCAGTGGAGCGAGAGAGTAAGGAGAAGAAGGTGAGGTCCTAAACTCAACATCATCATTGTGCAATCATCCCATCAAATACATTGGACTTTGATTTATTATTGGTTTCAATTACTGTTCTAATGTTCAGGCTCAGATGAAAAGGATCGAGGCTGATGTGCAGCAGATGATCCGGGACAGACTGCAGAAAGTGGAGGACATCAGACACTCGGTGGAGCTCAGCAAAGTGAGTTGACATAAGATCATAGAACAGCTTAAGTGAGTGTTTCCTGTTGGATAAATTGGGCATTTGCAGAACAGTTAAAACAGCCTATCTATAAGAATGTAAGAAAAGAGGCAGAACACATTCAAGAGTGTGTGCATAGCAGAAAAAGTATTGGTACCACTACAGTAATAATCTCAAAACATGTATATTAATGTATCATTATTCTGCTGAGAAACTATGTATTTATACTAGTAGTACTGCTTTGTATGCTACGTATTGCCAGTGCTTCTACTTAAAGGTATAGCTGTATTTAATATTCTGAACATTAATATAGCAGCAAACAACTATTATCCATCTAAAGATATATTGTAGTATTGTCTACCTGAGCAGAGAAGGAAGTCACACTCCCTCTGTGTGCCATGTTATCTGAGCTTCTCCTTGCTTTGTCAAGAACTTGAGGAACCCGGACAGACAGTTGAGTGTGAGAGTGCCCTACTGGCTAGCTCATGGCCGGTTGTAATGCTGTCCTGACCAAAATTGTTGGGAGTAGCAGTCCACCATAGCAGTTGTGATGTCACAAAATCCTCCTTGTACATCCACGTTATAACCTGAGCACAGAGAAGCTGTCCTCCTTCAGGACATGAATGTAAAAACAGTTTTCTGGTGTCAAACTCAACACACAGTGAGGGTCCTACATCCATGTGAAGTATGCAACATTCAACTTTTTTTCATTATTCAATGTCTTCAGGAAAGCTCAAAGAGGGACATAGTGGAAAGCACGGAGGTCCTCTGCATTCTCTTTCGTTCCTTGGAGACACGTCAGGCAAAGCTGGTGGAGATGATCCGGAGGAAGCAGGCAGCAGCAGAGCAGAGGGCGGAGAGGCTCATCACAGAGCTGGAGCTGGAAATCACTGAGCTGGAGAGGAAGAGAAGAGAAATGGAGCAGCTTTCTCACACTGAGGACCACCTCAATCTCCTGCAGGTGAGGAGTCGTCTCACAGCAAGATATTTAATAGTCATACAAACAGAGATTCCAAAGAGCATTCTGAAAGATGTACAGACTGGAGTGAAGTTGTTGTTGTCGTGTATATCTTTATTTCCGTCTCATCTCATCTTGTCTGGCCTCTTTTCTGCTTTTTTCTCTCTTATTTGACTTGTCAGAGGTTTCCTGCTCTGAGTTGTCCTTCATCTGTCAAAGCCTGCACTGACATCATCGTCCATACAGACACATGTTTGGGGATTGTAAGGAGAGAGGTGGCCAACATTGAACAGCAGCTTCAATCAGCTTTGAAAAAGCTTTCCATTCAAGGTGAACTTCTAAAGAAAGATTTTTCTTCAGCATCACTACATTCTGTGAGAATACAGCCACTTACATTTAATCAATAAATTAATATTTGTTTCATTTTTGATCATGTGTTCTTATTGACTTACAGAACATGAGAAGATGCAGCAGTATGCAGGTAAAGTTAGACAGTAAAACAATAATAGTCAGCATATCGGTGTTCTCTCTCTCTCTCTCTCTCTCTCTCTTATACCTTTTTTCCTGTTTCTCAACTAAATTAAAACATAATGTACCTTGAATAAAACCATAAAATACTGTATCAATGAGAAGACAAAATTAGAGAACAGTGGACTAGAAATCTGACATATTAGTGATAATAACATTCGAAAAGGTTTAGGGCTGAAAGTAACAATGATTCTCACAACATTTTGATATTTTTTTTCATCATGACAATGCATGCCACAGGATATTACCTGCATTTGTAACACTTGAGTATTTTTCTGGACACCTCAACTGATGAAAACCACGAACAAAAAGAATGATTAAGGAATTAAGGATTAAGGGAATAAGGAAGTTCAAAATCCTATGTCTGTCTAACAGTGGATGTTCATCTGGACCCCAAGACAGCCAACCCTTGGCTGGTTCTATCACAGGATGGGAGACAGATCTGGGATGGAGATGTTGAACAGAACCTGCTGGACATACCAGAGCGTTTTGACACGGCACCATGTGTCCTCGCCACAAGGGTAAATAACGATGTGGTTTGTATGTGTTTATCCTTGTAGGGACGATATGTCTTTCTGCTTCACTCTCAGAGATGAACAGTGTCAGTGACCTGAGCCTCTCTTGCTACGCAGGGTTTCACCAGTGGGAGGCACTACTGGGAGGTAGACGTGGGAGATAAAACAGCGTGGGACTTGGGTGTGGCTCGACAGTCGATCAACAGGAAAGGTGTGGTCACACTGAGTCCAGAGGACGGTTATTGGACTATTTGCTTGAGGAAGGGCAGTGAGTACCGGGCATGTGCAGGACAGGCAGAACTTCTGTGTCTCTCTCAGAGGCCCCAGGTTGTTGGGGTGTTTTTGGATTACGAGGACGGCACGGTGTCCTTCTATGATCCAGATGACAAGTCACACATCTATTCCTTTACACAGTTCCAGTTCACTGAGGCCATGTTTCCCTTTTTTAACCCAGATATGTGTGACAGCGGCAGCAACACATCACCACTTATCGTCCGCCCGCTCAGTGAAGTCAATGGAGGCAGGGATTTAGATGACATTACAATATGATGTGAAATGTATATTTACTGTCTGTTTATATGTCATGGTATTTTATTTCAAACAGTATACAACTGTTCTCTCTGTTGATGTGAATATTTTTTTTTAAATGACAGAATTTGTGTTCAGTTGACAACAATAACTTTCACATATGGATCATACATAACCATTCTGACTTGCCCCACTCCCCCAATAAACTGATGTATCTGTGCTATATGCTTACCTCTCCTCCTCCTCTTTCTTCTTCCCTTCATCTGTGCTCAGTACAGATCTTAGACCTGCCTTACTCCAATAATAACCATGCTCCGTCATCACAGACCAACCACAAAACTGACTCCAGAACACCTCTTAGATTGTACAGTTTGACAACTGCTAATCAGATTAGGACATGGATAGGATTAGCCTCAAGGCAGATGGAGCGCTGAGACAGTTTCAGGATTTAGCCTTTGGTGGAGGCATTATGCACACACAGAGTACTGCTCACTCACAGGTATGTCGCGGAACTAAATGCATGCACACAAACACAGTGATTGCAAGTAATTATTTAACACTCTGGTGAGTTCCTTAAAGAATTAGGAAATGTATAGAGAGAGAGCTAAAAGGCGTCGGGGAAGGAATATGAGATGAAGAGGGATTAAAACCGCTATCATTCAAGCACAGGGCGGAGACTCATGTAGAGAGCTTACATGTTGCACTTTAGTCCATACTGAAGCAAGAACACCCCTTAAACCTCTTTGGATGGCCGACAGACAAGGGTAAGTCAGATAGTATGTTAATATAGTTTTCTATGTTGATGTCGGTTACTGTAGGAAGGAATATCAAAATGTAAACCAATGTCCTACCAGTAGGATCCCTGGCATTTATCACTAATTCTGCAGCAATGTAGATTTTAAAACGGCAAACACGTTCAGGAATTGCCATATTTTGCTGATGACTTAATTGAAAAGTAACAGGGAAGCTTGGGGATGACAACTTCTCCAGGCTTGAGCAGATGAGCAGAGGGTTTTTCACTGAAGAAAAGTATATCTGCAACTAAGAAAATATACAGACCTTCATTTTCTGCCTTTTGCCATTAACTGGGATTAAGTGTATCTGTACTTGTGTAATAGAAAGCACTGCCTCCAATATGGATCTTGTTAAGCCCCACATTGCTTGAAATACTAGGAAAGAAATCATTTTTTAAACTCCTAAATTTACACAAATGTGACAAGTTATGGTCAGAATATTGAATTTTGGTTTCTCTGTTTTACAGAGTGCTAAGAACCTTTCATATGAATGGAGGCCAGCAAACCAGCAGTGGATATCAATATGACAAGTTTACTGCTGTGACGTTTCAAAGGCCAGAGCTGAGTGGAGAGGTGTGAAGTCGCCAGTGATGGATGAGACAGCCGAGGATCTCCCAGTCAGAGATGTGGGACTGATGAGGTCGGGACTGATGCCAACTGCACCAGGTTTGTGTGTAGTCTTTTGGCAGTATGATAAACTATATTATTTATTTGCTCTGCTGTGCTATAACTTGTATTATCCTCAAGCCATGGCATATATTTCCAGCATAAACGAGAAGAGTTTAACATCATAAATATGAAGTTTTTTTCTGCCAATGTTGTAAACAAAAACAAAGCTGGTCTCATTTTAATATCACTCAACATGAATAATATGTGATCTGTATATTCTCAAGAAATATCCAGTGAGCTACACTAACTTTAAGTTAAGGTTAAGTTGGGATATTTAGTTGTAAAAGTGAAGGTTAGGGGTTGAGGGAATTCATTGACTCAAAGGTCCTTGGGAATTCTGCAAGAGAAGTGCATTTCTTTATATTTGTGTAAATACATATAGACGGTCTTGACTAAATCTGTATGTTTTCTCCAGATACTCTACGTGATGTGAAGACATGGAAGAAGCATCATGCCATGAAGACAAAAGGTAAAACCACTATATAAAATTCAACCTTTCAGTTCATCCAACTCAGATTTCAATCAAAAGTACATTTTCATAAACGTACAAAATGTTTGCTACCTCGCTGTCTCTTCAGCAGATCCTCAGCGCCTGTTTCGGTTTCCCAGAGAGCACCTGGAGGACTTGTGTCTCAGACTGCAAGAGGAAAACAGTGTGCTAAGACAACACACTCGTACACAGGAGATGAGGCTACGCAGGTAACAGAAACATTGACACTGACTGTACCTAACACAAGACACTTTGGCGGAATAGGGCACATCACTGTGCTGTCCCATAGTAGCTGTTACAATCGTCTCTGTTGTGGCCCTAGGATGTGATTCAAAGATATATATGATAAAGACAAGTCCCCTAATATGGCTGATTTGCCCTCCTCTTCCTTGACTCAGGATGTCTACCAGACTGATGCGTCTCCGCCAGCTCCGTCCTGGATCCAATTGTGTGAAGGAGAGGGACATGGAGGACACCATACAGGAGCTGGAAGCCTGTGTGGCTATGCTGGAGAGCCAGAAAGGGTTGCTGCAGAACAAACTCAGCCTGGCCAAGCAGCACATTATGGACCTCGGGGGACGCACGCCATACAAGTTCAGTAAAGGTGTGTGTGTTTTACATGATTGTAAGCCAGGGTAGCTACTGTTTCCTCTTCCATCTCTGACCTTCCTCCCTCTCTTCTTCTTCTCTTACGTGTCAGGTAAATGTATGGAAGTGGAGGGCGGAGTCAGGAGGGCAGCCCAGACTGCCCCGCCCCGCTACGGCCCCACGTTGGAAGACACCAGGGCAGAGATGGAGAGATTGTACGTGTGTGATGTTCAGAACACTGAGCAGATGTTTTCTAACCTCTGATAATATCATTATCCAACTTTCATTCTGCTACCTGACTCTTTCTTTCTCCTCTATCCTCTCTCACCTCCCAGCAGGTCCAGTGTAACCGAGCAGGTGAGGACTGCAGAGCTGGAGCTGACTGCCCAGGCGCTCAGAGACACACTGCGAGAGAAAGAGAAAGAGATAGAGGGAAGCGTGAGAGACATAAGGAAGCAACAGGCTGACAGACACAGGTGGCTACAGCAGACTTGCAAATACTAATATAACGGCTTTCTTTTGTGTTTTCCTACTTTTTGGAGTGTATTTATAAATGTGTTGCTATTTGAATACATGGGCTGAACGGTGGTGTAGCCCCACAGCAAGAAGGGCTTGAGTTCGATTCCCGTGCTGGAAAAACATGATACCATTCTTAGTCAGGCAAGAGGAGAACCGTAATCTGTTTTTACTGCCAATTTCCCTTTTCAAACAATCCTGTTTGAAAGCTGTTTTGTACTACATAAGCAGAACATTGCAGTGGTCTTTCCACTACTAGACACTCTTTTTGGCAGCTGCTTGTACAACACCCATGTCAATTAAAATAATAAATCCTGTTGCTGTCTCCATGTCAGAATAACTATTAGAGAGAATGTGGATCTGATCCGTCTTCAAAAGCAGCTTTCAGACAAGAGCACCGCTCTGAGAGTCACACAGGAGAAGTTCAACAACCTGCAGGAGGTTAGATGACCTTATTTCTCGATAAATCATTCGATTTTTTTTTTGTAATTACAGTAGCTTAATAATTCAGGTTCAGTACTTTAGTCACTTACACATACGTCATTGGTCCTCAAAAGACAAATATGTAAATGTGCCTTTCTTCTTTCCTTCCAGGCATATGAGAATCAGCTCGAGGAGGTAAATGCCCCGTTACACAAACAGCTTCATGAATACCTGTAGTAGTCCGATACTTACTCATATTCATTTTGAGTGTCATGTGTTCACCCCAGCGTCAGAGGTCAATGAGGGAAAGCCATGGAGCTCTGCTGGAGAAAGTGGAGGAGCTGACTGAACAGCTGAAGCAGGAGAGAGAGAGAGCACTGGCACTGGAGGGACAACTTACCACTGCTACCCTGTCTCTACAGACCCTGGACAAGGTACCGCCTCTGGCATGTATCAATCCAGACTAAGAAAGGCTCAGGATTATGTAACGTGTTGTCAGTTTTTTCATATAATTTATTCTCTCTCTTTCAGCTACAGGACCGTATATCAGACCTGGAGGGAGAGAGGGATCTAATAAAAGAAAACTATGACACTCTAATAGAGAGGTGAGAGTTAAAGTATTCTAGGCCCTGGAAAACAATCTTGAAGATGTTATGGTGCTCATTAACCAGGAGGTTTGAGGGATCATACCTTGGCTTCTCTGGAAATTGAGATGCACAGTAAATGCAAGTTGCCTTGCAGGAGCAGCAGATTTATGTCGATATGAAAACGTCTTTATTTATTTGAGGACTAAACATGTACAGTAGTCCTAACCTATGAGAATGACTTCTAAATATAATTTTGTGTTTCACCTTGTATGTTTATATTCACCCTTGGCCTTCCTAGTACTTTATCTGTGCAAAGCAATCACGATGGCAAGGTGGAACAACATGAAGAAGTGAACCAAAGGGGGGAGGAACAGGGAGAACACATCAGCAGGATGGACATCCGGAGACTTGAAGAAATGCTGCAGGCAGAGAGGGGTGAGAGAGGCAGGCTGGAGCTGGAGAAGGAGAAACTGAGACGAGAGAAGGAGATATTGGAGGAGAAGAGGGAGCGCGAAAGAGGTAGGAGTCTCAGCATGGTGGCACTGCATCTGCATCTGCTGCGGTTTGACAATGAGAAGGAATGGAGTTAGTGAAGGAAGAAATATAACACCTGAAGACTCAACTCTTCCAGTGCCACAAGCAGACAGTATGTTCATTTACAATATCATTTATTTACTTATTCGTCCTGTTATTCCATTTAGACTCTTCTGTGATGACGATAGACAAGCGGGAGCATCTGGAACAGGAGGTTCTCCAGTACAGAAAGCAGATTTCTGCTCTACAGGACAGACTGGACTCTGTCACAAAGGTCAGAGATGAAGGACTGAATAATATACTGCTGAACAGCCGTTTCGCACATCAGTCTCTTATTTGTTTTCTGGTGCTATACTGTTTTTAGTACACTTTTCATCATCTCTCTTCTCTGATCCAGGAGTTTGACATGAGTGTTGAGGAGCTCAGTGAAACTCTGATACAGATCAAGGTTTGCACACACTTCTTTTTATTTCGTTTTTTTTACCTCTGTTAGAACTGCTTTAAAAGCCAAACTTAATTGCATTGAAACCTTATTGCGTTCTTTCCCTCCAACTACAGGCATTTAGAATGCAGCAGGAGAGCAGGGCGGGGCTGGGTTTTCTCTGGACTAATGGGATGGTGGAGAATTCGCCCCGTGAGCTGGTTAACATCCAGGCATCGCATGCTGAGACTGTGCTGGAATTACAGAAAACAAGAAGCCTTCTACTGGTGGAGCACCGCATCAGTAAAGACCTTCAGGTACACACACATACACAATGAACACATTTGTCAAACACATGTAAACTACACAAAATTGTAATCAGCATTGTTTTTCCTCCCATTTTAACTGAACTGGTCTTTGATCAAACTCTGGTTCCCAAGGAAGAATTGAACACAGTCAACCAGAAGATGGGAAGAGAGAGGGAGGAGAGTAGAAGGAGGAGCTCAGAGAAAGACAAACTTTTATCAAAAAGAGCTCTTCAGATCAACGCTTTACAAGGTATTAACAACACTCATTTCTATAGTACTACTAGAGCCAAGAGAACCCAATATAATTCCTAATCAGTTTCTTCTGTGCTGTCTATCACTGATTCATTGACATGAAGGAGGTGTTTGCAGTTTGTTCAGAAAAAAATATGGGTATTAGCATCAGAATCTCAAAAGAAATGTTTTTTCTACTTTTACTCTGAAGCTCAGTTAAAAGAGTTGGCATACAGCCCCAGGAACAGCAAGCGGACCATACCAATACAGTACACCTGGCCAGCTGGAGACCAGGAGGTGGTACAGCCCATTGAGGAGGACATGTCTTTTTCTCAGCTGAGGGCTGGGGAGTCGTTGTTGGAGATCCACCTTAAGGTCCAAAAAAAACAAACAGACGTACCTGAATTAGTTTTTTCATTCAATGTTTCCCATGGGGCTGAAATCTTTTTTTGTTTTGCACCTTCAGGCTGCCACCTTCACCCCAGAAGGTCTTCGTACCATGGGCAGCATCCACCGTGAAGACAGTGTGACCTTCTGCACCTACAGCCTTTTGGACTTTGAGGTGCACTCCACCCCTCTGGTGTCAGGCAGCCAACCAGACTACGGCTTCACGTCACGCTACGCTCTGACAGCCCGAGATCTGGGCCGGCTGGGAGGTCAGGGGTCAAGGGTCAGAGTGGAGCTCCACCAGGCGTTAGGAGGGGTCAGGTTTGTGACACATGGAAGTGGGCAGATGTCCCTCATAGGGGCTATGGAGAGTAGAGGGGAGCGCGTCGGTGGACATGTCAATATCACAGGTGAGTGTTGTATAAAACGAGGCAATATACTGGATTTCATGCTACTTTTTCTGCACAAAGTTTGGTAACATGCAGTGATTGCCAATATGACGTTTCTACACCTTAATAGATACATTTTCTGTAATTTTTCTTTTACATATTATGTTGTAATGCTCTCATTTATGACATAATGCACTGTGTGTGGTAATCTTACATTTTTTGATAATTACTTTTCTGAAAAATCTGTCCGTCTATCTGTCTCCGTCCAAGGCTCCGAGGGTGTACTGGTTGGTGTTGTGGATTTCTGGGTGCGCCTGTTTTATCCTGCAGAGCCCATAGACACTGTGGCAGAGAGAGGAGCAGACAGGAGAACCGCGGCACAGAGGGGTCCTGTGCACATCTCTCTTGGCTGGCAGGATGCTGGTCATGAGGTAAAATAGGGTGATATTTTGTCACTTACATGCAGTGGGGGTTGTTTTGGCTTTATTTCTTCAGACTGTGATTTTTTTAACGTGACTTTTTAGAGACATTCACTGTTACTCTGCCTCACAGTGAACATTTAAAAAAAACGTCTTTCTCTTAAAGAATAGTCCGGAAAGAAATTGTTCACAGTGAGGTCTGTGTAACAGGGATATGTTATTTTGGAATATATTTTTATTTTTTTAATGCTGTTTGCAGGAGTTACATGACTACGGTGGGGGGATCCCCAATGAGTTGGTGGTTATGTTGGAACGTTGTGTGGGCCTTAATGCTCGCTGGCCTGGACTTCTTCCTGATGCCTACCTGACATACAGGTTCTATGACCTGCCGCCTCACGTCTCTCAAACAGTCCAGTCCACCACTGACCCGGTGTTCAGTGATACTACCAGCTACCCACTAGCTGTAACAGCTGATGTGTTGCACTACCTGAGGTATGATCAAATATGTAATATTTTGGAAATATGTTAGAAATTCAGATAATATTGAAGAGGGCATTCACTTGTTTTCACAGCTTTCTTACATTTTTAATTTTAATTTTTAAGGAGATAAGTTAACTACTGGGTTAAATTAATGAATATCCTAATACACTTGAGAATTATCTAAATATTTCCGTTTTTATAAAGTTAGTGCTTTAGATATATAGATTTCCCTATTTTTGCAAAAACATTGACAATATTCAACTCTGCTTTTGTCCAGGTCCAGCAGTTTGTGGGTGTATGTGTTTGATGACAGCGATGACCAGATACCACCAGCCTATCTGTCCAAGACCCCCATCCCACTGCGAGCCCTGGCTACTGGCAGGGAGATCAGAGGTGAGGGAGAGAGAAAAGTAACACAATTACACTATTATTACTCCCACTAGAGGAAGCATTAATATAGATGAAAGTGGAAGCCAACATCTATAATTACGTCACATATCAAAACCTAAACTACCTAATCATCAGTTTAGAATTGTTTTTATCTGTTTTTCTCTCTGTCCGGCCAGGTGACTATGTTCTGAGGGATCCGGCTGGTGGACCTCGGGGCATGGTCAGGGTCTTGATAAAATGGATGTACCCCTTCCAACCATCGGTGGACACTGTGCTGGGTAGACAGGGAAGACAGGGAAGACAGGACATGGAAAGATCTGAGAGGGAGGAGAGGAGGAGAGAGGAGGCGGAAGCATCACAGAGGCCTATAGCCAAGCCCAGAGTGAAGGTGATATTATTTATTCTAGTGAATCAAAAGGTTTGGGAGTTACTGGTGATGCTCTGGAGAACTGATTTGTTTGAAAGTGATAAATAGCAATGTCACCCGTAATTCTCTTTCAAAGTAAATGCACCTCTAAGGAGCGTTTAATTTGCTGACATCATGACTTTTGGGTAAAGAAATCATCAAAAATCTAAGTGTAAATGCTAAAATGTATCAAAGACAAATTCCTGTGCCCTAGCTTAATGCCTGTTCTTCTGTGGCTTCACCGCAGACTCAGCAACTTGAGCCAAGAGAATCCAAAGCAGTGCAGAAAGAGACTAAAACTTTGGTAAGGTTTTAAGCAACAACTAAATTAGCATTAGTGTGTTTTCATCATCATTTAAGCATAGAAACTATTTTATTTACTTATGTATTTGTCTGCTTCACAGCCGCGGCCTCCAGCTGTAAAACAGAAAAGCTTGCAGAACATACTACCAGAGGAACCCACCTTGGTGAAACCACTGGCCACAGGCAGGAAGAGATCCACCAAGAGGTCACCTGACCTTTACCACGATACACCCCATCTCACGCCTGATCCTAGACTGACCACACCCTCTCATTTGCCAACAAGAAAGTAAGTTACAGATTTTCTTTTAAAAAATCCACTTCATTATCTTGTTATTGTAGAAGTCGATGAGCTTGATGGAGGTCTAGGAGATTTAGGATTTGTGTCGGACAAAAACGGAAACTTTGTAGAGACAACCATCACAAAATGTTTCAACAGATTCTAATTGTTAGAAATGGTTCTGGTTTTTCTGAGATTTCAAATTAAATCATACAGCCTGTGCATTTGTAGTATGGTTATGTTTTCATTTAAATGTATTCATTGTATTTAATCTTTTTATTTTAATCTTTTTTAAGATCTTCACCCACCACACTGTCGAGGACAAGCTCTGCCAGCGATGCCAGGACTCAGGTAGGGACTCATTCTCTCTCTCAAAAGGCCATAAAACGATATCTGGTTACAAATGTTTATACAATGTTGTGGAATGAGAAACACAGGTAATTACAATTGGAAGAGAATGGCTGGGGAATGGGCTCATATCAAATTTCTTTTTCTCAGGACCTTCCCTCTGTGGATCAGGTGTCAATGGATGAAGACAGGGAGAGGAGTGAGAGTGGTAACTATTCATGTCGCCGACATTGTAGGCCGACACACCTGCTTTGAGTTTCTTGTAGTAGTTTGAATCCTCACTATGCCACTGTTTAAATATTTAAAAAATGTTTATATAGGAACACATTTGTCCTCAAAACCTTTACAAAATATAGATATTTACTTTACACAATATACCTGGAACACATATGAAGCTCGTATGTTGTCAGGGCTTTTGTTTTCAGCCCAGCCAGTCAAATTGAAAATATAATGAATCCAGTTCTTTCTCTCTTTTTTTGACTAAACAGCTGCTGCAGGAGACAGTGAAGTCCCAGAGTCTTTAGAGTCAAGTTCCTCACAAAGCGACACTATCGTCATTCCACCAAAACGTAAAATGAGGAAGGTACGAACCAAGTAACTGTGTGAGTGAGAGAAAATGTATGAATGAAAGAGAAAAAATATAATTTCTATTATTGACATCTGTATATCTTTGGATCTGCTATAAGGTCAAATAGTATGATATAGATAGGTGACTTGTTTTATGTTTCAGGGTGACAAGCTGAGAGTCGAGATTATGTCCCTGTCCTTTGAACCGTCCTCACGCGTGACGCTGGACAAGTCAGTGCAGCGTGTTTATGTGGAATACCGGCTGCTGGGCGTCCCGATGGAGACGACAGAAACACCCATGTCCCTCCGCAAACCAACAAAGGGAGAGGAGATTCACTACAACTTCACACGAGGTGAGAGTGGGTGAGCTTTGAGTATAGTTGTTTCTAGAACGTTTTAATTGTTTTGTAACTTCCAAATCCTCTTGTTTGTCTCTCAGTGATATATGTGGATGGTTCACAGTCAGCTCCACTCAGACAGTATCTGTACACCATGTTGGAGGGCACTGACCCCAACCAGGGCAGGTAGAGTCATTAGTGTCTTTTGTGTCACCTTAACAACTTAAAATATCAGCGAATACATCAGTTTATTTCTCTGCACTTTATGGATGTGTCAAGTCCCAAACCACGAAATTGAAGTGTGTATGTCTGTGTGTCATGGCAAGGTTAAAGTTCACAGTAGTCAGTGAGCCAATGGACGACGATGAGGACTGTGTGGACGTCGGACATGCTTTTCTGGACCTGCAGGAACTGCTGCTCACTGGAAATGATGTCAGCGACCAACAAATTGATGGTAGGTGTTGTATTTGTGTCAAACTTTTGATACCAAGGCTCTTAAAACAAATCGGTTGTGAGGACAATGTGTGAAACACAGAGTTGTCTAACAGTCGGCCTGTCCCTGTGTCTCTGTTTTCCTCCAGTGGTGAGTGTGGCTGAAGACAAGGAGGTGATAGGAAATCTGAAAGTGTCTCTAGAAGCAGCGAAAGCTCTGACTGGGATATACCAGGAGTTTCACCAGCGAAGAGAGACGAAGAAAGAAGATGACACAGATGAAGAGGAGGAGGAGGAGGAAAAAGAATTAAAGGAGCAAGAGGAAGAGAAGAAAAAAGATCAAATACTGATAGATTATGAGGATGATAGTGACTTCTGAGAGCAATTAGTATGAGATTAACAGTGTGTATGAAACAGTTTTATTTCCACTGTTTGTAGCCTCTTCTTCAACAGTTCCCAAAGCAATTAAATAAAGAGGTATTTTTGAAAGGCATGTGATGCTGTTCTTTGAAGTTTATTCATGGATTTTTATAAATTTGTTCAGGTCTTTCAATGTCTAAGTTTATCCAGTATGTATCCAGTATACATCTTTATCGTGTATCTGATTGACAGTGTCGTCTTAGTAAACATTTTCTGGGTACATTTGTTTCTCAACTAAACTCAAAGCAAAGAACTCTCAAAAAAGTGTTCCATGATTGTGTGTATTGTTCTTCAAAAAGTCATACAATTTAATTCTGTTTCGTAACCCTATCCTCAAATTGAGGGTAACACAATAGATTATTTTTCGACTTCATATCAGACACGACTTTTAGTAACGGCATTGTCGCTCTGAAAGATCTCCCCTGCAAGAGAGGTGTTAAACAGATGATGATCTTGATGATTTGTCATTTCAGGAAGATGCTATTTGCAGTGCTTGACATCATACATGGAGTTCTTCATCATATCTAAAATTGTTGATTAACTCCTTAATTTGAATTTAATCAACTAACTGAGACCTGGAAAACTTGGAACCAGGTTGTTATTCCAGCACAGGAGTAATGGTTGGTTTCTGGGCATATCATTTGAGTGAGGGAATTTGGGCAAGGTGCATACAGTACACAAGTTTTTTTGCATTTCATTTTTGAAATTGAACCATTAATTCATCATATAAAGACAAAATAATTGACAAATCGAATTGTCATTTTATAACGTTTTTTACAGTTATATATTTTAAAGCATTACATTTGACACATTCTCCTTCGAAAATAAACTATCAGTTTAATAATATTCCATTATTACTTAACACAGGGCAAAGCCAATCAAACCACATCTCAAAGCACGTCTCAATTTACCAAGCTAGTCTCGCGAGACTGGGATTCAAGGCGCGAACGAACACTCCCATATTTCCAACAGTCCTTAAAATCATTGCCAAATTGGAGAAACCTGTGGTCGACCAAATTAACGGCAGAGTGGAGTAAGTTAGTAATTTAAAAACGTTTAAGGTTGAAGTTACAAATTGAAACAACTGCCTAAACTTCGAGTTGTCAAACAACTTTAAAATTGGAGCCGGGGTTCAGTTGATGAAGCCATTGAGGTTTTGGGGTCCTGGAACTAAAAACGTCATCTGTTATGAATAAGGCTAACGTTACATCTACAATTTGCGCCTAAATTAAACAATGGTAAGTAACGTTATGGGTTATATATTTTTTTAAAAGACAGCCAAATAACTAGCCTGAGGCTAGTTTATTAGTATGCTAATGCTAGCTTATCTCTTAGCAACATAATTGGCGTTACCAGTAGTTTGTTTCTTAGCCACAATTAAAGTTACGACCGTTAATTGTGGCTAAGACGTTCTGTAACGTTAGCTTAACGTTAGTAAACGGCGCGTTAGCACTACCGACGTCACGCCATCAAGTCTCGTGAGTAAATGGACCGGTCACTTTCACAGTCTTAATGAAAACGACACACTTTTTGGGTTGTGAATTAACAGAAGATGATGAAGCGTGTGAGCCATCAGCAGGCCAGCCAGCTGCTGCACAACAAGTTTGTGGTGGTGCTGGGGGACTCCAGTGAGTAGTAACCCAAGTTATATAGTATAACTAATACATTTACGTTTGTATATGTTTAATGCTCTCTGTGTTTCACCCGTAGTTCAGAGGGCTGTATATAAGGACCTTGTTCTGCTGTTGCAGAAGGAGAAGTTTCTGTCCAATAAACAACTGAAGAGCAAGGCAAGTGTTCATACTGATTAAAAAAAGATGATGCGTCAACGGTTTTGTTTGAAGTGGCAATCCTTAAGATTTCAGTCTAGAGTTTCTATGTCTGATTGATTTCATAGTTTCATTTTTGGTGGGAGACAAACTAATACAGCATTTTTTCCACGGGAATATCACCACAGACCCAGTTTGTAATTCTGCAAATATATAAATATTGTAATACTTTCATCAGTGGACCACAGCCTCAATCACCATAATGTTACCTCCTTCTGTAGTAAACAGAGACTTTGATGATTATTTAAATGAACATCTTTGAGATCGCCACTTTAATGTTGTCATCATTATCAGCTGTGATCTTAGAAAGTTCAATGTCGCAACTTGGAATGTTGTTAGACTTGTTTTTTAGTGGCCCCCAGTGCATACTTTATTCAAATTCTTTTCTTTTTTCCCCATGCTGGTAGCTTGTGTATCCCTCGTCATTTGTTCCCGTTGTTCTCAAACTTGTGTTTTCCTCTTTCAGGGAGAGATGTGTTTTGAACAGGACTGCCTGGTGGAAGGTGGTTCGTTGAATTTAATGCATAATGGAACTGGGTACAAGGAGGTTCGCCAGTTCCAGTCCGCCCACCATTTAGTCCGATTCTACTTCATCACGCGGGTTCACTCTCCCTACATGCAAAGCATCTTTGATGACTTCCGCAATGGCTTGAAACCTGATGTAATCATCTTCAACTCCTGTGTTTGGGATATTTCCAGGTGGGTAGGTGGAGGAGTAACTAGTAATATCTAGCTATCTGTTTGTATGTTTTGGAATGTACCGCAAAATATGTATTTGAGTATTTTTATATCCCACTCATTCATCCTGGACTTGGAGACGTATACATACATTTATCTAATCGCAAATGAAATGGTTCACCCAGCTAACTCCTCCCATCATATACAACCACATTTAACTTTTTTAGCTTTTGGGTGGTGAGATAGCTAAGCTAATTTATGGGGCAGAGGTGTGTGTTTGGATTGGCAACAACTGTTTACATTTCCCAAAGGGTGATCAGATTTGGTGTGAGACAGCTGTAGCAGAGGACGAAGCACTGCTCAGCCCGAATGTGAAAGGTTTGCCTGACCTGTTCCCTGGTTTAAGGTGTCACTGACTAGTTTGTGCATAGTGCTTTTGTCCTTCTGTATCTGTGTTGGGTTTTGTAGATACAACTCAAGTTGGCTCGACGACTACAAGGAGAACCTGCGCATGTTTTTTGCTGAGCTGAGAGGGATTGTGCCGAAGGAAACGCTGGTCATATGGAATCTCACCATGCCCTTAGGAAAGAAGATCAGAGGCGGTTTCCTGGTGCCAGAGGTACATCACCGCCAAACACCTGCATCATAAAGAGACATGGACATTTTATCTCGTTGGGTCAAATTGGTGCAGTCTGTCAAAAAATATAATCTTACACCTTACTGGGAATTAATTAGTGGTGTGTAACCACTGCTGAGGCAGACATCCATTCAATCCACATTGACTGTCCTCCGAACCAGCTGTCCTGTCAATAGCAGGATGACAGGTGGACAAACTGAACTCAAGAAAATTGCATTTTTATTTATTATGTATTTTATTTGTCTCCATCCACAGCAGGATCACACTGTATCCCCGTAGTCAAACCTGTAATTGTATAGTGAAACTGGGATGATTAGGGATATAGTTAATACGTTCACAACAAATGGACAGCAGGAGACTTGTATGATTTGAACAGGTGTCTGTGGAGTTCAAACTAGTCACTAAAGTGGTCTTGTAAAAAAACGTTGTCCTCTTCTCCCTCCCTCCCTCACCTCAGATTGAGCACAAGGCTTCTCAACTGCGTTATGATGTGATTGAAGCCAACTTCAACAGCGGTACTCTGGCTGACGCCTATGGGATGGATGTGTTGGACCTCCACTTCCAGTTCCGCTTTTCCCTGCAACATCGGATTGTGGATGGAGTCCACTGGAATGCCCTTGCCCACCGCAAGATAACCTCTCTGCTGTTGGAGCACTCTGCACAGGCCTGGGGTGTTGTTATGCCACGGGGTGTTGTTATGCCACGGGCTGTTGTGGGTGAGGAGGAGGAATACTGCCCCAACACACACACACACACACACACACACACACACACGTACATCTGTAAGGCAGGATGTGGTGAAAGGTCACTGTGACTTCATGGAAACATGACTGTGTGGCGGAGGCATACAACTGCAAGCCTGTGTTTTTTTCTATTTAACATTTTTGACATGTTCTTTCTTTCAGAGCATACTGAGGTTGCTGCTCAGCTGCTAGCCAGTGGAAATTCCAAACCTGCAAGTAAGACAGATGATGATGTAATGGGATTTGGATTATTTCTATTGATTGCTTGTTTGATTAACAAAGAGCAAATATGGGTAAAATAAATGACTCATGATCTTCCAAGATTGATCCACTGGACATAAGGACGCGTTTGGGTTTGTCACCTGCTAAATTAAAACACTTGATGTCAATCAAAAAGTATAAAATCAGTTGTTTAACAAACAACTTTAAATATATTTTATATCCATGTTCAAATTACAATGGTGGACAGATGTTGCCCGATGGTATTTGATATTTCCTTTTTAATGTTTGCTTTGATCTCCATTTGTTTTATTTTGGGATTTAGATTAGTTTAACAGATTAGGTAGCATATAATATTGGAACATAAATTGGGCTTTTCTGAAATCTGCAGAGACCCTGAATACATGTTAAAACTACAGTTCAGAGAATGACCTCAGTGTAAATGTGGTAAAACGAAGCGCTTCCCTCAGTTCTTCTGTTTGCTGATGCATGTCATGCCACGCCACTTTCTCAGGAGTGCAATGAGGAGAGCGTACCTCTACAGCAACATATTTGCTGTCTTTTGATTCGTCAAAATACTGCTTAAAATAATAATAGCCAAACTAATGTCACATTAAAATATTCAAGCTCATTCATAATGCGCTGTAATTGCAGAACATGTCTACGTCATCTAAGGCATCAACAATTAAATGTCGGGTTCTTGTGCAGTAGAAGTCATTTACATTCTTTTTTTTTTTTTTAAAAACAGGATCATAGCAAAGTGTCCATCTCTAACGCCACCCCGACCTCCCTTGTCTCCCTTTCACAGAGCGATGCGCATCAAGGAGAAATTACAGCTACAGAGAGGACTTTACTCGTGATTCCTGGCCTAGTCGTTTCTTGAACAACCCGCCGGCACCCGCATATCACCCGCCGGCACCCGCATATCACCCGCCGGCACCCGCATATCACCCGCCGGCACCCGCATATCACCTACCACCCCACCTCAGAATTGGCAAGTGTTTTTAGGACCAATGCATCTGTGGGTCTTGTGATCCAGTTATTGGAAGTGTCTGAGCTTCCATGTCTGCTCTTGGGCCTATTAACGTGTGCTGTATGTTCTGCAGGGTTCGACTACAGGCCGCCCAACCATCACCATCAACAGAACGTGATGAGGAGCCGACATGCCAGACACCACTATGCTCCGTACACCCACCCGAGACACAGTCAATACGACCGTCATGGCCGCTACTACTGAGGCAGGGAGTTTTTACAAGATTCAGATGTGGTTGAGATCCACTAATTGTTATTTACTGCAGTTTCACCTGCAGTACATTGTTTCTCAACAGGCTTGTAACTAGGACAAAGTATTAATCCTCAAATTACTTAGTTCACACTCTGATTTTATTCATTTCAGTGACATATTGGTAATTATTTTTCTATTGTAAATTGGTAGTCTTTTAGTTCTGGCATCAAAAAGTTGATTTTAAATATTTCTCAGCTTTTAAAATGTGTCAGGTGCTGTGTTCTATTAAAGTGGATGCTATGATTTCAAAGGACTGTTTTTGACTTGAGCCTTCTGATGCACAGAACAAGCATGGTACAAAGATTTAATTGACTTTATGCCTGGTGTGTTCATGACTTCAAACATTGTGGAAATATGTGCAATCAGAAAAGTGGTAGAGAAACTGCTTTAGCTTTGTTTGCCCGAGCCTGTACCGATTTTAATCTTGCTACATCTGATAATTTATTTATTCAACCCTTTGGTATAACAACTTTAGATGCCTTCTTATTATACCAAACTGGTTACTAATGCTGGAGGGATTACCTTAGCATGACTATATAGAGCTATGAATGTACAAAAACATGAACTGGCAGTAGATCTTCATATTAGACTACAGATGACATACAGGTATATTTCATAAGTCGACATTAACACAAACGATGTTTGTTGCTCTGAAGTGAATTGCTTTTATTGTCTGAATTATTACAAATACAAAAGATACAAAGCGAAAAACTATTAATGGGTGCGAGTACAGTAAAGTGACGTTGCTAGCTTTCTTCCATTCACTAAGAGTATTATACAAACCGTTTCAGTGAAAACATGACACCTTTATAAGGTGACATTCAGGAGTCAAACCCCTTTGAACGTCACTCAAAACACCAATCAGTTTTACATCAATATAAAGTCACTGCTGCGCCTCAATTGTATTAGTGCTTCAGTCGTTACTCTGCAACTATAGGATACAATTTCCTGAGAATGGTCAAAAGCAAAAAGATAAATATAGGAGAATGCAGGAAGATTGGAATGAGAGCAAAAGCATTTCTTAATGTACTATCAATCCTGGCGGTTCGCTTAGACCATGAGGAGGCGGTGCACTTTCTGCAGCTGCTGCTGTGATAGGACGAGGCGGTGAACTTGTTCCTGTCCGCGGGTGCATGGAATGGCAACGCGTCCGACAAACACAGTTCCTCCCTGCTTCTCTTCCTTGGCCTAGGAAACAATGTACATGTTATAATTTTACATGTGTAATGTGCCATTTCTTGAAGTATTGGAACTGATGGTGATTGTATGTACTGTATGGTTTTACCTTAACAAAACCGGAGACGGGGAAGGTGGCAAAGTCAGAGGAAGCCTTAGCCCCAGACTGATTAGAGATGACATGTTCAGCTACTTCTCCCTGAAACCAAGAAATTCAAATGTTTGGTTTTGTATTGCTCTTAGAATCAGCTTATTGACATGAGAATAGAATATGATTATGAAGTTGTCACCTTGAGTTTGTCCAGAGCATCACTGAGATACTGCAGTCGAGCTGTCTGCTCCATCAGCTGTGCACCGGCACTAACTGGAAGAAACGCAGCAGCAGGAAAGACAGAAAATGAACCAGGACACTCAAAGTGCACACGCAGAGGAGAAGCAAGCCTATTAACTGAGACACAAACACACACCTGCTGTCTTTCCTGTGATGTCCACCACTTTAACCTCTGAACTCAGCTTGAGCAGGGTAGCCAGCAGTTGGTCGGTCCTGCGATAGATGCCTGTGTTTAGGCCATCTGGTGGCATGGAACTTTCTTTAGAAGCTTTTGGTAGTTTGGGAGGGCAGAGTGGGGGCAGGGAGGCCAGCTGGGCTCTCATCTTCTCCGCCTGTAAGTAAGATATACTCTTAAGTCAATAATACCAAACTTTATAGACAGCCTGGCATAATACCACAATAATACTAACTCCAACACCAGTGTACCTTGAGTCTGTTGTTTTCATTCTTGAGGTGTTTAATGCCCAGTCTCTGGGCTTCCACCTGCTGCCTGAGGAGAGGGGAGTCCACCACCTGCACCGGTCCAGCCAAGGATGGAGGCAGACCTGCTGGAGAGAGAAAGAGAATGGTGAGAGACATGCAATCATCATGAGAGGCTGTGCTTCCCCTTTGACAGTGGGGTGTCTGATAGGAATACTGTATTTAGTGTTTGTACACTGGTACAACTATCAGCTGTAGTTGTAGTAGCGCTGTTAAAATGTCTATTCAGAGGGTTGAATTAGAGGCCATCGCACTTTTTATCAAACATAAAATGGAAACATCTCAATCTCATAACCACATAGTAGTTCACCTCCTGCAGATCCCTGAACAATGGAGGCAATTCCAGAGGCAGGCGGGGCTCTCAGGCCTTCGATGGTCATCTTCGATTGGTTATTAATGCGTAGTTTCAGCTCTGCCTTCTCCGCCTCCAGCTGGTCGATATCAGCTTGCAGGGCATCCATTGTCTCCTCAAACTCCCTGCAGATGAGGAGAAAAGAAGGTGAGCGAGCGGGAGAATGTGTTGAAATGCGTTCATTTCTTCCGTTTGCTTCTTTGTCGCTCTTACTTTTCTTTCTTCTTTAGCAGGGCGAGGTTCTCGTCCAGTTTGGTCTGAATCTTCTCCACCCGTTCATCTGCGTCTTTGGTGGAGGTGTCCAGCTTCTTCTCCAGCAGGCTCAGACGGACGTTGGCCTCACTCAGCTCCTCACCCTGGGAAGAGGTGAGGTACCTCAGTTAAGCCTGTTCTGTTACGGATTCTTTCTATTTCAAAACAGACTTATGTAGAACTGAAAGGTTGAGTGATTTTTTGCTAGAGTGTGTCACCTTGATCTTCAGGGACTTCTTGACCTCCTTGTTGACGGTATCTCTATCTTCTAGTTTAACTCCGAGACCCTCAGCGTCAGTCATCTCGGCCCTGACGGTGGATGCTCTCATCTCCACTGGAAGACTCTAAGGATGTGAAGGATGAAATAGTAAGAATTGGAACAGGGAAGACATGATCAACAGCAGAAATATGTTATTAACCAATCAGAAAAACGCCCTGGCATACCTTGGCCTGTGGTTTGTCAGCATCGTACTCTCCTTCCTGCATGGCTGTGGCCATCTTGTTCATGGTAGTGATGATGGAGCTGCAGGACTGACGCAGACATTCTGGTCCATTCAGGCCGTGAGAACCATACACCTTGTAGAAAAGAGTGAAGATTCAGATAGTACAATAACAGCTTTAACCTAAAACCAACCACCTATGTCTACTTGTCTCAAAACAACAATAAGTTCAGCAAGAATCAGACAGTATGTTGAAATTTGTATCGTGGTTTACTTTATTTCTACTGTAGTGCTGAAAGTCAATCAATTTAGTAAACTTCTGACAACCTTAATGCATTTAAATTCTTGATAGAATAATCCCCAACCACTAGCTGAATTACAACAAATGCCAAGAGACTAAAATTGTCGACGAATGGACGACGAAGTGTCAAGAGGCTCGGGCCAATGGAAACAATTATAGTTTACCTGCTCCACAGCCTTGCAGGCAATATCCTCCAGTTTGAGAGGGTTGAGCCCCTCCTGTTCTGCCAGCGGAGCAATCATCTGACCTCCAGCTGCAGCCACTTCCTGCAGCACAGCCACCACACGGGTCTGCTGGCGCCTGCACTCCGTCAGCGACTCCGACACCTCACATGGGAGACATGACAGTCAAATAGTGGGTCAATGGTAATTAGACAGCGTTTTAATAAATCATGTCACATTTTCCAAAATGGGGGCGTGCCGACCGACATCTACTGTAGTACCTCATACAACCCCACTCCAAACTATCCCTTTACTGGTACAGTGCTCTACTCTCATACAGCCATTTACCGTGTGTGGTAACTTACTTGTCTATACTGTATGTGTGTTTCTGTATCCCATACCTGTGGTCCAAAATTGAGAGCAGCAGGTACTCCAGCTACATCTGTTCCAGGCATGCGACGGCGGATCTTCTTACAGAACTGTTTGATATCAGAGCAGGAAGTGTCCAGGTCCTTTAGAAGGACAGCGAGGCCAGAGCTCTCCTGACCTGCTCCCATGAAGGCCCGCAGACGAGCGACCTCCACTCCCATGCAGTCCAGGACACTTTGGGTAAACTGGAGGTGAGAGGATGGGATTAGTGACGTTAGGAAACCCTATTGGTATACTCTCATTTCGGTTTTACTTTGCTCATCATAGGGATAACATTCTCTTAGTTCTCTGTACTCAGAGTAAAACTGTCAAAATGTTGTCTTAAGTACCTTAATGTGGTCAGCCAGCTGCACTGTGCAGTCTTCAGTGTGATCTGCCAGATGGACGCTGTACAGTTGCTGGAAGACAAAATAAAAGTAAGAAACTTTGTATGAGAAAAGATTATAATGAATTAAAATGACATCTTGTCTATGTTTTAATGTCCACTTCATTGAGGAGATCGGTTGCACAGCTATACAAGTTGTAACACAAAAGACTCATTTAAAACCATCACATAGTAGTTTTAAGATGAACATCGAAAGATTTGCACAAATCGTGACGTTAAGAAATTGGATTGGAATTTTTTGTAAGTTTGTTTAGAAGATTGATATAACCCCGGTAAGATCTTAAATATTCTGTTTATATAAAATACTTTTGTCACCTGATAGTACTTGATGGCCTTAGTCAGAGGCTCCACCTGAACAGTCTCATCGAGCTGATCTTTATGCAGCAGGTCGATGAAATAATCCAGAGAGCGCTCATGGAAGTTCATTTCAGAGTAGAGTGTACCCATGCGCTTAAAAACCTCCACGCTGCAGGTATTCAGAGCCCTCGAAGGAAAAGAACAGACGACACCAATTTTGTAACTGAATCAGGTTTCCAAAATCACAGCCACAGATGATTCTCATATTCTGGAGAAATTGTATGGCAAAAAAAATGATAATTCTACTTTTATTGCAGCCTGGACACAATTCTTCAAAATTCTCTGATAATAGCACATTTTATACTTGACACATTTGTGATGTAGCGGCGGCGCTTACTGTTCATATTTGTGCAGAATGGCCTGCAGCAGGTTGAGGGAGTAGACCAGTCCTGAGGCAAAACTGCGCTGTTCTCCTGGAGGTCCTCGTAGCCCCGTTCCCTGGGCCAAGGTCCCATTCAAGTCAAACTTCTCCTGGGCCTGTTTACTGATCAGCTCAGCCTACCAAAGGACACACACAGAAGCCTTAATTATAGAAACAACCTAGGCACAGATAAATAGCAGTAATAACAGTGATCAGGATTCTACAAAAGAAATGCTTGTACACTCATGTGTCCACTTCTCACACACACACACACACACACACACACACACACACACACACACACACACACACACACACACACACACACACACACACACACACACACACACACACACACACACACACACACACACACACACACACACACACACACACACACACACACACACACACACACACACACACACACACACACACACACACACACAGCTCCATACTTTGCAGATGAGCCTGGGGATGAGCAGAAGGACCAGAATGCAGTCGTGATCTCCACCATGACGGAGGAAGGAGTCCGGCATGAAGGAGGTGAGGAGGGATACCTGTCTGTTTGACTGGGCCACTTCCATTTTCCTCAGCTCCATCTCAATGGCCTAGAAACACAGATTAGAAGCAAACGCTGTTCAGTGTGTAAAACTGGTAAACTCATCATTCCTGGCACAATAGCACATGAAGGTCTCCTACCTTGGCATAAGCCTTGGTCTCTGCAAACTTAATCTTGAAGTCAAATAGTTCAGCAGGCGGTTGCTGAACTTCAACATTCGCATTCTGCTGGCTGATCAGCTCCCTGTTGGCATCCTGATGCACAGAGAACAAGCACATACAGTGTCAGGGCATCCACGTGTAGGCCTCCTCATCCAGTGTGTACAGCCTATGATTACTCCCTTTGAGCGATGCGTGTTTCCCTCTTCTCCACCCACCTGTAGGCTGGTGGTGAGATCTCTGTATTTGTTGATGGTCTGCTGGTAATCCGCTACAGTCTCCTGGGCAGCCTCCACCTTTCTTTCAGCCTCTCTGACCTTTGCTCCACTCAGATCCACCTGCTCCCTCAGCTCCATTTCCGTCTCCCGGCCGTTCTCCTGGAGCTCATCGTTCATCTCGTTGATGGCCTCCTATTGTTTCAGGAAAAGGTTGTCAGTGACAAAATCCTATTTTTAATCTTTCCTTTTACCTTAAAACTCATTTTCTGGTTACTTATACCATTACGGTGGCACGAATGTACCTTAAAATGAGAATGTTAATTGTGAATACTTGCTTAGTGTGAACATGGTTTGTATTTATTTGGAAATAGAAACGTTTTAATACTGAAGATAGGAATCATGAACGATGTTGTACTGACCAAATCAGTGACGGTTTCTCTCATCTCTCTGACTTTCTCCTCCAGGTCGAGGTTCCTCTCTGTCAGGGTCTCCACCATCTCCTCTGACCCCAGAGCAGCATCCACCTGGTACAGTAACACACACACACACACACACACACACACACAAGCAAGCATATTTGTACGGTGAAATTCTGAGGTGGCAAACGAGCAGGAACATTCCTAGTTACTTTAAAATGTACCTGAGCCTAAACCATTCTGTTAATAACTGTATTAGACTTTGTTTCTTTTATGTGCACTGTAGTGGAACCCCCAGAAAGCAGCATCAGAGACTCATAAATCATCTCCTCTCTGTAATCATATTCCTCCTCTTTCTTGCGTCTCGCTGACTTTACCTGCTCCTTGAGTTCATCGATAATGGCCTCCGCCTGCTTGACCTCCTCCTGCAGTTTCTCCTTCTGAGTCCTCAGAGTCTCCAGCTCAGTGTTCTTCTTCTCCATCTGCTTCTGCAGCTTCACATGCTCCTGCTTCTCTGAAGTAGACAGGTCACGCATCCTGAGGAGGAAAAGGAAAATTCAAACAAAAAACGTTGATGGCCAAAACTGCCAAATACCAATTCCAGGCCTGGTCTACATGGACCTTTAATACTGTAATCAAAAACAGCTTTTTAGACATTTGACTGACCGAACCAACGCCTCCTTTAGTCTGCCATTCTGCTCCTCCAGCTGTTTGACATGGTAACTTGAGGCAGCTCCATCTGAGCCTGAAGGAGGAGAAGAAGAAAAGGCAACACAGTGAGGGAAAGCATTACATAAAAAGAAGAGGGAGGGAGAGACCAACATAAAGGAGCCGTTGTGGATTAGTGAGTACAAACCTTTCTCTGAAATCTCATGTCTAAGGATCTCCAGGTCCATGGCGAGCTCCTCCACTTTCTCTTTGAGCGTGTCCACCTCCACTTGCAGTGACTCTGCCCGCTCTTCAGCCATCTCTTTGTCCAGTGTGGCCATCTCTATGGCGTCCGCCGTGTCCGCCATCTCCTCCATGTAGTGGTCCTTGGACTCCTGTGCCTCACGGGCGTCCTGGGAGGAGGAGGAGGAGGTACAAAATAAAACTCTATATACGAAGACAGTGGAGCTGCTTCCTTCATTCTTACAGGCTTCTTATCAATCACTTCATATCCTTCAAATTAGTATTAATTTAATCTTTGTTACAATATATAGTAAATAGAGCTAATGCTATAGTTCAGCCCTACGAAAAATTATTATCTGCACCTTCTTGGCCTCTTTGAGTTGTTTCTGCAGCTCAGCCTGCTGCTCCTGCATTTTGTTCTTCCACTCCTGAAGCTGCTCCAGCTGGATCTTGTGTTTCTCGAGCTCTTTCAGCTTGGCTTTGTCCTCCGTCCGCTTCATCTTCAGTGTTTCCAGCTTCTCCTCCAGGTCCTTGACCTGAGCTCGCATTGATTCCTCCTCCTGAGAAGGATGGATGGGCAGAGGGGAGAAGCGGAGAGGACGGTTTGAATGTGCTGCGTTCAGAGGATTTAAGACGGAGGACTAACTGGATTTCATGTGTGCTCAAAGATTTATTTGAAGGCAGCAAAGAAACATAAAATCATTGATCAAGTCCCACCACCAAAGAGTCCAGATGATGAGAAATGTAAATTTAGCTCCCCCAAATTAATTTGCTAATTATTTTCTCCATCAATTGACTTTAACCTCTGTCCTCACCGCCTAAACAGGAACCTAACATTAACATTAAAGAGCAGATTAATACAGTCCTACAAACACAATGTATTTCATTTAGTGTCAGATAGTTAGGCCCATGCATCATCACCACATAATTCACCGTGAGAACATTACAAAACCGAAGTCAAGTATTGAGAAGGTGTGCCGAGGGTCATTTTGCCCTCTGATGAGTAGTAAACTCATGCCAGGTATGATCAGCAGCATGCATGTAGCCATTAGAAAACTCTACCTGCTTGGAAGTGGCAGGTTCCACCTGGTCAAACAGTGACAACATGGATGAAGTGGGGAAAGAAATGCAGAATATGATGGAAAAATAGAAACAAAATGATGGAGATGTGACGTACTGGCTAAAAGATCACATGTTGATCTTTTGTGCTGTTGATATTGTAAATAATTCCACATGGAAGTATGAAATGTGTGATTTAATACCATGTGATTATAGGGCCTCATGGGCATATGTTTTTGAAGTGGTGCGGACACTAAAATTGGCTCTTCTTGTTGTCAGTGACCCACCTTGCTTGTTGGAGTAGCCGGGACCGGGGCTGCCATTGCTGCAGGCGAGCCGCCGGGCTGAGGCGTGACAGGAGCCCCCAGTGCACCCTGGTGGGCGGACAGGCCTGCTTCACTGACATCACCAGACAGAGAGGAGACCAGGCTCTCACGAGATGCCTGTTGACCAAGGCAGAGGTATAAGATGAGGGATGAAACAGAGGAAGACGGGGAAGGTGGTGTTATTTTAATGTCAATAAACAAAACAAAAGCTTCTCCCCCACACAGCTTTGATAAACCCAGTAGTATAGTGAACAATCCCGTGTTACATGCTGCGTGGCCGGATTCATCTTCTAGCTTATGTGCTTAAATATAATCGTCCCGACTTCATGCATCTTCCAATACCAAACAGTTCACCTCCCAGTGTCCCTCAACTAGAGATGTTGTTCAAGTTCACACAGACACCACTTTGACTTAATTTATCTGCACCTGTGCACCGAAGGACAACAAATCACCAGTTTTCAGTGACGAAAAACAAATCACCATTCCCAGTGAAGTGGGATATGCTGATATGACAGAGCGTACCATGAGGCTGGAGCGGCTGGAGGGACGCATCAAGAGGGAGGGGAGGGAGGTGGCAGGTGTGAGACGACTCTGAGTGCTCCACTGACACAGTGCATAGAGAGTGGTTTTTAAAACTCAGCTGCACTATACAGAATGAAATCTTGTGGTACTTCTTTTTCCATACACATTATTTACAACAATCCTGTTTTTTGTACTGTATTATGGAATTTGTACAAGTGCAGAATACTACCAGCTTCAGAAAATAAGTTTGAAAATGTAAGAAATGACATTGTATTTGACATCAAAAGACAAAGAGATTACATTTACCAAACTGATGGGATCCTGTTTGTCTTCTCTACTACAGTTCAAGAACAAGTATGTACTTCTTATCATACGACACAAAAATGCATGGCTTTTGGAAAGATGTCAAACATTTGAAGCTGTGCCCTTGATCTAACTTGCAAAGCAAAAGCACCCACAAGAAGCTGGAACAAATAACCAACATTTTTCGGAATCAGCTGCCGTTTCAAATCATTCTGTTTTCCTCCACTGTCTGCTGTAGACGAGCTCACCTTGACAGAGCGGCGGGTAGAGGACTGGAGGAGAGGAGGAGGTGAGTTGCAAAGAGAGGGATGGGCACGCACACACACACACACACGGATATCCGCACACGCATCCAGTGGTGAAGCAAGATAAGAGATTAGCAGCACATAAGAACCATACCCACTGTTAGTTCACATCCACCGATCATAGCTTCGACATCTGCATGCACCATTTAACACCATTTTTAAAGAATTATTATTCCATTAAAGCAGAATAAAATGTGAACTCATGCAACTGAGTTAAGACAGTGGCAACATATCACTGGCCAAAAGCAAAGACACAGACACCATCATTAGTTGTAATTTTCCCTCTAAATGTGTGGATGCCTTCATCAGAATGAAAAATAAAATGAGCAAACAAACAACATCTGGAATACAAAATAAAGTGTGGCCGCAGAAAACCAAGAGCAAGTACAGTGAAAATGACATCTATCAACAACAAAAGATGTCTTAATATCCAGCAAGCGTCAACACGTAAACGGGTCAAATAAATGCAAAAGATGAGTTGCCATGTTAGTGTGAATAAAAACAACCAAGGCAAAAGCAAATGTGTTGAATTTAAATATTTCTACCTTCTTAACGTTCACAGGTGTCTGCAAAAGGTATTCAGAAAAACAAAAATAAGAAGTCAACCCAAGGGCTGAGGGGCCAAAACCTGAAACTCATTTACATTTTACAGAAAAGAAAGGAGAGGAACATTTGTAGGAAATGTTGAAACAAAGCACCTCTAGTCAGGAACACACTGCAGAGAGCAGGTTGATAGTCACATCACCACTCTTTGAAATGGATTCTAGAAGCTTAACTGGTGCGATTTATCTTATTCAACACAGCCGGTTATGCCTTCATAACTGCTCTGGAAAGAGATCCACAGGAATCCAACAATCTTCAAAGACAAGTCATGGAAACAAAATGTCTAAACTGACAAAAGGACGAAAAAAGCAGTGAGGTGCAAGTAATGGTTGCCTACCTGCTTGGTTATTCTGGGAGTCTCAGGAATGTCTGGAGGAAACAAATTAAGAAATATTTAATAGTTATTATTATTATTATTCACTTTGAGTTTCAAAAGTATGAATTTCAAACCCAGCTGTTGTTCACACGCACCTTTCTGTCTGGGTATCTTTGACGTGACTGATTCAGGAGTATCTGGTGAGGTGGCGCTGGAGCCGTCTTCCACCACCTGGAGCTGTACAGAGTGACAGAGAAACGTGTGTGTGTGTGTGTGTGTGTGTGTGTGTGTGTGTGTGTGTGTGTGTGTGTGTGTGTGTGTGTGTGTGTGTGTGTGTGTGTGTGTGTGTGTGTGTGTGTGTGTGTGTGTGTGTGTGTGTGTGTGTGTGTGTGTGTGTGTGTGTGTGTGTGTGTGTGTGTGTGTGTGTGTGTGTGAGTGAGAGAGAGATCAGGACAACACAGGGATGGGAGCAGGAACAAACAAATGTTTATTTGTAATCACAAATTCTGAAAAAAAAGACAGGATCCTCAAACATCCTATAAAACTATTGACACTTTTCATACTAATAAAAGTATACAAGCATTAATCCTTCCGTCACACATCACATTTATGCCACTGACCTGAGACTGTCTGACAAATATCCCGTGATTTTCCTCACAGGTGAAGTAGCGTTTCCCCTGCACGGTGCCATCGTTCTTGCCTTTGGCATCATCCAGTATGACGCCCACCCATTTTCCAGAGGCAAAGAGGGTGGCACCGATATAGGCAACAGTACCACGCTG
Organism: Leptoclinus maculatus; assembly: GCA_032191485.1. Taxonomy (NCBI): domain Eukaryota; kingdom Metazoa; phylum Chordata; class Actinopteri; order Perciformes; family Stichaeidae; genus Leptoclinus; species Leptoclinus maculatus. The sequence goes on along the minus strand of JAVDOI010000020.1, from coordinate 4,705,466 downwards.
ACCCTTCCCAGTCACCTCCACTATAGAGCCAATCTAGGAGAGGAGGAGCAGAGACAAGATGACACACTGTGAGTCGTCATACACTAGTTGATAGTAATTGGTTTATTTCCAGCCATTTCTTCCTTTCTTGTGTCTCTTTTGAAAAGTGACCTACCTTTGGAGGTTTGGTAGACTCCACTGTTCCTGCGCTGCTCATTTTGCTGATCAGTGGGCTGGTCAGCTGGAGGATTTGGGAAATACGGATGGGCAGAAGTATGGGGAAAGATGAGGAAATGTGGGAGAGAGAAAGTATAGGAAGGTTGGTTACCAATGGGAATGAGTTGTAAGGTGTGAGACGTTGAAGAAGGAAGGTTAGGTCATTACATACCAGAGAACGTATCGTTTACATTTCTGAATTCCTCAGGATTGGTATCTTTTTATATCTTTATCTTAGTCAAATAGACATAGTTTAGTAGGAATATGTAAATCATTTTTAATACTGTACATTAGACCTGCAAACTCAAACAAACTGTATTTTATGTGTAACAAATATGCCCCTTAACTCTCCGTGCTCCAGTTATTAAGAGCAATCTTAGGAATCAATCAATGACAGAGAGAGTCTTAAGGCCATAAGCAAAGAAACACACTCATGCAACCAGTCATGTGTCATGGACCATAATAGACTTCCCGATAAACAAGTCACATCCCTGCCTTGCTCACACAAAGATGCTCATTCAGAGTAGAGTAGTCTAATTATTTTACGGAGCTGTAGGGACATGTGAATTCACGCTGCCTCAGTTTTAAACCACAGGGCAGAAATCTGGGTAGGAACCTTTTTTAAAGCCTCATGACAGAAGCACAGAGATAGTTGCAGAGTCGTCTAGATGTAATGCTATTTCAGATGAATTGGAACAAAAGCTCGCCTATGGGTTAAACGTAAGGACAGAGACTTCATCTTCTCTACAGGATATCTAGAGTTACCAAAAATATACTCTTACTCGTTCTGTGAAGTGAATCCTGCATCCGATATACGGTGAGTGACACAAACATTACCTAGTAGGTTTAGACATTATAATGTAATAACTTATACTGATGCTGTGCATCAAACTAATGATGTACTAAATTAGATATTATTCAATATTGAAGGTCCATGTTACTCACCCGAGGGGTATAAGAATGTCGCCTGTTCAAAGCCATAATAGCAAGTTAAGATGTTGTCACCTTCAATACAAAGTCTCAAGTGCTAATTTTTCTCTGCTTTCACATTCCTTCCTCTTTTAAAGAGCGAGGAGAAAGCAATACAAGACTGTGACTTCAGGGAGGGATCCTGGGTGCTGCATCACAACACGTCACAGCTGATTTGAACTGAAAAGGGAGGGTATTATATCTAGCTGTTGTGTCTCCACACAAGAAAACACAGGGATGTTAGCTTGATTCTTCACATGGACTCACTTGGAGTGATGAGATCATCAATTTACTGGCCTGCTTTTATGTAGCTATAATTATGTAAAAACCCAGAAGTGTAGAGACATTGCTGCTGCGTTCCCCTTTCTGTGGTACATTTACGCCTACTTTACAAATTATACTATCTTTAACGAACTAACATGTTAACAAGAGCTCCTTCAATCCATTGGTTCGCAGCTGTCAAAAAGTGGCTAACTTTAGCTAATGTTTCTTCGTTTAGTAACGTTGCTGTTATTTAAAGGACCGGTGTTCTTTCATAAAAAAAGATATCAGCGAAGTATATCATACTAAATACGCAACGCAATACAATAACACTACAGCATTACGACAGGAGGAGAGGGTGGAATAATTGAGATAGGGAGAAATATCATGACAGACATTTAAGCTATTCTGTTTTCACGTTGCTGCATTATTAGTTTGATCTACGTACCAAATAATCCTGACAGCCATACACAAAATGACTTCAATCACGTAGTTAACTTACGCTTTACTCTGTCATCTAGCTTCAGTTAGACAGCAGAATTCAGTTAACAGCTAGCCGGAGTAGCTTTAAAGCTAACGTTAAAACTGGCCAACTCAGCTTAGCAAGCATGCTAAAGTCAGCAATAAAAAGACTGTTAAGAAGCTAACAGCTAACCTGTATTTTGTTATTCAGCTTACCTGGCATACACAGATATTGTTGTCTTTAAATGCAGCACCTTGAGGTGTTCATGCAGACAAAAGATGTTCCTATGTTGTTATTTTTTGGCTACCTAGTCTTTTCCGTTTTTTGACAGGTCACTTCCGGTGGTCTGACATGCCAAAGATAAGAAGAAACGTGGAAGTTAGCGCCCCTAGTGGCTGCTCCATTCTTTATTAATAAGCTTTATTTTACTACTTCTTAGTGCCCACTGCACATCTGGGATTACTTTTTCTTTACAAGGTCTTTATGAGAGTTTACCATATTCTTCCTCTCGAGAACCTAAGGTTGGGGGTGTTGTTTCTTTTTTGAGCACACTGCCATTATTGTTAACACAGAGTGCTATAAGTTAATGACAGAGAATGCATCATGTCAAATATTTAATTAATGTATAATAAATATTATAATATATATATATATATATATATAAATGTTTAAATGTTTAAATTACAAAAACAAAACAACGATTCAACCAATACAAATAGGAAGAATAGCATATGTTATAATTATAGTGTATATTATGAAGAATAAATTACATATTTGACTATTTACTTATATATTAAGTAGTAGTAGATTGACAAAAAATATTTGAAAAATTACTTCAATAATCGTTTAATCATTTCGGTCATTTTTCTCAAGCAAAACTGCTTAACGTTTTCTTGTCCCAGCTTTCCAAATGTGAGGATTTGCTTCTTTCTGCGGCTGGTTGGGTGTGATCTCTGTCTCGTGCTGTGGCCCCTGGATGAATATGTTGACGTGTAATTAGCCTGAAGTCTATCCGCAGCCGACCAATCAGGTGGTGGAGGAGAGGCTGTGCGGACCGGCTGGCAGACTGTCCGGGGACAGTGCTGTGACTGAAGCTCAGCTCGTGGTGGTGAGCTCGTGGAGGTGACAGCACTGACGGGAACAGGTCCTGACTTCACCATCCCGTCTGGTTAGAGCAAGGTAGAATGATTTGTGTAGCTTTCTAACTTACATGGACTTCTATGGCACTCACTCTTGGTAAAGTTGTTGTGTGTTTATTTCACCTCTTTCTACACTCTCGGCTAGGATGGCTCAAAAGTTTTCAAGCCAGCTAGGACACAAACCTTGCTTCCGATTGGGACTTTCAAAGTAATAACTTTAGCGACTAATATGCGAGGTAGAGAATTTCTAGTGAGTCTCTGGAGTTTTATTTTGAAGGCATCATGTATGAGCTTCTGGTCAGTCCCTTAGCTAACTTTACGAGCCGCTGTTCCGGAGGTGGCACTGAAGGATTTAAGTCGATGTTAGGCGCACTATCATTGCCTGTGCTGACTGTATACTGGGTCTTGTACATTCCGTCGGCGTCATTCAATATGCCAGGACTATTTTATTTCAGTTTTGTTAAGAAAACGAAATAAGACAAGGAAACTTCACCCAAATAGTTTGTTCCCGATGGAGGGTGTGGAGTCGATGTGTGACGAGTTACGTCATTCATAGTTTCCCTGTCCCGTCTGCTGCCTGCGCTGCAAAATGCATCAACAAGTGGCCGAAACTCATCTAATGCTAAAGCAATTAGTAGGGTACATCAAACATGTATATTTTACTTGTTTCCAGTAAACCTTTATTCACATTTCCTTCATAGTAGCACCTAGGCCCAGTGTGGAATAGCATACAACCTATATTTATGAATTCTTCAATTCAAGGCATATACTTTATAGAGAAAAGTAGATACAATTGCATAACAAACAACGACGTCTTTACAAAAATAATATTAATACTTCATACCAAATTGCTGACATAACAACAATTTTAGAGGGTCACTATCGGTTAACCACTTGTTATTAAAAACTACATGTTGCAGTTTTTTTGAATATATATATATATACTGTATATATATATTATATAGTTTCAGTTTTCTGAGAAGATCATTAGATTAGCTCAGATTTATACTTTGTCTCAGAATTGTACTTTTTTTTTTAAATTCCTCTTTAGGAGTTTGGTTTGACTTGAGTTTTTGGACTGTAACAGGCCCAAGAGGAAATTAGTATCATCTTCAACCTAAAGCCCTTAAGCAAAATGTCTCTACAGGGTTACAGTGATAGTTTGTGGCTTTGAAAAACAAGATAATAGTGAGTTAAATCACCAATAAACAGAATAGGGGAATGGTAATTAAAAATAGATACATGCTTGTTTTGGTCATATACTATGACTATACTGTATATCAAAAAACAACTACAGCTTTGACTGTACATAAAAACTAACTATTTCCATTAAAAAACAATTCCATTTTCTTTCAGATGGCTGACGTGGAGCTGGTGAAGAAGATGCTGCGGGCCGTCCTCCAGGCCAACAGAGGCGGCGTGTCGCTGTCCCGTCTGCAGTTAGAGTACAAAGAGCTGACTGGGGAGCAGATACCACACAAACAGATGGGACACAACCACCTGGATGCACTGCTAGCCAGCATGCCCTCTGTAGTCCGCACAGAGCGCAGCCGCTCTGGAGAGGTGTGTGTGAGGCCTGTGCAGGATGGATGGTTTGAAGGATAGATGTGTACACATACTAATCCATAATTAAATAATTTTATTCTTTATATATAATCATATATTTTAGTACCACTATGTATACAAAGTGCTGTGTGCATAATTTGGATAATATCCACACCTGGTGGTTAATAGGAGGTAGCCTAATAACTTACTCCTCCTTGTGATGAATCTCTTATTAATATCTGTCTGTTTACTCCTCCCTCTCACTGCAGATGGTGTGTTTTGGCTCAGGTGCCCATGAGACCGCCCACATAGCTAAGGTGGTGGCTCGTCAGCGCAGCTCCAAGAAGACAGGCCGACCCCACCTGGTCAACACCCAGATGAGGGTAAAACCGGCTGCCCCACTCGTCCTCAATGGTAAGATTTTGGACCACCATTTTGGCGAGTTAGCATAAACACGGCTACACGGCCATTTCCTTTAGCTGATCTTAACAACAATTATCAATTCTATATGTATGTATTATTATTTACATTGAACATTTCCTAGTATGTAAAGCTTTTGGCTAGTCACTCAGCTATTTTGGTTTCACCTAAAGTCCAAGTTAAATCGATTTATGCAGGGTTTGAAATACATTACAAGTTGCGTTTGTGCATGTGGGATTTCACAGTTTCTGTGTGGGAGACAGCAAGCAAATATATTAAATAGCGTAGGGAGAACCACAATTGGCAAGGCAATGGCTTCACCATTACAGTGTTCAACAGGAAACTATAATCCAGTTTCACAAGACACATTTAGCTCGATCCAATTACATACATAGATGTTTACTACTAAGTCACAAGGTGTCTTAAAATCAATTAGGTATTGGATTAAATGTCATTGCAGTCACTGCTAAAATGTCCGGAGGTAACATGCAACATCTGCATTATAGTGTGTATTTTAAAGCAAATTTGAAATGATTACAAATGCCTAATTTATAAAAGCTTTTAGTTGTACTTTTGATTCTCAAAGAGATCGACAGCGTGCTGAAAAAGACTCACTCTGTAATCTGTAATTTTCATTTAACAGGTGAAAATAAATATGGACACGAATTAAACAAAATAATGATAATTAACAGTCTGGCAGCTCTGTAGCACTGGAGCACTTAAGCTGCACTGCAAGAAAACCGGTGTTGGGTGTCTTGTGAGTGTTGGACTATTGTGTGTATCCAACTCTGGAATTCAACAATACATGTTTATGAAGGACTTGAATGTCAAATGTGAATGAAAGACTACTTGGCTGCACTATTCAAAACATGTTTGACTACATAAGCAAAGAGCACTCTGGATTCATATCAGCACTGATATACAGTACATGTGGTGTGATGCAAAAAGCCTCATGACTTCTTATTCCCAAGTCCTGTTATGATTGTGAATGTAGAAAAACATATGTATCATCTTCACCAGTAATATTTCAGTACGGGTATTAAATACATTGTATGGTTCATATTTTGTTTAATAATTGTTTTTCCAACAAAATACTTTTTCCATTCTGGCAGGAATAAAATCATAAGATTATATATACGTATAGGGTATTACTATAGTATATACTATATAAACTTTCTATATTTTATAAGATTAAAAACAGACCTATTCTGTTAATTATTTCCTCAAAATCAAACAAAAGGCTTTTTGAAATGTGCACTGACTGCTCATCTTTACTGTAAAGAATTCCTCCTGTTTGCATATAAATGAGGACCAAGCAGTTTTGTTTATACTCTAACTAAACACGTTTACGCAACAAAATAAAGGACTGATGAACTAATTCAGTCTTGAAAAGCTGTGGCCGAGAAATATATATTTAGTTCCAGCCAGCCTTTTCAATTGAATATTTCCAAACCTTTTCCAGACTCCTCTTGGTGCTGGTGCTACAGTGCAGCAGTGCTGCAGCAAGAGAAACATAGAAAGTGTCTATTGTTTGTATCAGTACTGTGACAATGCAACTTTGGCAAATGCTTTCTGTTTTTGAGCCCAGTTTTTGGATGACTGACTGGCCTGTTTTAACTGTTGCTCTGTGGAGACCTGCAGCTCCTTAGGCACTAAGAATATCACACATACACACTCAAGCAGACACACAATGTTACGGGCTGCACAGGTGTATCAGGTTCATATGTGTACAAAGATGTCACATCACACGCATTTTACTGGAGAGCCACACACAATTGGCTTCATCTTTTTCTGACTTTATTTCCTCTTTAACACACTCATGAACCATAATTGCACATATGCAAACTAAACATGCAATCTCACAGCCCCCTTCACACACACACACACACACACACACACACACACATACAGAACTGTGTACGCACTTGTCTTTAAAGCGCATACACCTCCGCTAGACTGTGGCGCTGCAGAGAGCCAGAGGAGGAAGTGGGAGAAGAGAAGAGAGGAGGAGTGGCAGCAAGCGTGTCGGAGGAAAAGAATAGAAGAGGGATGGTGAAATGGGAAGGAGGGAGGGGGTGGACAGATGACGAGGAAGGGGGGAGTCAGAGAGAGAGAGGAGAGAGAGTGGTGCTGCGTGTTCAGATCCGAGGCTAATGTAGCCTATAGCCGCTGAGACTCAGCTGCAAGCAAAGAGCAGCTGATTCACAAATCAACCTCTTCATCTCTCATTCTCTCCTCCTCCTCCTCACCAGGATATTGATATTCAGGCAGAGGCAGACCAGGGACCTTGTGTCCATGCTGGTGAGGTGACGCGGCGTCTGCTCGTGTGTGTGATTGTCCATGGCTATATCTGCATGTGGATTTAAGCTCGCCTGCGTATGTGAATGCAGAGTTTGTGTGTGGAAGTTTTATTCATTCATTAATTGGCTGATTGATTAATTGATTAACTGCTAGTAGCTCATAGAGAGAAGAATAAGATTTTGAAATTGCCCATTGATGACTTTTGAAGACGATGGCTGATGAAGCTGCTTGTTGTGTTCTTTCACTGGAAAGATTTAATGAGATTCAGCAAGAACAGAAAGGATCGGAAAGCAGGAGAAAGTTCTAGATCTCGCTGAGGAAAAGAGAGATGAAGAAACGAGTTGAGATAAAAGAAGAGGCGGCATGAGGAAGAACTGAAAGGGAAGAGGGAGTGTGGGAGTGGGAGTGACTCAGGGTTATGCTCAACAGGGTATATTGGTGATGTCACTTCGCAGAAATGTGATGTCATACCGATCACGATGCGCTTGAATGATGTCACATCTCAGTGATGTGGGAGTGTGTTCGGATATTTGGTCTCTGACTTTTGGGCTTTTTACTGAGCATACAGTGACCATCACAAATGACAGTTACTGGCTTTTGTCACCATGTAAGAATAATAATAAAAGAATAATGTCATTTTCTCTCCTGGTAGTGATGTTACCAGTCTTAAACTGAGGAGATAACTGTTAAGAAAAATCAACCATACGATAAGGGTTGAAAGTTTTCAACAAAAAAATGTATATAGGGAGTTAGTATACAGCATGTATATTGTACATGCATAATACAAAATATGTTATATTATATTGTTTGCTCTTTTCCAGAAGAGCCCCACTTATGTTTACACACATGCTTTCATTCACCTAATATTCCTAGTGTAATCACAGTCTCCTGAATTGCTGTATGTTTTAAATTGTTCAATATTTAGGGTAAACAAACGTATTCACAGGTATCTTCTCATCTAACTCTCAAATCAAACAGGTGTATTTCCTTGACCTTGCGATGTGTTGTTGATGCTTGCTGGCTCGCTGATTAGAGCTATTATGTTACTCTAGTTCTACTGTGTCTACAGATATTGAAGCAATCTATAACACTGTGCCCTCCAGACAGACGCACTGCCCTGTCTCGGCATCAGGTTTAGCTGAGTCAGGGTGTGTGTGTGTGTTTAAGTCCATAGTTTTACTTCTCTTTTGCTTTCTCTTTCTTTATGCAGCCAAACCTCAAACCTCTCTGAGGCAGCCGAACCACCGCGGGCGAGGCGGGGGTAGAGGAGGAGGAGGAGGAGGAGGAGGAGGAGGAGGAGGAGGAGGAGGAGGAGGAGGAGGAGGCGGCCGAGGGGGGGGACATGGAGACTTCAGACAGGCCAGGGACATGAGGGATGGCCAGTCTGAGGGCAAGACTGGGGCGCATCTGAACAAGATGTATCAGAACACGCACAACAGGAAAGGGAACCCACCTGCTGAGAAGTAAGCAGTTGGACAGTTACTTCACTTCAAATAGGTTAATGAATTGAGATAATTCTATGTGATCAGTTTTTTTATGGTGCTTGAGACACAAATACAATCTTTTTTTCCTGTAGATTCTCTCTCTGCAATGCAACATGCTTTCAAAATTCTTTAAACTGTCTTTGACAATTAAGAAATATCTTTGGGGGATTGAATTACTTATCTTTAAACAGTTTCTTATATTTTCTCGTCACTCCAAAATCCAATCCAAACTTCAGCTACAAGTCAATGAAAATCAATCGTACATGTCCCACATTCTTTCTTTATGTCTTTCCCTTTCTCTCTCTCGCTCTCATTCTCTCTCTCTCTCTCTCTCTCTCTCTCTCTCTCTCTCTCTCTCTGTCTGTCCCCCTCCTCTCCTCCCACCCATGTGGTCTGAGCTGAATCAGAATAGGTTGCTGGTGAATGGGAGCCTGGTTGAACTATGCTTGGTTTCTGAGTGCAAACAGCCTCCCTGCTGCTGCTTATTCAGCACTGGACTGATGATGTACTCACTAGATTATTCTGGTTCTCTCTCTGCCTGTCTCTGTCCGTGTCCTTCCTCCCATCACTTTCTCACTTCTTCTGTTTCTCTTTGCCTTCTCGTCTACGTGTTTGGCATGTTTTTACTGTCCCTCTTACTGCCCATCATTGTTCCTTCTCTTTCTTACACTCTCTATGAATTAATTGGTGAATTGCTCATTATGCTTTGACCCCTCCCCTTTCCCCGTAATTGGCCCAAATACATTTTTCCTATTCTAAAATCAATACTTGTTCCAATAGACAATGGCTTCAGATTTCTACTGCCATTCACCGTGACCTGGAATGAGTTAAAAACCTGATTCTATGTTATTGAAGAAGAAGCCATTTAGAAGCATTGCAAGATATTATCTATCTGCATTGCTTAAACTATGAATCATGATTATTCCAGCTCATTTGCTGGCTCACTTCCATCCATCCACGGCCCTGTTCGTCTGTCCACTGTGAAAACAACTGACATCAGTCCTCTGTCCGTGCCACCATGGGGGTCCAGTGTATCGCTGGCCCTCAGCAGCACAATGGGGCGGCAGGGTGGGACGCCTGGTGTGTTGGGAGGGGACACGAGCCCAGAGCAGGGGGGACGTGAGCCCTTTCTAATCCCTGCTCTATTCTCTGGTAGATTAACACTTCTAAACCGACACAGAGTGAATCAGCAGATCTCTGTGTATCCCTCTAGATCTTCCATCGGACAGTACGCTGGCGGGCCAGCGTTATCATCAATTGTGTGTGAGTGCAGGTGTACTATGGGATGCATGGCAGCACAAGTGGTGAATTCAGCGAACAAAATGAAAGAGTCAACATGTCACCACAAGATTCACTCAGTGGCTGTTTGGGGGGTTTCAATTGTGTCACACAATCTCCCCTTGAAGATGTAGATTTCCCAGAAGTAATCGAAATATAGATATTCAAATTTCCATTCTTTTTGAGCACTTTAAGGACTTCTGCTTCTTGGCTGAAGACCAAAGGAGAATTGTCCTTGTTATACAAATCACCAAACATCATGACCATTTTGATTTAATATTTTAGATTTACATTTATGTCAGTGGAGGTGAAATCATCAGATTGCTGACATTATGTCCTGTGATCCATGTATGGGTAGTAAAGTCCTTCAAACCCTCTCACATTCATTCAGGGTCACAAAGAAAATTGCCTTTTTGCTTTGTTTATTGATTGCTTGCTTACATTTTTAGCTATGTACCAGGGCGAGCCAGGAGCTGTGACTGAGAGAAGACAGGAGACACGAGGGAGATAGTCAGGGTGAATGAGGAGAATTGGGAGGAATGTTTAAACAAAGCGGTTATTGTTTCATTGAGGTGACGGATCTGAACAGCAGCCACGGTAAGGATGGGTAGAAGAGGTTATGGGAGGGGTGGGAAGAAGGAAAAGATTGTAGATACATAATGTAGAAATCTTTCCATACGTTCTCAGTTTGTTGCTGACTAGGTCTGAGGAATAGCATCTAGAGTGCAATGCAGTACCCAGTGTGCTGTGTCTCACGACCCATTGTTCTAGACCAATGGGGTATGAAGACAGTTTGATTAATGGGTTGTGTTACTGAGGACAGGCAAAAAAAACTCTGTTTGCACTGAACTTAAGTGGTTTTCTGGTTAGACTTTGAGATGCTACCAGAGTCCTGACTGTGCTTTGCATAATAAGAGGATCGGACGTGCAGAACAGAGCCAGGCAAAAGTCAGAAGTGATTCTTTTTTTTTAGCTTTTGAAGGTTCAAAAAAGAGAAACAAAATGTTGTTTCGAGTCTGTTCTGCACAATTTTCTTCTCTTACAGAGCAAATGGAAAGTTTTGCTTCTTCTTGTTCTTGTTCTCTTGTGTCCAGGTCAGACAAGAGGATGACCCTCCCGTCACGGTTTCAGAAGGAGGTGCATGCTCACCTTTCTAAAAACTCCCAACAGACCGGCCGTAAGTAGAACAGGCTGTTTTTCATAACGCTAAAAAAATACATTTTGTGTAGCTTTTGGTCCTCTAAACGAACAGAAACGTTTCCCAGACCTGGGTAACTTCTAACAACTGAAATGCTGGCTTGCTGCTCAAAGCATCAGCAGAGGATAGTAAAGACTCAACTAAGTAAAAGACAGTTTTCTAGTGTCATGCTGTGCTTTCTTGTGCTGAAGTATCAAATCATGTGTCCAACAGACCTACCATTATTTTGTGATGTGTAAAGCAAACAAGCAGCAACCCCATCTTAGTCGATTTTCTGAGGATCCTGTAGACACGAGGTTCAAGTTTAATCAGCGCCCATTCGTCTAGTGTTGTCTGTCAACCTCCCTGCTCTTTATCTCTTTTACTTAAACTAAGAATGTGTTTGTTGTCATGTTACCTGTCTGAACAATGGCTGTATAGCCTGGGGTAACGCAATGGAATTTAATAAACTACATAGCTTTGAGGCACATATTTTCAAAGGCTCCAGCCATTTTAGATGTTTATTTCAGGCCCTTACCGACAGATGAGACTGTTTAAGTGTGATACTGACTGGTTTAAGAGCTTTTGCTTCATGTATGAGACTCCTGTTTAGAAAATGTGCAAGACCTACGGTGCTGTATGCCTCACAGTGTTGGTATAACACGGCTCCATTTGATTATTGTAATTCTAGAGATTCACACGTTAGTATCAAAGTGGTTTTTAGTGTGACTTCATTAGAAAAGGCTTTGGCACTAATATCCATATTTGGATGAATACTGAATGTCAAAATGTTTCAAGCAATATTGACATCCACTGACGTGTTTCAATTGGACTTTTCGACAGTCTGACCAATTTTGCATTTAAAGCCCGTAGGTCAATGGGTCAGAGGCAAAAGGAGGCATGACTTGTTGTAAAGATACCCATTCATCACTCTTATTCTTTATTCAAATCATCCATCTCTTTCAAGATTAAAGTGCCTTTGTTTTTGGAAAAAGCATGCCATGCAACCAGCAAGTTTCAGGTTCCAGAAGATCAAAACAGTAATTGCATCCATCTCTTTCTTCTCTTTCTTCCAGCACCCTTAAATCTAAACGAGAGCCTCCACTCAGGGAAAGGAAAGCCCTACAACCCTCAGCAGGTCCAGGGGCGCATCAGGGAGATTCTGGGGAAGTACAGTAACGGGTTCTGGGTGTCAAAGCTGCCTCAGATCTACAGGGAGCTGTATAAACAGGACATGCCCACTGAGGCCATCAAAGACTTGGAGACATGGACACACATATGCACTGTATGTACGCCTGATGTTACTGTAGTTATTTGTTTGTATTTTACTATAATAAGAAGCATTTCTGTTTTCAAATGATTTGAATATTTACTTATGTGATAAGATGATAATACAGTGGGGCTAATGAAAGGCAGCATGACATCTTTATGCACAGGAAAAGATCTTTTACAATTTACTTAGCATAAGTTATGATATGACGTGTAGTTAAGCAGCAGTTATATATCAGTTTATGTTTTTCAGAGAACTCAGTACTAGAGATAATATGCACACGTAGACACTATGCACAAAATCCTAAAAACAAGAACCCACAAATCATGATACACAAAAAGCTTTAAGTAATCTTATATCATCTTGAGACACGTCAAGTTCATTTTATTTATAAAGCACAAGTCACAAATCAGAGAACATGAGAAAGAGGAATTTCTGAGCAACTCACGACTCTCTAATTAGTTCACATTAGTACATTTCAAGAGCTCACAACAAATGAATACCAATCCCGATGATATATTGGAAGCAACAATGTCATGAATGTCTAGTCATGTTCAGTCTGTTTTACCTACAAAATGGTTTTATATATAACATAAGTCCTTTCCATTTATTCTCCTAGGTAGAGAAAACCTGCAGCAGCAACCCGTCAGAGTTGCTGCTTTACCCTGCCAAGGAACAGACCACCACATCCTCCCCTCCACCCATCCTTAACCCAAACTCCACCTCTGCCCCTGTGCCAAATTCAAACACCCCGACAAACAAACCTGTGCAGTCCCCCACCCAGAAGAGTCCCCCCAGCACCCATTTGACTCACTCTGGTTCCTGCTCTCCCCAGACTACAACATCATCCTCCTCGTCCCCCAGTCCTCCCTCCTCCCCTGCCACCCTCAGCCCCGACCTGAAGCTGAAACTGGAGGAGCTGCTGGCGAAGTACCCCAACGGCCTGTGGGCCCACGCGTTGCCCAAGCTCTTCCAGGACACGTACAAAGTCAGTAACATTTTGAAACACTATCATATTAAGGTCCTTACCAAATTCAGGAGCTAGGTGCGGTTGATATTTTTTAATATAAATATATATATATATATTCAATTTGATTTATTTGCAAGTTCAAACTGCCGGGACATGTCCTGGAGAACCTTCACCTCCTCTCCGACATCTGCACCATCGACTACCCCATGCCTGACAACCCCAAGAGGGCCATCTTGTACAAGGGGAGTAGCAGCAGCAGTGGTGGTGGTGGAGGAGTAGAGGATGAGAACTGTAATAGGAGGAGCTCCTCAGCCAGTGTGGAGGAGCTGAGGGTGAGGCAGGAGCTGGGGAGGAGGCTCAGTAACCACGCGGTGCCCTCTCTGCAAATACCCAAAGAGGAGTACCCCTCTGTGCTTGTGGTGGAGGCCACCAACACCAACGGAGTTATAATCAGGTAGGTAGGAGAACTGTATGTGTGAATGTACTGTAGGACTTAACAGTTCAGACTATCTGTCTATCTCTCCTCCTCTCTCAGGTACATTGGTGAGGGTTACTCCCAGGCCCAGGAGTCCATGGAAGATGAAATGAGGGCGTTTTACGGTGTGGACCAAAGCAGTCCAACTCCTTTGTCGTCTCTATCCTCTGGCCAACTTGTTGCTGTCAGGGCCGAGGAGGAGGAGGAGATTCTTAGGGCGCAAGTCTGCGAGGTCATGGCTGACAAGGTCAAGGTGAGAATTCTAGTGATACGAGTCATTGAATGGCAAGTGATGCATCCAAGACAAATAAATCAAAACTTTCACCTCTGTAGGTGCACTATGTGGATCATGGCTTCTCAGAGGTGATCAGCAAAACCAAAGTGTTTGAGCTGCATGAGAAGTTTTTCCAACTGCCTTTCCAGGCGACCAAATGTAAACTAGCAGGTGAGTCTGAATTGGAAAAAAACACTTTCTTATCCTTCTTGTTTCACCCTTCTATTTTCCCCTCCTCTGTCATTTATTGGCCTATTGATGTAACTGTGTCCGTGTGTCCGTCCAGGTCTGAAGCCATTCTGTCAGGAGCCTGCTGTGCTGAAGAAGTTTGAGACAATGGCAAGTGGAAAGATCCTATTGGCAGAGATCATAGAGAGAGGGCAGACCCCCGTTGTCGTCCTGTATGACACGTCGCAGGATGACGATGTCAACATCAACGCTGCCTGTATGAAAGCCCTGCAGGACAAGACGCTTGCCAGCCCGTTAAAGGTACGGGAGTGCAGACATTGTGTTTGCGCAGGGTTCGGTCAGTGTGTGTGTATAGCACACTAAACTCTTATCACTGGCTCTCCTCAGGTGAACAGCGCTTATATGAACGTGACTGTCAGAAGCGTCTGCTCAGATGGGACCATCTACTGCCAGCTGCCCTCCAGAGGCCTTGCCAAGCTCAATGAGATACTGGAGAACATAGAGACATACTTCCACTCACAGGTTAGCACCATGCTACATTTGACATTGTTACAGGGTCTTTTATTACATTGAACATGGTCACGTTAGTTTATTTTTAATAAATGAGACATTCGTCGTTTTTCTGCCATAAATTCTCATTTGAGCACCAAATGTGTTGTAATCGATGATGAAAACTAGCGCGAGACAAATGCACTATTTACTCTGGTTTAAGAAATGTTTGTTAGAAACTCCAGTGCCCAGCTGTTTTAGGAAATGACTCTCCCTTTTTAGAAAACAAAACTATATATATATATATATATCTTAAGTAGAATTCAATGAACTGGGTACTTGTGGGAAAGTTTAAATAATGAAATAATGCATTGTCGGTTTTAGTCTTTTCTTCTTTTATTGCAAGACCAATGACAGTAAACTATGGGTTTTGTCTTTTCATGGGATATATTGACAATAAGAACAATATAGAACAACACAAGCCTTATCCTTTAACATCACTAAATCATTAAATTCATTATGGTGCAATTAACATAAACAAATAGTACCATTGCTACAGGGACCACACTGTCGTTGGTGTCATTTTTAGTTTATATACCGATACACAGGATACAAGGAGAAGCTCACTTTGAAGAATGATGACTGTGATTACGACATTGACCGTAAGAGCCCTGGTTCTTGTAGGAGGAGAGTTGTGACAAACACTGCATGTATCTATTTATATTATTGATTTCATTATAGACCTTAAGATCCACTCTCGGCCCGGAACTACAACTCTATTCTTAATCCGGTCTTCAAAGCAGCCCATGTCATTTGCTTCTCTGTGTTTCGTTCATCTCAGTGTTTTCTTGCTCGTCTGCCTTTTATTTGTGTAGCTTTACATGCTACCCCTTTTTAAGTTTAGTAGGTGCAGCAATTGCATTTGTCTGTATAATAATTCATTAATATCGAATTATTATTTCCAAATGGGACACACATGGGGTGCATACAGATGTGTTGCACACTCCTGACTGGAAATAAGAAGAGAAAAATATAAACCTTCCTTGCATGTCCTTAATCTGTCTGTTAAAATGAAGATCTACTGTATGTATGTATTCATTACAGCCTGTTTAGAAAATACACGCAGGAGACTAGGACTCACATGATCGTCTTAAAAGCCTTTTGTGGATGTGTTGCTTCTTTCAGGCAGAGTTGTAGACAGATTGAGATTAGTTTGATAATCTTGCCAAGCCACTTAATCTGTTGGCAGCACAGTGGAGCCGATGCTTTTTCTAGATGTGCCACTGCTGTCCTTTAAAGCTCGTAGTTGCAGCTCAGTAATGCTTTACGTCAGTGTTGAGGTTAACACAGTGTGGAGTCTGTATTTTACCAACGCAAGAGACTTGCAAGTCTAGGGAGTGTATTTGAATTCATCAAGCATGCAGGGGAGTAATGTTGTTTCAAATGTTATTTACATTACATACTTCATACAAATGATTTCCACAACCAGTAACAAACCGGATGGACTGGTTTTGTTTTTCTATCCAGAGTTGAGTCCAGCTAAATGTATATAGTTTATCTGTTAGGGTGACTCCCTGTGCTAGTGTTGGGAACGTTGGTGTCATGAATCAACTGTAGAATAAATGTAGGAATAAATGAACCATTCATAATTCAAATCTTTTAATGATTTAAACATCAACAGCCCCTCTCCAAGTAACCACAGATCTAAAGTCCTACTCTTTGATATCACTGTCGTAAACACCTGCAGCAGACTGGGTGGACTTGTGAAACGTTTGTGTGAGCTTTTACAGTTTAATTTGTATTGCCGTCATAAAGCAGCCGTTGCACATACTCAGTAACCTCAGATTTAACAATATGATGTCTGATATTCCTGTTCCAGGTAACATCAGAGTTCTTGGTATCTAGACCCTTCTGTGGGAAAGGGTGTCTGGCTCGCTACAAAGGCAAATGGTCCCGTGTTGAGGTAAGATGGCACTGCAGCACAGACAGTGAGTTTTTAAACAAATCCACATATTATTACTGTTGACAAAAGGGATAAAGTCACAATCGCAGTTGCAGAGGCAGGCATTACCCTGAGAGCAGCGATTACAAAGAAACACCATCCACACTACTGCATTCCTCCCTGCACATTTTGTTGACATTTTTATAACTGTAAAAAGTATAATTCTGTCTTTAGATCACCAACCTGCACGGCAGCAGAGTGCTGGACATCTTGTTCATTGATGTTGGCGTCCAGGCTTCTGTAGAGGTGTTTGAGCTGAGAGAGATCCCACCGCCATTCCTCCGTGACCTCATGGCCATCCCGCCACAGGTCAGCTATGTCTTCGAAGTACAGATCGGGAAAAACAGTCAAGAGCAAATATTATGCTCAAAGGAGATATTTTTTGTCATGCACTGTGGTAGTGAGGGCAGCGTCCTCATGCAGTCTTACAGATTTATCTGAGAAAATGACTTCCAGCGACCTGTGTTTAGGCTGTGAAGTGCTGTCTAGCAGACCTGGCTGTCAGTGTTGGCTCCTGGACTCCAGATGTTGTCCAATGGCTTCGAGAGAAAGTGCTCAACACCACAGACTGTAGCATGAAGGTAAAATGCTGCCCATTCTTCCTCAACATCTAACATCTTCAGTTGTTTTATTTCTTCAGGGAGGGGATGATGATTATTTGTTTTATAAATCACTCAAATTATGCCTTCATTGGTTCAGCCCCTCTGTTTTTCTTCCCCATGTATCTCCGCACATTTCTCCAAAGGTTGCCAAGGTAGATGAAACCAAGCGCTGCATCTACGTCCACCTCTTCATCGACAAGAACTTCCACGACCCGGCCCGCAGCCTCAACCATCAGATGGCCCAGTCTGACCTGTTCAAACAGCAACCAGATGTTTTCCTGACGAGCCACAGGTTACTGCTGCTTGAGATTCAATATAAAGCCAATGTTCAGCTTAAACTTATTCACTAAATTTCTCCTTTGTTTGTAAATTTAATTTCACAGCCCTGCCAAGATCTTCACAACCACTTTATCCTCCAAAACTCCCAGCACTGGTGACTACACCAATGGGAGTCCAACGTCAACCTCTTCCCCAGCCAAGCCTCATCTCAGGAGGGTTCTATCAGGACCCAGAGGAGGTGGAGGAGGCAACAAGACTACCACCCAGAGACCAGAGACACCGTCACCCCCCTCATCCTCTCTCCAGCTGCCACCATTACTAGAGTTTCCCCCAACAGGTAATAACTAGTGGAAATCTTTTGCTTACTGTAGCCTAGAAAAGCATGTGTTCACACGTAAAGTCTTTTTCTTCTCAGGAAGCAACATAGACGTCTATGTATCAGTGGCGTGCCATCCGGGCCACTTTGTGCTGCAGCCCTGGAGAGATATGTACAAACTGGTTGTGTTGATGGGAGAGATGATTCTCTACTACAATAAAACTGAGGAGAAACCCCTCAACATAGAGAAGAATCAGATATACGCTGCTAAAGTGGAGAACAGGTGAGTTACTCTGATTTGTGGTGCCTTATGTCTTTGTTTCTGTCTGTAGTGTATATTTAATAACAGGCCAAATGGGAGCAGTTGCGCTTTGCCTAAATATATCCACTCTTCCTTCTTCTCTTCTCTTAGCTGGCATCGTGTGTTGGTGAAGGGAGTTCTGACCAACGGGTTGGTGTCTGTGTACGAGTTGGACTATGGTAAACATGAGCTGGTCAGCTGCACACAGCTCAGACCTCTGATCAAAGAGTTCAGACAGCTGCCGTTCCAGGGAATCACTGCTCAGCTGGCTGGTGAGTGTTATTTATTTACTTGAGTCTTTCCATTTGCTGTTAATTTAATGTTTTACTTTACAGTATCAGAGGCAGGTTTGTACTTCTTACTCAATTATATTGACAGATTCATATTTTACATATTAAACATATGGTGAGCTTATAAAATATGGTGCATTGTTATCAACAAAACTGCCCTTTTCTAACTCCAACTACCTTATACAAGATATTTAGAACTAGCTCCACCTCAACCTACTACAATGTACCATTGTATTTCTGCATTATGAGTACATTTACCTTTAATATTTGAAGTATATTTTGCTGATACAACTTCTATATTATATACTATACTGTATTTCTCAAGGTTAGAACATGCTGGTAAGGAAAGTCTCACCTCTTTTACATTTGTCACGGCAGGGATTCACATGTTGGCACATTGAAGATAGTTTGGCTTTGGACACAAGGGCCCTGTACACAACCTTATAACAAACAGTGACGGACACAGAGGGATGTTGAATTAACCAGCGTAAAGATCGAATCTCATACATCGTACTATTATTCAAGCAAGATTTTGAATGCAGGTCTTTCTCTGGCAATTTGTACGATATTCGATTGAGTACTTCTTCTCGCAACTTTGCTTTTCTCTTTTCAGTTATTAAAGTTCCTCCATGAAACAATGTAAAGTCATTAAGCAAGTTATGAGCCTACTAGGCTTCTAATTTGTGTAGCATTAAATGTTAACATTGTATCATTAACATAAATGTGAGCTTAACCTTCATACTTGTGTCCCTGGCAGGATTGAAGCCGAGGCAGTGGTCAGAGGAAGCTTCTATCGTCTTCAGGAACCACGTGGAGAAGAAACCCCTTGTGGCCCAGCTGGAGGCCGTACAGGAAGCCACTAACCCGTGGGACAGGAAGTTGATGGTCTTCCTTGTCGACACTTCACAGGAAGAAAGGGACATCTGGGTGCATGACATCATGGCTGAATTTGCTGAAGAGCTGACCAACGTGCTGTAGGCGACAGAAGATCGTCGACACATCTTACTAGGTTAGCAGTTTCCTGCTGCTCAATGAACACACTGTGAGTTGTGGATAGATCAAATAGAAGAAGCTTATCTATCTTTATGTATCCACCATGTAGGGGGACTGAAAGAAGAAAAGATGAAGGAGAAGTTACAAGTAGAAGGGAAAGGTTTGATAGCATATAGAGAGAAAAACAAGAGGTGTAGGTGTTGTAGCCACTTGCTTGTCGTGTTTTGGGCTGTACATGGAGGGATGCCGTGATGTGATTTTGCAGTGTGACCACTGGACAATACACCCATGCTTGATGTTGGTCCAATCTTTCCACAAATACTCTAAACATACCTTCAGAATACAGTAACAAACTGCTGAATTTCTCCGTAATATCCCCACAAAGCTGTGGAAGGGATACAACGGCTTCAATCCAGAGCAGCGTCTCACACTACAGCACCGTGAGTGCATCCAGTTATAGTGTGTGTCGTCCAGGGGACGCCTGAACACCCTGAACCCTGCCAATGTGAGCACCATGCACAATATGTTCAAAATTCTCACATTCTTGGAAGATTTAAATACATTTGTTTACAAAATCTGATTTTTTTTGGATAGTATTTGTGATTGTCATAAAGTTTCCAAAAGTTAGAGCCAACATTCCCCTGAGAGGAGAAGAAACAGACAAGTCCGTAGGTAGTTTACACTTTTTGTATATGCTTGAATAAACAATTTTTGTTTCTCCAGTTAGTCTCTTTTTAGCATATGCATGCTGACACAGAGTCTACTGTACTGACCAAGCGAGAGCAGAAACAGAAGTTGATGGGGTTTGTATGGGGAAGTATGTACTTGGTGTGAGATATGTTTGTATCCTGACATTAGTTGTTTTTTGTGGTGGTACATCCTCATACTGCATGTACAGTAGAAGGGCCTATGCTTGGGATTTTACATTGAATTGAAAGAGTACATTGACACACAGACAGTTCCTCAGACTTTTTGACTGTGCATTGCTGAAAAGCGCAGTGACATCTCTCCTCCTCCTTTGAAACACAGAGTTGAGTAACTCTCCTTTATTATTCAGTTTCTTGTCTTAAAATGAGACTTGCTGCATGTTGCAGATCTTTCTTAACTGTGCGCATACACTTTGATGTTATAATAATAATAAGCAATACGTTTCCAGTAGTGTTAAGCTTTTACATTTCCAAAAGGAGATAAGTTCTGCTCGTGCTAGGTTCCAGTGCTACCATCAAATGTTGGCCGATTGTGGGATTTTATTCTGAAATGTGTGTGTTTTTTTCTGGCACACCTACACCGGGGTTTTGGATTTGCAAATGCTTCTCCAATTCTGAAGACAGTAGACCCGACAAAGCTCAAAGCTGCATTGTTGTTAACAATTGACAAGTGACATGAATTTAATTTATATTTAACTTATATTCTCTAGAGGATGATGAACGCTTCATTCATTTCCATGTTGTTGTTTGACAATGAGCTGGAGGTAATAAATGACTTGTTTTTGGAATAAAGTCTGTTTGAGAAGTTTAAATGTCATCATTCCATTGATTATTTCTTCTATTGCATATTACAATTGTGTTATGTTATTTTAAAAACTCACATTTCGATTTCTTTATCAAAATATTAAAACATCTCAGTCATTTACATATTATATCACTGCAAAACGTAACTCCCAAAATAACAGCATTCACATAATTTTTCCCAAACCTTTAACAATCCACCATTCATTAAGTTATTACACTTAGGCACACATTACGTTGTAGACGTCTACCTACATTACAAAAATGTACTTGTCAATATTGGATCTTAGTTGTGTTAACTATCTATGGAATGATTCAGAAGCGGTGGTGTATCCTGTCTGTCCTTTCAGCAGCTAGCGAATGGAGAGCATCATCACAAACTCTGAAGAGGAGAGAAAACAAACCAACAAGTGGAGTCAGTGCTGAGTGTTTAGTGTGTAGTACACACAAGCACAACATGTGTTACACAAGCATGACCCACAATGTTCTGGTCAACAAGTCCAATGTATAAATGTGCCTGAGCTGCTTTTCGTCACCTTCAAAGTCGATGCTTCCATCTGCGTTAATGTCCAGCTCCTTTATGATCTCCTCCAGTTCTCCTTTCTTCAGCTTCTCTCCCAGCATCGACTTGATTGCGTCCTTCATTTCGTCCTGGGTGATCTTTCCATCTCCATCGACGTCAAACTTTTAGAAACAGAAAGTGTAAGAAAAGCTGGTTTTCCTTTAGAAAATTTCAGTAACTCAGAGTGGAAAAAATGTTTGTATACAACTCGACTAAAGCTCTTTTGTAGGTCTGATATATATATATATATAAACTCATTACAATAAACTAACCCTTTTCCTCCTTTTTCTGTAATTTAGCGTGTTTAACTGATTTCAGTTGACTGACCTGTACAAAGGCCGACTGGAGCTCTTTGAGTCCCAGCATGTGAGCAGTCTCTCCCATCATCCTGGGTCCCATCAGTTCAATAAAGTCCTCAAAATCCATTAACCCGCCCACTGTGGAGAGGAGAGATGCATGTTTCAGAGCCGTGCTGTGTTTGATCTCTATATATTCTTTACAGGGTCTCTTATCAGCTCACTTCTCATCTTGATCTGTTGAACTATCTCCAGCAGCTCCATTTCTGTGGGCATGTATCCCATTGTCCGCATGCATTCAGCCACATCCTTGTAGTTCAGGTATCCATCTTGATCGTAGTCAAACTCTTTGAAGGCCTCTTGCAACTCTGTCAGAAAGGTCAGGGGTCACGAAGAGATTAGAATATTTCCAGAAGTGGCTGATCAGATCAAATAATGACTGAGGCTTTCTTATATTATGAATCAAGATGGAACTATTAGCATGACTGTAATCTACTATAACGTGGACACTGAGTTGTGTCAGTGACACTTACCGTCCAACTCAGCCTGAGCTAATTCTCTCTCCTGCAGAAACAGATGCAAAGAAGACACATGTTGAACTGTTTATCCATTTTTTTATATTATTTTGCAAAGCAAATATTTGTACCGTGCAAATGCTACCAAAATACCTTGGCACAAACTTCTAATTAAATTCATGTGTTGATTTTAATGTCAAGGATTTGTGAGCACTTAGCAATTCATTAGCATGTGTATTATGCATGTTAATGTCCGAAGTGTACATAATAAAATGACAGAAGGCATGGAGGACAATTCCCAGGTATGACCAGGTTTATAAATCACTTTCCATGTGTTTAATGGAAAAGGTAAATATTCAACCCAGTGTTTTGTCAGTGCTCGTCATTTGGATAACCCTAATGAAGTGTGGCAGTGAGCTTCAACTAATCAGCCATTAAAGCTGCAGACACACCAGGCTTAGGAACAGCAGCTTGAGAAAGATCAGGAACACAACTGTGAGCACACTGCCTGACTTCTACTTCACTTCTGACGTTATAATGTCTGACGTACAGTGCCTTTAACTGGAAATGAGCATCCACTGTATTATATAGATCGCTGCCTTTGGATCTCAATCATTTGAATTATTGATTTTGAATCACTCCCAAGCCTTTCTCAGCCTGTGGCTGTGGGAAAACACACATTCTATTGAATAAAAGTGTGTCTAAATGTTGCAGGAATGGGGAAACTGGTGTTGAAAGTAAAAAGCTATAACTTAAACTGTTTCAAGAGTATAGGTCAAATGTCAAAGGTCCACAACAGCCACAAAGAAGATGGTCACCACTAGTTCAAATATACAGATTAAATCACTCAATGTGGGTGTTAGCTACTTACCGCCCCAAAAACACTGTTGAGCACAGAGTTGTAGACTTTGGTCATGTCAGTGGTTTTCTTGGACTTCTTTGATGATTTCTTGGGTGTTTCTGAGACTGAACCCGATGGGGATTCATCTTTGCCACTACACGGACAAATCAAACGATAAATGGCAAATGCAAATGCTTACATGTCATTTGAGATTTGAAGACACTTTGATTACACAGTGAAAACTCTTCTCAACCACTCAATACGTGTTAGCAGAGTTGGCATTGCTTCAGACCAGGAAGACACACTTGACATGTTTTTTTCCCTGGGTTATATGTTTGGTGGTAGGTCGACTAAGTATTACATTGGGTCTGTGCGAAAGATGGCTGTCACACTCACGATCTGAACATGTGGGCTACTGTGAGAACCGTACATCTAAACGTACCTATCTGTTGCGGCTGAGTCGACAGAAGTGGAAGAGGGTGTCCTCTCTCCTGCGGTGGGCATGCTGTGGATAAACAAAGTCATGGGCCTACAGTTACACTATATACATGAACGTTGGATATTATAAATGGGATAAATGGGACGCAAAAGGAAAAGTTGCAAGAAGATCAAAATCATGTTTACCAAACGTAATTGATTTGGTTTTACTGCAAATCTTTGATCTCCAACATCTTAATTATAAATCCAGTTACTTCACTGCAATTTGCTTACCTTAATTCCCTCTCCTAAATGGTGAGGAAAGAAAACAACAAGACGTTGAGTCCTTCTTGTCCTCCTTGAGTGGTGCTCCACTTGTGTTGTGAATGGCTGTGCACTCTCCTGTCCGTTGTGTTCTTCCCTTCTACTCTTGACCTCCTTCAGTCACAGAGGCTTAACAGGTAATACCTGGCTAAACTTGCAGCCAACGATTAGAAAGCAAAACGTTTAGCAGCAGTGTGACTGATGTGTCCTTCAAGAGGTCAATTTCCTCTGGTTTAAACCCCAGCTTTAAATGTCTTTAATTGGAGGCTCCTGCAAATGCAATGAGTCTCTTAATTTCCGTAAAGTTTTCACATTGTTCATTTAGCCTTGTAGAGTTGCTCCTGGCTCTGCAGTTAGAAAGTGTTTTCAGGTGGGCTGGTGACATCATTGTTCATATTGTGTTGGATTAATCATTGTGGCTGCAGAACTCATGAGGGAACAATAACAGACTGGAAATGTTCAATACAAACACAATATTTGATCACACATATGAGTTCATGCCAATCCATGCTTTTCATCCAACAGGGATGTAGAAACTAAAGGCATGTTGAATGATAGATATTGATAGATAGTGTTGGGTCCAGCGGTGACTAACGAAGCGTTGCAATACAGAGATGTCATGGGTAGGTTTATTGTTGGTCGTATTATTTACTGGCTCATCACCTCCAGCTCACAATGCAGTCTGCTAAACAGACTGTGTACCAGACTAGTGTACTAGTGTACCATATCTAACCGTATATCTAACTTATAGGATGAGATCATTTAGCAACAACCGGCTTATGTAAAGGCACATCGTTGACTCTTGTCATTTAATTTAATTGTTGCAATTTTTATTTTCTCTTTTGTGGCACAAAGTTTGTTTAACAACCTTATTGTTGCTTTTAAATATCTCTAGTTCATTGTTTTCATACCGGTAGGCTAGTTTATACTAGATCCGGTTAATTTGCATACCGGCAGATCTGCACACGTGTATTTCGTCAGTAGTTAACAAGTGTTTTCCTTATTTCGGCGCTTGCCCGCTACCTTTGCTCGACACAGGCAATGTAAACATAACTCTATTAGTAAATATATGAGCTCTGTAGTATATTTATGAAGACCTTTGTGGAATACGTCGGGCTCTGCAGCAGGAATGACCTTGACATGGCTTGGATACAATTTATTTCGAGTTTCGGGGACGAGATGTTGTGTCATTAATGGCGCAGGTCGGCCCTCGACTGTCTTCATCCCAGGTGAGCTTTCTGCATGGAAAAGTTTACAAACTTTTGTAGCTCATTAATGTCACTTCTTTAAAACACATTTGTGTGGATACAGTTGCAGCTGAAGGTAAAGAAAACATGACTTTTCAAAGTAGGTTAATGGTAATTGATATAGCTAAATTGACAAAATAGTCTCGCAGCCCTCGTGAAGTGTTGGCTCGTTAAGTTATGGTCTCCACCAGATGGCGCCAAAGCTCATTATGTGATCGCCTTATTAAACCACTTTAATGTGGCATCGTCGCAGTATTTTGTCGCTTTGGTTTGTTTGGCATGTTTTATTATTCCGTCTTTAGCGGTGAAGGCTCTCATAGGCTGTCTCTCACCGCTCATTACAATGAAGTAGTGCGTGGCATTTCGTTTGTTGACAAGAGAACATACTAAGTAAAAATGGGACAAATAACGAGGCGTGTTTTGGTCCTGCTGGATGTTCAGTACAGTACTTAAAAAACTGCTCAATCTGTTAATTTGGCTTAATTTAGATTTATTTCGGCTTCTCTTTAGGACTTTACAGAATCATAACTACCTATATAATAATATACTGTAGTTTTCAGTGTTGGGTATATCACGGTACACGTCCTCCTGTAGTTGAGAAGTGACGTGAAAGCAAAGAGTGGAACCCGCAAAGGTTTACGCTACATTTATAACAAGTGATACTTAAGGAATAAAACAAAACATACAGTAGTTTATTAAGCGCTAATGTATTCGTTCGCAAAAGTGAAAAACAAAACCTTTCCAGAGTAACTTGCCGCTTGACATTCAAACGGTGCCGCAAAGCATGATGGGAAAGTGCAATAATACTCCACTCATGTTGACGTTTTTTTTAAATGATGTTATTCCACTGCTGCACGAGTTTCGTGTCTTTTAGTCATTATGCTTAACCTAAAACGTTATCGATGCTTTCTTCTTCTACACCTTGACTCTGACTTGTATGTAGCTGGATCACTTCCCTCTGTCGACCATGTACAACTCATACTTACCTGGCAGGGGAGATACCATGATCATGAAGGTGGTTCACCCAAGGCGAGGCTTGGCCATTGCACTGAGGCTGAGCTGACCTTTGCGAATTTCTCAAATGTAGAAATCTCGACTGCAAAATTTGTGGTAGTGGGGGACTGCGTTCGCGCTCTCCCCTGATGTCATTGTTCAAAAATAAGTAATATCTGAATTATCAATGCATATATATAATGTAGTTCATATAAGTCTATTGTGACACAGAAACGATGTGTAAACCAGTTCAACAAGGCACGTAAAATGGTACAGAATGTTACAGAATACGTTGTACAAACAGATCCAACAGCACAGAGTAGTGTGATTATAGAAACATATAAATGTATACAAATACAACATGAAGTAACAGCAGTTTTGGGATCCCTATAAATAATGTGAATTCATGATTATGATAGTCCAACAAAACACATTTACATTATTTGAAATGCATATATTTTCATCTCATGTATCATCTTTTTCAGGGGAATACCAGGAGAAATGTATATTCTAGTAAGTGTCTTACTGGATAGTGATGTATAGTGCTTATAATGTAAGTTTCCTCTGTTCTCCACTAGAGGGCGCTGGAGCGCTGTTTGTTGTCCGTCCGGAAGTGAACAGATCAAACATTACTTTTCTCCCTCATATCCTATCAGAGCGAACTAATTATATGATTTGAAAAGTTCTGATTGCATTTATAAGTCAGTTGACATTACATTTGTTTAAACTAGAAGTTATAACAGTCTCTCCGTTAGTAAATAAGATGACTCTTGAGTCTTGAATTCCTATTGGACTAGATTGTACCACGTGACCAGGAAGCGCTCTGTAGCCGCACACGAGACAACATTACTTTTTGTTAAAATAACCGATTTTGCTTCCGTTTTCTGATCTTTTTCGTCATCTTCTGTGTTTTGCTGTTTTGTTTCTGTCCCATCGAGTTTATCTGTACTGACACAAATATTAAAACCGAGAGTGACTTTGGCTGTGCGGAGAATGGCATCCGCACCTCCGACAGGGCTGCAGTATCGCTTCTCGGCCTTTTGGCTAAGATCAAGTGTAGTATCTGTTCTTATCAGTTTAATATCTGATACGTCCCCTACCCGGGGACCATATATTAAATTGATTTTTGGAATAGGGAGATGGAATAGGGGCTTGCTCCGTCCACTCCACGCATCGACCTGGTATTGCAGAACCTCCAGGAACGGTGCACCCCCTCTACTTGTTCAAAATCAAACCATGACAATGTTCTTTTGAGAGAAGTTAACATGATGTTAGTAGTTATAAAAAGTCTCAATATGTTAGCAGGCCTGAAACTTTGTGTTATTGTTGTTATTGGCTGTTGCTCATCAGTTTTGAGGTAGTAATATGATTAAACTGTCCACTTAGCACTTATTGTATTTGTATTAGTTTGTTGCACTTATTGTATTCGTTTGTTTCTGCACTGGACATTTGCTCTGGTTTATGCTCTTAGATGCTTGTTTGGAAAAGGTGATGTACTTATGACTTCTGGTGACTAGTAGTTCTCTTGTTGAATACACTTACTGTAAGTCGCTTTGGATAAAAGCGTCTGCTAAATGACTGTAATGTAATGTAATGAATAATCATTGTGGCTGCAGAACTCATAAAGAAGCAATAACAGACTGGAAATGTTCAATACAAACACAATATTTTGATCACACAATCATGCCAATCCATGCTTTTCATCCAACAGGGATGTAGAAACTAAAGGCATGTTGAATGATAGATATTGATAGTGTTGGGTCCAGCGGTGACTAACGAAGCGTTGCAATACAGAGATGTCCTATAGGTAGGTTTGTTGTTGGTTGTTTGTTTACTGGCTCATCACCTCCAGCTCACAATGCAGTCTGCTAGACAGACTATGTGTACCAGACTAGTGTACCATATCTAACCATATATCTAACTTATAGGATGAGAACATTTAGCAACAACCGGCTTATGTAAAGGCACATCGTTGACTCTTGTCATTTAATTTAATTGTTGCAATTTTTATTTTCTCTTTTGTGGCACAAAGTTTGTTTAACAACCTTATTGTTGCTTTTAAATATGTCTAGTTCATTGTTTTTATACCGGTAGGCTAGTTTATACTAGATCCGGTTAATTTGCATACCGGCAGATCTGCACACGTGTATTTCGTCAGTAGTTAAGAAGTGTTTTCCTTATTTCGGCGCTTGCCCGCTACCTTTGCTCGACACAGGCAATGTAAACATAACTCTATTAGTAAATATATGAGCTCTGTAGTATATTTATAAATACCTTTGTGGAATACGTCGGGCTCTGCAGCAGGAATGACCTTGACATGGCTTGGATACAATTTATTTCGAGTTTCGGGGATGAGATGTTGTGTCATTAATGGCGCAGGTCGGCCCTCGACTGTCTTCATCCCAGGTGAGCTTTCTGCATGTACAACTTTTTTGCAGACTTTTGGAGCTCATTAATGTCACTTCTTTAAAACACATTTGTGTGGATACAGTTGCAGCTGAAGGTAAAGAAAACATGACTTTTCAAAGTAGGTTAATGGTAATTGATATAGCTAAATTGACAAAATAGTCTTGCAGCCCTCGTAAAGTGGGGCGTAGCCCATGACGTAGCTAATTTCTGAGCCTCACAATATATTAATTACATTTGTGGCTTATTATCAATCATTGAACTGTCGTTCAAAAATATGTAAAGATGAGCAACTGTAGCTGTTTTAAGTGGCATTAAATGGGGTTTGCATAAACGTAAAGGGTGTGGGCTCGTTAAGTTATGGTCTCCACCAGATGGCGCCAAAGCTCATTATGTGATCGCCTTATTTAAACCACTTTAATGTGGCATCGTTGCAGTATTTTGTCACTTTGGTTTGTTTGGCATGTTTTATTATTCCGTCTTTAGCGGTGAAGGCTCTCATAGGCTGTCTTTCACCGCTCATTACAATGAAGTAGTGCGTGGCATTTCGTTTGTTGACAAGAGAACATACTAAGTAAAAATGGGACAAATAACTAGGTTGTGTTTTGGTCCTGCTGGATGTTCAGTACAGTACTAAAAAAACTGCTCAATCTGTTAATTTAGATTTATTTCGGCTTCTCTTTGGGACGTTACAGACTCATAACTACCTATATAATAATATACTGTAGTTTTCAGTGTTGGGTATATCACGGTACACGTCCTGTAGTTGAGAAGTGACGTGAAAGCAAAGAGTGAAACCCACAAAGGTTTACGCTGCATTTATAACAAGTGATACTTAAGGAATAAAACAAAACCTACAGTAGTTTATTAAGCGCCAATGTATTCGTTCGCAAAAGTGAAAAACAAAACCTTTCCAGAAGTAACTTGCCGCTTGACATTCAAACGGTGCCGCAAAGCATGATGGGAAAGTGCAATAATACTCCACTCATGTTGACGTTTTTTTTAAATGATGTTATTCCACTGCTGCACGAGTTTCGTGTCTTTTAGTCATTATGCTTAACCTAAAACGTTATCGATGCTTTCTTCTTCTACACCTTGACTCTGACTTGTATGTAGCTGGATCACGTCCCTCTGTCGACCATTTACAACTCATACTTACCTGGCAGGGGAGATACCATGATCATGAAGGTGGTTCACCCAAGGCGAGGCTTGGCCATTGCACTGAGGCTGAGCTGACCTTTGCGAATTTCTCAAATGTAGAAATCTCGACTGCAAAATTTGTGGTAGTGGGGGACTGCGTTCGCGCTCTCCCCTGATGTCATTGTTAAAAAAAAAGTGATATCTGAATTATCAATGAATATATACTGTAGTTCATAGAAGTATTTTGTGTTAAATAAGATACAGAAACTGTGTAAACCAGTTCAACAAGAAACGTAAAATGTTACAGAATACGTTGTACAAACAGATCCAACAGCACAGAGTAGTGTGATTATAGAAACATATAAATGTATACAAATACAACATGAAGTAACAGCAGTTTTGGGGTCCCTATAAATAATGTGAATTCATGATTATGATAGTCCAACAAAACACATTTACATTATTTGAAATGCATATATTTTCATCTCATGTATCATCTTTTTCAGGGGAATACCAGGAGAAATGTATATTCTAGTAAGTGTCTTACTGGATAGTGATGTATAGTGCTTATAATGTAAGTTTCCTCTGTTCTCCACTAGAGGGCGCTGGAGCGCTGTTTGTTGTCCGCCCGGAAGTGAACAGATCAAACATTACTTTTCTCCCTCATATCCTATCAGAGCGGACTAATTATATGATTTGAAAAGTTCTGATTGCATTTATAAGTCAGTTGACATTACATTTGTTTAAACTAGAAGTTATAACAGTCTCTCCGTTAGTAAATAAGATAACTCTTGAGTCTTGAATTCCTATTGGACTAGATTGTACCACGTGACCAGGAAGCGCTCTGTAGCCGCACACGAGACAACATTACTTTTTGTTAAAATAACCGATTTTGCTTCCGTTTTCTGATCTTTTTCGTCATCTTCTGTGTTTTGCTGTTTTGTGTCTGTCCCATCGAGTTAATCTGTACTGACACAAATATTAAAACCATGAGTGACTTTGGCTGTGCGGAGAATGGCATCCGCACCTCCGACAGGGCTGCAGTATCGCTTCTCGGCCTTTTGGCTAAGATCAAGTGTAGTATCTGTTCTTATCAGTTTAATATCTGATACGTCCCCTACCCGGGGACCATATATTAAATTGATTTTTGGAATAGGGAGATGGAATAGGGGCTTGCTCCGTCCACTCCACGCATCGACCTGGTATTGCAGAACCTCCAGGAACGGTGCACCCCCTCTACTTGTTCAAAATCAAACCATGACAATGTTCTTTTGAGAGAAGTTAACATGATGTTAGTAGTTATAAAAAGTCTCAATCTGTTAGCAGGCCTGAAACTTTGTGTTATTGTGTTACAGGTAACCCGGAAAGAAGAATATTTCAAAATAAAAGTGAAGGCAATATAATGACTGCAAGAAATTAATAAATAAATAACTCTGGGCCGATGGGAGTGTGTTAGCAACAGTAGTTGACTACATGCAGTTTCATATTCATTCATCTATAACCTCCTGGTCCATATACAGTAGAAAACTAATCATTCTCAATTCATTGGTTAAAGCAGTTTAGTCTTATCTTTTCTGACAGACTTGTTCTTTTAAATGAACACTTTCTTCCCTATGAAGGTTTCTGTCTGGCTTTTATTGAACAGGACGTCCCTCTAACAATTACTATAGTTGCAGTTTCTGCACTTACAACCTGTTTACTATGCCGACTCTGACAATTATCAGAGTAAGTTGAACCCAAAATGAATTAATGAACTTGTCTTTTCCATTCAGTACAACATAGAAGCACATATGACTACATATTGATAAATGATAGAAAAACACATTATGGCTATCATCATTAAATTTACACTAAATATATGAGATTACATGTAAAGAATATATCGATATCTGAGATCAAAACACTCTTAGCTCAATATAAGGAAAGAAATCATCAAAGAGAATGAAACTTAAATGAGGATGAATCATATTAATAAAAAGTCAATTACATCTTAAGATAGCACTTCCTATGTGGCTATAGATTACTACACTGTTGTTGTTTTTGCACAGTACCTTTTGAAAAGATGCCTGGAAGTCTGGAATGTGTCTGGGGACACTAGTTGTTGCACTATGACCATTCATTGCACTTTATTATGTTGTGCTATGCTCTATTGCACATGTTTTGTATGTCTTATGACATTTTGATATTTTTCAAATATTTTAATAAAGAAGTTAATGTTTCAAGTTCAAGTACATGGAATCTTAGAAAATCCTTTTTTTTTTACCGTGGTATCGAAATTGGCATCGAGAATCGTGTTATTTTACTGGTATTGGCACCGACTACTGAATTTTTGGTATCTTGACACCCCTAGTCCCTATATATCATTTTAACTTATTAAAAATTGTAACTACCAAAGTCATCAATATGACACACAGTATATGCTGCCACTTACCCTCCAGCCACCAGTAGAACAATCTTTGATTTGGCAGGGGAAACAGCCTCCATTTAATTACACTTTGCTGTACTTTGCCAAGAGAGAACTTTCTTCGTAGATCAGACTCGTATCACACATTTTGGGGGGTAGAGACTAAGGGCAATCATGTGTGTTTGATTGTAAGTGTGTGTGTTTGATTGTAAGTGTGTGTGTGTGTAAGACCTGTGCATAAATATGTATGTTACACTCAATGTTTGTGTGACCCTTGGTTGAGTGAGCATGTTGCTGGCACAGTTAAACCACCGGAATGGGTTTCAAAAATAAAAAAAATTGACATTTGGTCAGTAACTTTATTACATTGAACTGAGGGATGCAGGACCAGAGGGGCAGTTTTCACACGTTCCCTCAGACCTTTAGAGTCGGGCCCCAAAGCCCCCCGACCCCCCTCTTGCTGCTATCGGCCCACAAGACCAGAGAGTCTCCAGGGAGTCCAGACCAGGTGACTCCTCCTCAATGGGAAACATTGTCCTCACTGGTTTCTGAGAATGGAGAGGGTCAGATGCAAGAAATCAAACGACTCGAGTAAATCATTTTCATTCAGATCACCGGACAGATAGTTTTCATAGAGGAGTTTCTAAATGCTCACTGGCTTCTCCTCATGGAATCCTGATCTGCTCAGTTGCGTAACGGGTTCCGCGCGGAACCCGCACTTATTGCTCTTATTGTATTCGTTTGTTTCTGCACTGGACATTTGCTCTGGTTTACGCTCTTAGATGCTTGTTTGGAAAAGGTGAAATCACCCGAAACGTTATTGGCCGACGGTCTACTGTGCGAAAGTGAAACATTTGCGCCCCCAGAGGTCAAGGCCTGCGTAAAGTCTGCGTTAATTGAAGAATGTGTTATGTCGCCATCAAGTGGTCAATTTATATCAGTGGAATCAATAAATGTAGAATGGATATTTGCTCCCTGAAGTTGTCAAACTGTGGTATCAGCAGCAGAATCATGTACCACTATTTACTCCAAGTACATGTTAGTTTGTGTATCACAATGACTTCTTTCATGATTATTTTCATACATGCACCACAATAAACAAGATCTGAAAACAGATATCTGCACATTGGTCCACCAGCTGCTAGACGTGTCCCTTCATACCTAAAGATCTTTAAGACTTTCTTTGTGTTTACAGGAGAGAGCGTCAACAGAGTCCCCACCACCGGAAAATATGCACACAAGATTCCCACGTGTGGAATATGAAGGAGTCCACAGGAGGAGTCTAGAACACGCCTCACCTCCTTTCAAAGTAGATGTTGCAGACACTGTTGTCATCATCTGGATTGATTCCATGTGTGTAAAATTGTCCATTTCAGATTGTAATTAGCTATTTATTGTGATACCTGTTAAAGTTATAATAGAATGGTGCTATAAATAGAGAATCTCTAGTATATTTGAAAGCAAATGCTACATAATTCATGTAATTTATTCAGGTTACTGTACTGTTCTTTTCAATAAAATACATCTTATTTAAAATCAAAATTATACATGTGAGAGAATGCTGTTTGTTTACATTTGTCACTTCTGTCTTTTCAAATTCCCTTATGACACCTGGGAGGCTAATTAGAAGTAGTTTCATATTTTCTGAGGCTGTTTAATGTTTCTATTGCAAAATGATCGGATATCATTGTAATATAGGCATATGCACTGTATGCAAGCATATGCAAGTAATCTGGAACTCTATATATCCGTGTCCCTATTGTTGATGAAAACAAACACGCCTCTGTTGTTGCATTCATTAATTGATATTCCACAACTCGATGTTACTGTAACACTTAACACTTTATTGAATACAGTGCATGAAATGTAGAACAATCAGAAAAAACAGTGCAAGAAGACTACAATGCGTACATGAAGATCTTAACTATTTACAATATGCACGAGTATTTACACATATATACAGGGTGTCTACAGCTCATCGCTCCAACTTGTCCACAACAGAAGTAAAGTGTTCGTAGCTGTCGTACACTGTGTGGTCCAGACCTTTTGATGTGGACATCATCTTTACAGGGCAGAAAACCTTTCTTTTATACTTTTTATGTCCCTGGGTCGGTTGGCCACAGCATGTACAGACAGATTCTGCACTCGTGACAACTTCACTCCTACTGCAGAGGGTTGTTTCAGACTCTTTAGCTTGTACTGCGTAGCTCTGGCCCAGGACGGTGGGCTTAACTCATGAGGAGCAGACATTGTGGGCAGAGTAGGAGGAGCAGGCAGTATGGGCCGTGTGGAGGGCCCAACAGTCTCAGCGGTTGCTGTGGATGCAGAGAGGGAGGGCACAGGTCTGCTGATGGTAGAGGTGACAGAGGTGTTTCTAACTGCCGGTAGCACAAGTGGCAGTGGTGGTTGAGGCCGGGAGAGTGGCATGATTATGTCCGTCCTTCCCTTCAACACTTTAGTCCCTGCCGTGCTGGGTGTGGGCACATACTCCATCAGGGACACCCTCTGCTTGAAGGAGCTTCTCTGCGTGGGCCATAGAAGAGGTCTGGTCCAGCAGCTCCTGTGGAGGTTTGAGGAAGACCGTTCTCTTCTCCCTGTAGTCACCGGCCTCTTTGGTCGCTCTCACTACGGCCTGCTGACGATTCCCAGGGGCATCTGGGTTGATGATGCGAATTACGGGGGTCGCCATCTTCAAATGTAGCTGAAATACACTTGTAGAGAAACACCACAACAACAAAATATTATTGTTCTATTAGATATTGTTATATTATAATAATACATTACTAATATAACAGTGAACGTACAACAGGCCATTGATATACTTTTAGCACCCAGGGAGGAAGAGGAGGAAGAAGAGGAGGAAGAAGAGGAGGAAGTGTCAGAGCAGGATGACAACTGCTAAACCCTGATTACAGATTAGATTAGAGATCTCTGAGGGAGAGTTCTTATACCGTTAACTCATATCTCTTAACTCCTGAGCCTACAACACTGACTGATTCCTCTGATATTTGATCAACTGTTCAGCTTCCCTTTGGATAAGTTTCATGTTTTTACTCATGGAAAAACTAAGAGTGTGCATGTCATCGTGCCAGTAAGACATCAGAAATATGGATCTTCTATTATT
This sequence comes from Leptoclinus maculatus, assembly GCA_032191485.1. Classification (NCBI taxonomy): domain Eukaryota; kingdom Metazoa; phylum Chordata; class Actinopteri; order Perciformes; family Stichaeidae; genus Leptoclinus; species Leptoclinus maculatus. The sequence goes on along the minus strand of JAVDOI010000020.1, from coordinate 4,670,007 downwards.
CCATATTCCATATACCCGTCATAACCACAGCAACGGAGACAAAAAACACGCTGACATTGTAGTTCTTAAATGTTCTTGTCTTTGATCATTTAGATGGATAATAAACACACGAGCAAGCGGGTGTTTATGACAGCACGTAAATTATTAAAAGAACAAATTTAAACCCTCAAAACGACTGTCTCCGTAACCTCTGGAACACTGGCTAATAGTTGGTTATCTTATTATATTAATGAGTGACAGGTTGTTTTTGGATGCAAAGCAGATTTGGCATTCGTAATAATGATTTAAGAGGTTATATTTAGAGACGCTAGATAACGTTAACGTTATCTTACCGGACCCGGCCCGTAGCCTACTCGAGCATCAGGATTTGAACCGTATGCAAGGGTTAACGGGTTAACACACGATAAAATGCATATTGACTAATCATTTTCAGTTGTGGTAACGTTATAACAAATAGCGTTATAATTTATAAAAGTATAGCTGAGAGATGTCTACCGTTAGCCTTAGCTGAACACGTACGTTACCTGACCCGGCCGCACACTCCGAACACTTGCTGTTGTGTTGTGTTCGGATTTGAAGAGTATTTAAACAAACTTTGTGCCACAAAAGAGAAAATAAAAATTGCAACAATTAAATTAAATGACAAGAGTCAACGATGTGCCTTTACATAAGCCGGTTGTTGCTAAATGTTCTCATCCTATAAGTTAGATATACGGTTAGATATGGTACACTAGTACACTAGTCTGGTACACATAGTCTGCCTAGCAACTGCATTGTGAGCTGGAGGAGGTGATGAGCCAGTAAATAATACAACCAACAACAAACCTACCCATAGGACATCTCTGTATTGCAACGCTTCGTTAGTCACCGCTGGACCCAACACTATCTATCAATATCTATCATTCAACATGCCTTTATTTTCTACATCCCTGTTGGATGAAAAGCATGGATTGCCATGAACTCATATGTGTGATCAAATATTGTGTTTGTATTGAACATTTCCAGTCTGTTATTGTTCCCTTATGAGTTCTGCAGCCACAATGATTATTCATTACATTACATTACAGTCATTTAGCAGACTCTTTTATCCAAAGCGACTTACAGTAAGTGCTGCGCTGCGCGAGATGTCTACAGTCGTGCAATGTCTACAGTGACTGTAGACATTTACGCGTCCTGATTGGTCAGATTGACTGTGGACTACCAATTGGATCGGAGGAACTGACTGTAGACAACCAATCACAAGTCGACCTGCAAATCTTGACGTTAGAGTTGCGAATGTACCCACAGCGGCGACCTTGCAGTAATTCTGGTAAGACTGAAATATTTTTGTTTTTATAATTATTTATAAATATCACTGTTTATACTGCCCAATTGTCTATTGGTCGTTTGGAAAAAAAATCGGACATAGTGTTAACGTTAGCTAGCTAGCTAAGACTTCCTTCAACAGGTTAGGTGACTTGGCCGCTAGTTCACGGTTAGCAGCTCTCAATAACATCTCTTCGAAATTGTATTACTGTCAATATCCATTTTATCTTGTGTTAACCTTTAACAACCTTATTGTTGCTTTTAAATATCTCTAGTTCATTGTTTTTATACCGGTAGGCTAGTTTATACTAGATCCGGTTAATTTGCATACCGGCAGATCTGCACACGTGTATTTCGTCAGTAGTTAAGAAGTGTTTTCCTTATTTCGGCGCTTGCCCGCTACCTTTGCTCGACACAGGCAATGTAAACATAACTATATTAGTAAATATATGAGCTCTGTAGTATATTTATAAAGACCTTTGTGGAATACGTCGGGCTCTGCAGCAGGAATGACCTTGACATGGCTTGGATACAATTTATTTCGAGTTTCGGGGATGAGATGTTGTGTCATTAATGGCGCAGGTCGGCCCTCGACTGTCTTCATCCCAGGTGAGCTTTCTGCATGTACAATTTTTTTGCAGACTTTTGTAGCTCATTAATGTCACTTCTTTAAAACACATTTGTGTGGATACAGTTGCAGCTGAAGGTAAAGAAAACATAACTTTTCAAAGTAGGTTAATGGTAATTGATATAGCTAAATTGACAAAATAGTCTCGCAGCCCTCGTGAAGTGGGTTGTAGCCCATGACGTAGCCTAATTTCTGAGCCTCACAATATGTTAATTACATTTGTGGCTTATTATCAATCATTGAACTGTCGTTAAAAAATGTGTAAAGATGAGCAACTGTAGCTGTTTTAAGTGGCATTAAATGGGGTTGGCATAAACGTAAAGGGTGTGGGCTCGTTAAATTATGGTCTCCACCAGATGGCGCCAAAGCTCATTATGTGATCGCCTTATTGAACCACTTTAATGTGGCATCGTCGCAGTATTTTGTCGCTTTGGTTTGTTTGGCATGTTTTATTATTCCGTCTTTAGCGGTGAAGGCTCTCATAGGCTGTCTCTCACCGCTCATTACAATGAAGTAGTGCGTGGCATTTCGTTTGTTGACAAGAGAACATACTAAGTAAAAATGGGACAAATAAGGAGGTTGTGTTTTGGTCCTGCTGGATGTTCAGTACAGTACTAAAAAAACTGCTCAATCTGTTAATTTAGATTAATTTTGATTTATTTCGGCTTCTCTTTGGGACGTTACAGACTCATAACTACCTATATAGTAATATACTGTAGTTTTCAGTGTTGGGTATATCACGGTACACGTGTTCCTGTAGTTGAGAAGTGACGTGAAAGCAAAGAGTGGAACCCACAAAGGTTTACGCTGCATTTATAACAAGTGATACTTAAGGAATAAAACAAAACCTACAGTGGTTTATTCAGCGCTAATGTATTCGTTCGCAAAAGTGAAAAACAAAACCTTTCCAGAAGTAACTTGCCGCTTGACATTCAAACGGTGCCGCAAAGCATGATGGGAAAGTGCAATAATACTCCACTCATGTTGACGTTTTTTTAAATGATGTTATTCCACTGCTGCACGAGTTTCGTGTCTTTTAGTCATTATGCTTAACCTAAAACGTTATCGATGCTTTCTTCTTCTACACCTTGACTCTGACTTGTATGTAGCTGGATCACATCCCTCTGTCGACCATGTACAACTCATACTTACCTGGCAGGGGAGATACCATGATCATGAAGGTGGTTCACCCAAGGCGAGGCTTGGCCATTGCACTGAGGCTGAGCTGACCTTTGCGAATTTCTCAAATGTAGAAATCTCGACTGCATAATTTGTGGTAGTGGGGGACTGCGTTCGCGCTCTCCCCTGATGTCCTTGTTCAAAAATAAGTTGTATCTGAGTTATCAATGCATATATAATGTAGTCCATAGAAGTATTTTGTGTTAAACAAGATACAGAAACGATGTGTAAACCAGTTCAACAAGGAACGTAAAATAGTACAGAAGACGTTGTACAAACGGATCCAACAATACAGAGTAGTAGTAGTAGTGCGATAATAGAAACATATAAATGTATACAAATACAACATGAAGTGGTGCAATTAACAGCAGTTTTGGGATCCCTATAAATAATGTGAATTCATGATTATGATAGTCCAACAAAACACATTTACATTATTTGAAATGCATATATTTGCATCTCATGTATCATCTTTTTAAGGGGAATACCAGGAGAAATGTATATTATAGTACGTGTCTTACTGGAATAGTGATGTATAGTGCTTTTAATGTAAATTCCCTCTATTCTCCACTAGAGGACACTGGAGCGCTGTTTGTTGTCCGCCCGGAAGTGAACAGATCAAACATTACTTTTCTCCCTCATATCCTATCAGAGCGGACTAATTATATTATTTGAAAAGTTCTGATTGCATTTATAAGTCGCTTGACATTAGAGTTGTTTAAACTAGAAGTTATAACTCTCTCTCCGTTAGTAAATAAGATAACTCTTGCGTCTTGAATTCCTATTGGACTAGATTGTACCACGTGACCAGGAAGCGCTCTGTAGCCGCACACGAGACAACATTACTTTGTTAAAATAACCGATTTTGCTTCCGTTTTCTGATCTTTTTCGTCATCTTCTGTGTTTTGCTGTTTTGTTTCTGTCCCATCGAGTTTATCTGTACTGAGAAATATTGAAACCGTGAGTGACTTTGGCTGTGCGGAGAACTGGATTCGCACCTCCGACAGGGCTGCAGTATCGCTTCTCGGCCTTTTGGCTAAGATCAAGTGTAGTATCTGTTCTTATCAGTTTAATATCTGATACGTCCCCTACCCGGGGACCATATATTAAATTGATTTTTGGAATAGGGAGATGGAATAGGGGCTTGCTCCGTCCACTCCACGCATCGACCTGGTATTGCAGAACCTCCAGGAACGGTGCACCCCCTCTACTTGTTCAAAATCAAACCTTGTCAATGTTCTTTATAGAGAAGTTAACATGATGTTAGTAGTTATAAAAAGTCTCAATCTGTTAGCAGGCCTGAAACTCTGTGTTATTGCAGTTGTTGGCTGTTACTCATCAGTTTGAGGTAGTAATGTGTTATAATTGGGAAATACTCCATCTTTTCGTAAGTACAGTGTTTAAAATCTTTGTTAGCCTACATTCAAAATTTGTTCTTATACCTATTGCATTTCTGTATATGATCCCCCTCCTTATATTCTCTGATTTTGGGAATTTCTATATTTTCAGCACCATCAGTCAGCATGGTAACGTTATGTCTGTGAAATGCTCCCCTGTCTCTGAGCTGTAAACAGTCTATGTTTAATATTTATAATATATATATTATGTAGAGATCTGTCAATTTCTTTAATGTGGGAATGTTGACCGCATGATTTCTGGTTCTCAGAGGACTGTAACTTTTTATACAACATATTACACATGTATCAGAATCATAAATCATTTTAAGGGAACAGTCCCCTTTGTCCCAGTTTTGTTTGTCTCATGTTATTCAACTCTTTCACCGCTTGGTTGAGACAGTCACTACACTACAGCTACTACAGTTCACTTTGTTTCTGCTCAGTCACAAGGCTGGCTTCACCTACATGCATTTTACAAATTCTAATGTAGTAATTTCTCAAAGAGAACTTAACAATAGTCAGTGTTTCTCCAGAGACTCAGTGGAGCTCTGGTGGCACTCAGAAGTGTTTCTTTGTGTGTACAGTCACATTGGTGTTGTCTGGTACTGAGGCCAGTGTTGTTGTACATAATATTTTACTTTTCCTAGTAGCCGTGTATAGTGGACTCATCCCATCCCACCAAATGCAGGACAGACACGACTCCAGCTGAGTCCAAAAACTTTATTTATAAAAAGGAAATAACACGAGAAATTGCAACTACTTATTAGAAAACTACATGCAACACATTTTTTCATAAGAAGAACATAGATGTGATGAGATACAATTATGTTTAGTGGTTCATTCAGGAAAGTTAAGGTTGAATGCAGGTCTGATTAGATGCTTTTGTCCATATAATGATAACTTATATCCAACTCGCTCCTTTCTTTAACCCCGGCAGTCAGACTTTGATTGTTTTAATTAACTGCTGATTTACATAGTTACATAATCCTTCTGTAATTTATTGACTTGAATAATTCTGCATCTGGACAGTTGATCATGCTGTCAACTTATTTCTACAATTACACATTTGACCTGATGTTTGTGTGTGTGTATATATATATATATAACAAGAATGCATTGTTTTTTTACTTGCACCATGTTGTAACTGGAAAGTAAAAAAATTCCAGTAACAGCCGATGTCTCCAGTGGAATAATACCAACAAATACCTTAGTAATTATTATTTTTTATTTTTATTTATTTGTAATTACACCAACAATTACCTTGGTACACCATATATATTTTTTTCTGAACAATCAATAGTGTTGCTCTGAAGTTAAGACCTGGGATGTAAGCCATTACTCAGTATGTGTAGCTAGTCTTCCAGGATGTTCAGCTGGTTGTTACAGTAATTGCCATTTACAACTTCCTCCCTTCTCTGGAGGTTTATCTGTTCTTCACATCCATTGCCTTTGAATCATCCCATACAACCCCCACCCTGTCCTCTTGTTCAGTTCCCTTCATATTCTTCATCTAATGGTCTTCCTCACCCCCTCCCGTCTCTCCCCCTTCCTTCCATCTCCATCTCACACCCAGACCTTTCCCTTTCCGCCACCATCGGCTCCATCTCGGCCGCCACAGCAGCCGGTGCCCAGGCCACGGTGTCTGGTGGCCGGCAGGTTCTTGTACACGGCCCGGCTGTACGGGATGAAGCACAGCCCCAGCTGCAGGTGTCGGGCTAGGCGGCAGTAAGCGGCCAGCGCCAGCACCAGCAGAGGGGTGACCAAGAGGAAGCCCACCACCAGCAGAGCCACGCAGCCTCCGTCAGTCAGCAGGTCTGAGCAGTAGGGGGTCGTCCCGTGAGGGCGGACCTGGTGGGACGAGAGGAGAAAGACGGCGGTTGGAATGATATGGCGGCAGGCAGGATGCTGTAGAGGTAAGTTTATTATGTAACCGCTGTTCCACCTGTATCAACATTTTATAAATCTTTATTTGACCAGGGTAGTAATCCATTTTTCAGGAATGTGCCACTCTCACAAGAGTTGCACACATTCACACCTGGAAGTTGCCCAACAAAACCACAGTCTGGGGGTTAAAGGCCTTGCTCAAGGGCACCATCGATAATTATGATTATCTGAATTCTTTATGATCTTGTGTTTATCGATGCTAAGAGAAAAACCTTCCTTCAGATTTGAGGTCAAGGGGCAGCTGCATAGCAACTTGGCCTGCAGATTTCAAAATTGGTTAGCGTTTTGGCACATATACTTGTGTTTTTATTTTGTATCTTGAGTTATCTTTGCACAAATGGAACACCAGTGATTTAAATGTTTTTGAGAAGTGTAGATAAGGACGACAGATGACGTGCTCTGTGTGGTATGTGTGTCTGAGGTTAGGACAGACACCAGTAGGTAGTCTGAGACCTCTCACATGCACTCAGTAGGTCACTCAATTCAGTAGGTCACTCAATTTAATTTTGACAAAAATCAATCAATCAAACTTTTAGGAACTTGGTAGAAACTACTGCTGATCTGTGTATAAATACACAGTATGTCAAAGCATGCACGCTTGTGGCTGAGCGGAACACTGGGGGAGTGGGAGAGGAGGTAAAAGGGTCAGGATCTCAGTGTGGGAGAGGAATGGAGAGACAGCGGGCCTGAATCATCCTTATCTCTCCATGAAAGATGAAGTGAACATTCAAGTGCATGAGAAAAGTGCAGAGTAAATGCATTTTGCAGAACTCAGGGGGGGGAGAAGAGTATTTGTTATGGTAGAAGTTTGATTCAATAACTTTATTGGATAAAGTTGAGCATAGACTTTTAGTTATATGATATAAGGGATCTCACACTGTTGCGAAAGCTTGAAAATGGTAATTTCCAGATCTTGGTACTTGCATACGTTTTACACAAAAGTACAGAAATATTGTGATGCCATCCTGACGGATGTAGACTTACAGCTGGACAGAAAGAAATTCCAGCTGGAGTTGGAATGCAAAACATTAAGGAGGGAGGGAGGGAGGGAGTGTGGGGAAAAGTAAGCAAATGAGCCTAAGAATGTGCTTATTCTCATGTGAAATATTGTGTTTGGTGTGTTTTTGGATGACTATTCTAAACGGACTTCCCTCGAATAACTGGAAAATGTTCCCATTGTTGCCTGTTCATTTTGAAGAACCCTAAATACTTATCTCACCTGTCTTTATCTACTTTTCTTCTCGCCCCCTTTTTTTTCTCTTTTGATTCCTCCCCCTCTCTCCACTCCCAGGTCCTGGTTAATCCCTCTCTAAGCTGCTGTCACATGAGGCCTAATTGTGAGGGAGCAGGGGAACAGAGAATCCTGGTCTCTCCGGTCATTAAGGAGGTCGTCGGACTGCAGCAATGCCATCGGTATGCATTAAAAGTCTCTGAACCGCAATGACATTTTGGGGTAGCACAGGTTAATGCTTTTTGACTAATTGGTCAAGAAGGTTGTTTTGTTTGAGTTACGTGTCTTCTTTTATGTTTTTAGCTGTCTACATCACATTCAGTGCATTTTTTTATATTTCGTCTGATCCCAAGAGACCTTAAATCCCCAGATGGCTACCAAACAGTCTTTTAAAGTTTTTTTGGTTTTGATGCCTGACTCCTGACCCCTCACCCCCTCCAGTTCTTACATCTCCTCAACATCTGAAAGAACCTCAGACTTATCAGATTATAAAACTTCTCATCGCTGGTGGAGCCAAACTCCACCCTAAGCCCCGGGCACAACTGTTTGGAACTTTTGGATCAAAGTTATGAGATTAGGACTTCTAGATGTTATATAAAAAGATGGATGTAGCCATTTCTTTATTCCTCTCGTCTTTTGTTTATGCGTAGCAAATGTGTGTCAACATTTATCCTCGCGCTCATGCAAACACATTTTTTACTCTCATACCAAAGGACACTGCACCAGTTTTTAAAGGGTTTTGGATGTTTAAGGACAAACAGGTGAATTATGTGTCTGATAAATTACTGTATTTATGCAAAGACGTTTGCACCAAATGTCTGATTGCTCTTCTTCAGTGTACTCTCTCACAGAATAAATTGGAAGCCAAGAGCTGAGATTGAAAATGTCCAATCAAGTGAACAAAACAAGTTCAGCAAAATGCTCTTGAGTAAGCCCTTAGTCAGCGACAGTGTGACTTCTCATTGGCCAGATGTAGATGAGAGCCTTGCAGAGAAATCTAAATCCTTCAACATGCGTACATCTCACGCTCACTCATCCACCCTCTCCCCTATCTCCCCGTGTCTTACTGTAGAGTGGCATAGGAAGCCAAACACGACCATGACGCTGGCCGGTGTCAGGATGGTGCCGAACACCAGTCCAGCGAGGCAGGCGTTGATCGTGGCAATGATCAGGTTCTGAGCCGTCACCAGCACGGAGCAGGCCCAGCAGTCCAGGGACCCCCGCAGCTCCAGAGGAGCCTCACTACCCCCACCACCGCTCTCGGCTGCAGAATACGGAGGAGGTACAACTACACGCAACGGTGTTTCTCTGCCTCCACCCACAGCGGTGGTGGAGGCCAGTGAGTTGGAATGGTGGAGATACTGGTGGTGGTTGTTGTGGTGGTGGTGGTGATGCGGCGGCAGTTCCTCAGACAGGTCCAAGGCCTGATGGTGGGCCCCCTTCTCTAGAGTACCAGTCATACTCATAGGGAACTGTGGGCAGGAAAATACACAAATTAAAAGTGTGAAATGGAATTAGACATTTTATCAGAATCAAAGATAGAGGCGACAGATATGCAAGTGCCATTGCAGATGTTTTAAAACTGTTGGTTAACATGTTTGGAGGCCATGTTTGTGGGAGACGCCTCTTATGACACTGGATGAGTACAGTAGTCAGAGTTACACAATACTTTTGTACCTAATCAAATTCCACTCTCCAAAGGCTAACTTGCTCTGGGTTCACTAAGAGGTCAGAGGTTTTATCCGTCAGGAAGCAAGCCTTGTGTGATGCCGTCTGTGAGGTGATGATTATCAGAGAGCTGATTGGCCAAAAGGAAAGGAGCCATAATTGCTCCATGTAGTTTATGTAGTAGAGAGATGAAGGCTAACTGGCATCAAAGTCTGTTTGTGTACAACCGTGTGCTGGTGTTTGTACATGTCGTCATGCCTGTGGGTTAAGCAGAGATGGTTAACTGGATATTGATATCAGCCTAAAAGATATAGTCTTGCTATAGTGTTAAGACAAGTGTGTCTTAGAAACACTTGATAATTAAGTCACCAGTAAGTAATGGCACAACACTAGCTGTTTAATTTGCCTTTTGCTTTATAATTTACCATTTTCTGAGTGCCTTGGGAGTTTTCTTGTGATTTTTGTAATAACATCTTCTGTGGTGGCATTAAACAGGTCCTCCATGTAAGGTCTGCTTTAGCTCCTTTAGTTAGCATTAAGGAGGGGTATTGTTATTGGTTATTTTTGATTATAGTTGTATTGTGAGGAAAAAGAGACTTCATTCAGAAAAGAATCAACATTGCTTTACTATTCTTGTATGTATACAAATACTATGGGTTGTTACTCATTTGGAACAGATTCCCGTTAGGTTTCGGGGGGGGCATCCCTAGTTAACATTCATTCTGCTTCATGACAGATTGTATGTGGTGCGCAGCTGTGTCTGCTAAAGGATATCCGCACTCCTCAAAGGTCAGGACACAGTGGTGCCTCAGTTAGACGGGACATTTCTGAGTACCAGGTCAGCTGCCAAAAAACTCCAGTAATGGAAAAATCCAAATAGTGGTGACATAGTGAACCTGTCAGTTTTCCTTTTAGCCAACACGACCGACAGATGATGGGTGCTTTCACTTTTGCAATCTTTACTGTTAATATGAAGATATTTAGCTCTTAATGGGGCATGCATGCTTAATTGCAGTTGGCGGTAAATCTCGTAGTAATTTGAGCTCAAGACGCAGTATTATTACTGCTAAAGTACCATGTTGGCATACGTTTTTGAACTACAACACCAGGATGCTCTGATGTTGGAGAATCTACTGCAGATGTGGAAGAACCAACAGAGGACTGTGCTCTGTGTGATGGGTCATATTATAATAAAATAATATTATTGCATTATTTGTGTGAACAACAAAAGCTGCTGCTTTTGGGTACATTGAAACAGCTGCTTCATCCAGCCCGACAATAGTTAAGCTAGCATGAGATGTAACATCATTACTCTGACCCATGTTGGGGCATTCATTGGATAAATACGCACTCGAAGCTGAAATCGAACGGATGTAAGTAATTAAAAACCAAATTGTGTTTTCATTTCACACTCGCTGATTATCAGAATTGACAGTGGAAGACAATATGTACAATGCAGTTCTGGGTGCTTTATTTTCCACGTCTGTTTCCTATTGTTGTTCCAAGTGTTGTTTTAAGGTGGAAGGTTGTATAGGAAGGACGAGCAGGAAAGTGTGTATGTGTTTGAGGTGACTCATTGTGCCCCTTACTGAAAATACATTCAGGCTCTCCACCCATTTTACTCACCGTTCCTCTTATTGTTTGAGTAGCATTTCTTTCGAATAATGCGTCATACCATTGTTTGACCCAAATTAAGGAATTCTAAATCGGGGAATATTGTTCACTGGACTCAACGTGGCTGCCACATCTTGGCATGTAGTCAACCAATACGTCCTTTTGATTGATTCAAAACTCTTCGTAGTAGAATAGATCCTCAGCTAGTACTTGCAGTGTTATTATGCTTGGATGCTGAAGGGAGATTTTCTATTGTTCTATTATTCTATTGTCTGGAACAAAGCAACTGCGTTAATTAATTCCATGTCCCTCAGACCTCTTAGACTCGTTGCTTTATGTACATCAGTAGTAAATGAGATCTTTCGGTTCAGAGTAATCGGTTGTAAGAAGATGTGTCAGCGGTTGAATGATGAGATTTTGAATATGTGTGAGTGATGCGGCTGCACTTGTACTCACATTGTGCTGTGGGGCCCGGTACGCGTCTTGCTGTTCGTTCTCCAGATTGTTGCCGCTTTTCTCACTTCTTCTCAAGAACACTTCTGTCCAATCAGTCCTCGACACACATTCACCCCTTACGCTTCAACAAAGTCCTTTTTAATTGTCTCTTTTTCCTTCAACTCTCAACGTTTTCTCTTCTTACCTTCTGTGAAGTTGAAGGAGCGTGTGTTTTTGGAGGTTTCCTCCTAAAGCCTTATCTATTTAGTGGTGGTATGTTGGTATGTTGGCTTCCTGCTGCTTCTTCTCTCCACTATCCAGAGTTGTCAGTGGAACTGATTATGTCCCAGAGTCTCTGTTTCTTTTCCACATGCAGCATTAAATGCCAATGCCGTTGTGATGTAGTAACACAGAAACGCCTCTTCCTCAATGGCTGAAACTAATTCAAGTCACAGTTGCTGTGGTCTTTGTTTTAAGTATGAACTTGTGTCTGTCCGCCCTCCTCGCTGTACCTCCCCATCTGATCGAGTCCACAGCGCTGTCTCTCCTTCCCTCCCTCCTCTTGCACTCCCTGCATCCATCCCACTTTCTCTCCACCCACAAGGCTTATCAGACCCCTGCCTTTCTCCAACGACTCCTCTCAGCGCACGCATTCCCCCTCACATATCCAGGACGTGTTACACCCCCCTTTGCCCTGTCTCTGTTGCAGTGGGGGCTGGGTGTTGCGTATTGGGGGTCAGAGCGAGGCAGTTTGCCTGATAAGTTGAGATTTAGGAGAGCAGAAAATGAGGGGGAAGGGGAGCAGAGACAGACTTTTGTTAAGAGTAGTAGGGAAGAGGTACCATGGTGCTGAACACTTTATTTAGTTATGTTTGGTTGTAAAATAATCCAAAGGTGTTGCTTTAGTGTTGAAAAACATAGAATGGTATTATTGCATGACATGTCTGACAAAATCAAATTTCTCCATGTGTTGATTCTGAATGTTTCATCAGACTTGTACTGCTTTAAATGCAGATAGCCTTGAATTATCTTTTATGATTTTGATTTTGTCTACACTAAATGAACATTTTGTTTTTAATATTGATATGGGATTTATTGTTCTCTAGGCTGCATTTGACTTGTACTTTATGGACATCCCGGGGTATTTAGAATGATCAAAACCGGGCTTACTTATCCCATTTTGGGGTGCGTGCATACATGTGCGTTGAACTGAAAGGGCCTCACTTCATGACATAAAGAAGTGGAAACGGTATTTCTTGAAGGACATTGTCTCTGAATGCTGCTCTAAAACATCCGGTTGTAAGGACTTGACAAAGCTAAACCTTTGAAGCATAAACTAACAACATCCATGTAGCTTTAGTAAAAGGTATGTGTAGTTGAGTTGAATAACACTGTAAAAACAGATTAGGTTAATGTCTTGCTGAAATTGACTGAAGTTGTCAGAAACCTCTTATGTAGTGGTTTGGAAGCACAGTCTGTGGAGGCTAAGCAGTAATATGTACTTGTTGAGGTTTAGATGGTGATGTATTATAGGAGAGGTCAAACTTCGGGTATGCAGTAGTTGCATGATGTAAAGATAGGAGTCGGTCTGCACTGTTTACAACGTATGATGAAATATACTATCAGGAGATGTTTTAAGATTAAAGCTTGGATTCTCTGGGATACAGAATTAGAAAAGGAGGATGAAGTAAAAACTACAAAGATATCGAGGAAGCCGGTAATCAGTTAAATGATAAAAGATCAGAGCTCAAGCTAAATAATTAGTGTTGTCTGATCCTGATATTCTACCCTGTGAGATTGCAATGTTTGTTTACTTTATTTGGTGTTGTCACTGCTGTTAGAGGAGTTCACTTGAGGACTTCCCCTTTGGGGAACTTTTCATTACAGATGAAATAGTTAATACATAATCTTTCCTATCAAGCTCAACAAGAGCAGCATAAAAGAACTTCAAAGTTTTGTCCATCATTATCGCATGTGGTGTTGATTGGACCGCTAACATATTTTGTCGTTTGCGGAGGGAAGAGCATTCATCCTCTCATCATCACCTGACTGCTGAGGGGTGGACAAAAGGACGGACGGAGGTGGTTTTCCTGTGTTGTTTGAAGCAGGATTTCCTTCAGTCTGTCAAGTAATGCTCTGTCCCTCTGCCTGCCCTGTGGCCCCTAACTTGACCTGAGGACACGGTGACCTGCCAATGCTTTGTCACACTGTCTGGGAACACGGAGTATTATTTTCCGTCAGGCTCTATAAGGTCTGTCAAGGCAGACCTTAGATAACACACAAGAAAAAAACTTCCTGATTTTCTTCTTTAGTGCAAGTTAGAAGTTAGTTTATATCTAGAGCAACCAAAATTAAGTATTGAATTTATTAGCGTAAGCTTTTTACGGCAATCCTATCTTAAAGTTTTAAGGCAATATTCTTTACCAGTCCCTACTGGTATGGCTTTTTTGATGTGTAGTAACTGTATTTACCATTCCATATGGGCACCTCTCATTCAGATTCTGCAACATGACATAAAAACGCATTCCCTCATACAATTCCGGTACAGTATATGGGAGGGAGAAGGAGGTTTTATTAGTCGTGTTAGGCAACATAGTTTACACATTACTAGTTTACGTTACTGAAAAGAATACATTGGTGCTCTGCTTTTTGTGTATGAAGTTTAAAGGTGTTGTTTGACTCCTTAATGAATTATCAATGAGGAAACCAAAGTCCGAGCAGTCTTGTTACTGCTGCCTGCTATTTCCTGCTCTACAATCTCCTTCCTTAATCCTGATGTCTAAATGGAAACTTTTATATGGACTTCAGCCTTCTATTTTTTCACACGCATTGCTAACAATAGGAAGCTCAAGTTTGGGACGCAAATGACAAAGCTGTGACAAATGTTTGGCACAGCTAAGGGATATGACTTGTTATTGTAGGAGTGGAGTTTTAAGGGGCTTAAGATGGGCTTCCGAAGGTGAGAGGGGATGTGTTGTAAGAAAAATAATTACTCCTTTTGGAATGTATAGAGAACGCAGAAATTGACAGTTGACACTTTGAAGTTCAAGTGTTAAGCCTTTAATGTAGTCTATTTCAGTCCATAACGATTTTGTCACTGTTTTAAGGTAAAGCTAGGAGTTGGAAGTATTTCAGACAAGAGGCTCTACTTTGAGTGAAAATATGATATGAGGTATAGGGTTCTAATAGGGGCGGACGATATGGCAATACAGTGAGACAAATAGGTTCATCAACTGTCAAAGATTTTGCCATACTGTTCATACTGTGGGAAGCTGTCCTTTTTCAGTTATGTTTTATGCCAATATAAAATGTTCGCATAATTCTTGGCTCAATCCGATGGGGTACTTTGATGTGTCAGGTATGTATTGTAATTCAGTGGTTTAGCCCAAACCAGATACTCCTATTTGTGTAGTTTATCCATACACAATTTAAATTATTTTCAGAAAAACATTATCACAATACATAATATTGTGACAGACAATTGCATATTAAGATAGAGAATTGTATGCATATTGCGCACCTCTAGGTCCTAAATGCTATCAGATGAGGGCAGTTAGACTTTTGTTTTGCTCTGGATTTATGGTGTGATGACAGAAAAGTTGAATTCAGTCTAATTGTGATGCTGTGTGTGTAGAAGATCTTACGTAGAAGCGCCTGCTTAACAAACATTGGGGTTTCTCCAAACCTTTTATATCACTTTTATATACTTTGAAATTTTTTTATGGCATACTATACTATGACATTTTTAATTACTTATTCATGACGTACTATACACTGACTTTTATTATATTTTTTGTCACAATATGGCATTTTTGGTGACATACTATACTGTGACGACCCCTCCCTTCCACCAGGGGTCTGTGTCCTGTTTTCTCCTCAGTTGTCTTCCAGGATGTTAGTCGCCCACTGATGGGCGACACCTGAGCTTTGGGTTGGTCCCAGCTATAAAGGCTGCCCCTCTTCTTTGGCTGTGCCTCCTCGCCGCGCCTCTCCTCTCTGCCTCCTGTTTGGAGGACCTGGATGCTGCTTTGTTTTGATTGTTTATTTAGTTAGGGGTACTTTCAATAAATGTCTATTTATTACTTTTGAACTTGTTGTCTCCCTCATGTTGCGGCCTTTTGAGCCGGGTCGTGACAGATGGTATACTATGCTATGACTTTTTTGTATTGTGTTTAATGGCATATTATACTATGAAACATTGTATGACATACCATAGTATGACTTTATGACATGAAACGATGAAAAATGTCATAAGAATCATATTGTAAAAATCTTAGTATAGTTGTAGGAGAAAGTCATAAAAACCTCCCCCAAAAAATATAAGTCATAGTATGTAAAAAGAAAAAAAATCAATGTTTGGTGTGTTGAAAAAAAGTCATGGAATAGTGTGTTGAAAAAAGTTTAAAAAAAGACAAAAGGCATATTATAGTAAGTCTAAAAAGCCATAGTATGTACTAAAAACACATTAAAAGGTAATTCTACATGTTCAAAAAAGTCATAGCATAGGATGTCAAAAAAAGTTATAAAGAGTCGTAATAAAGCATGTAAAAATAAGTGATGCTATACTATGACCTTTTTCGACATGCTATACTATGACCTTTTTCAACATGTTATACTATGACTTCTTCGACAAACTATATTATGACTTAAACCGACATACTATAACTTTTTATGACACACTATACTATGACCTTTTTCGACATGCTATACTATGACTTTTTATTACTTTTTAAGACATGCTATACTATGACCATTTTCGACATGCTATACTATGACCATTTTCGACATGCTATACTATGACCATTTTCGACATGCTATACTATGAACATTTTCGACATGCTATACTATGAACATTTTCGACATGCTATACTATGACCATTTTCGACATGCTATACTATGAACATTTTTGACATGCTATACTATGACCTTTTTCAACATGTTATACTATGACTTCTTCGACAAACTATATTATGACTTAAACCGACATACTATAACTTTTTATGACACACTATACTATGACCTTTTTCGACATGCTATACTATGACTTTTTATTACTTTTTAAGACATGCTATACTATGACCATTTTCGACATGCTATACTATGACCATTTTCGACATGCTATACTATGAACATTTTCGACATGCTATACTATGAACATTTTCGACATGCTATACTATGAACATTTTCGACATGCTATACTATGAACATTTTCGACATGCTATACTATGACCTTTTTCGACATGCTATACTATGACTTCTTCGACAAACTATATTATGACTTAAACCGACATACTATAACTTTTTATGACACACTATACTATGACCTTTTTCGACATGCTATACTATGACTTTTTATTACTTTTTAAGACATGCTATACTATGACCATTTTCGACATGCTATACTATGACCATTTTCGACATGCTATACTATGAACATTTTCGACATGCTATACTATGAACATTTTCGACATGCTATACTATGACCTTTTTCGACATGCTATACTATGACCTTTTTCGACATGCTATACTATGAACATTTTCGACATGCTATACTATGACCTTTTTCGACATGCTATACTATGACCATTTTCGACATGCTATACTATGAACATTTTTGACATGCTATACTATGACCTTTTTCAACATGTTATACTATGACTTCTTCGACAAACTATATTATGACTTAAACCGACATACTATAACTTTTTATGACACACTATACTATGACCTTTTTCGACATGCTATACTATGACTTTTTATTACTTTTTAAGACATGCTATACTATGACCATTTTCGACATGCTATACTATGACCATTTTCGACATGCTATACTATGAACATTTTCGACATGCTATACTATGAACATTTTCGACATGCTATACTATGAACATTTTCGACATGCTATACTATGAACATTTTTGACATGCTATACTATGACCTTTTTCAACATGTTATACTATGACTTCTTCGACAAACTATATTATGACTTAAACCGACATACTATAACTTTTTATGACACACTATACTATGACCTTTTTCGACATGCTATACTATGACTTTTTATTACTTTTTAAGACATGCTATACTATGACCATTTTCGACATGCTATACTATGACCATTTTCGACATGCTATACTATGAACATTTTCGACATGCTATACTATGACCATTTTCGACATGCTATACTATGAACATTTTCGACATGCTATACTATGAACATTTTCGACATGCTATACTATGACCATTTTCGACATGCTATACTATGAACATTTTTGACATGCTAACTATGACCTTTTTCAACATGTTATACTATGACTTCTTCGACAAACTATATTATGACTTAAACCGACATACTATAACTTTTTATGACACACTATACTATGACCTTTTTCGACATGCTATACTATGACTTTTTATTACTTTTTAAGACATGCTATACTATGACCATTTTCGACATGCTATACTATGACCATTTTCGACATGCTATAATATGAACATTTTCGACACGCTATACTATGAACATTTTCGACATGCTATACTATGACCTTTTTCGACATGCTATACTATGACCTTTTTCGACATGCTATACTATGAACATTTTCGACATGCTATACTATGACCTTTTTCGACATGCTATACTATGACCTTTTTCGACATGCTATACTATGACTTTTTATTACTTTTTAAGACATTTTATACTAGGACCATTTTCGACATGCTATACTATGAACATTTTTGACATGCTATACTATGACCTTTTTTCGACATGCTATACTATGACCTTTTTCAACATGTTATACTATGACTTCTTCGACAAACTATATTATGACTTAAACCGACATACTATAACTTTTTATGACACACTATACTATGACCTTTTTTGACATGCTATACTATGACTTTTTTCAACATGCTATACTATGACTTTTTATTACTTTTGAAGACATGCTATACTATGACCATTTTCGACATGCTATACTATGACCATTTTCGACATGCTATATACTATGACCTTTTTCGACATGCTATACTATGACTTTTTATTACTTTTTAAGACATGCTATACTATGACCATTTTCGACATGCTATACTATGACCATTTTCGACATGCTATACTATGAACATTTTCGACATGCTATACTATGAACATTTTCGACATGCTATACTATGAACATTTTCGACATGCTATACTATGAACATTTTCGACATGCTATACTATGAACATTTTTGACATGCTATACTATGACCTTTTTCAACATGTTATACTATGACTTCTTCGACAAACTATATTATGACTTAAACCGACATACTATAACTTTTTATGACACACTATACTATGACCTTTTTCGACATGCTATACTATGACTTTTTATTACTTTTTAAGACATGCTATACTATGACCATTTTCGACATGCTATACTATGACCATTTTCGACATGCTATACTATGAACATTTTCGACATGCTATACTATGACCATTTTCGACATGCTATACTATGAACATTTTCGACATGCTATACTATGAACATTTTCGACATGCTATACTATGACCATTTTCGACATGCTATACTATGAACATTTTTGACATGCTATACTATGACCTTTTTCAACATGTTATACTATGACTTCTTCGACAAACTATATTATGACTTAAACCGACATACTATAACTTTTTATGACACACTATACTATGACCTTTTTCGACATGCTATACTATGACTTTTTATTACTTTTTAAGACATGCTATACTATGACCATTTTCGACATGCTATACTATGACCATTTTCGACATGCTATACTATGAACATTTTCGACACGCTATACTATGAACATTTTCGACATGCTATACTATGACCTTTTTCGACATGCTATACTATGACCTTTTTCGACATGCTATACTATGAACATTTTCGACATGCTATACTATGACCTTTTTCGACATGCTATACTATGACCTTTTTCGACATGCTATACTATGACTTTTTATTACTTTTTAAGACATTTTATACGAGGACCATTTTCGACATGCTATACTATGAACATTTTTGACATGCTATACTATGACCTTTTTTCGACATGCTATACTATGACCTTTTTCAACATGTTATACTATGACTTCTTCGACAAACTATATTATGACTTAAACCGACATACTATAACTTTTTATGACACACTATACTATGACCTTTTTTGACATGCTATACTATGACTTTTTTCAACATGTTATACTATGACTTTTTATTACTTTTGAAGACATGCTATACTATGACCATTTTCGACATGCTATACTATGACCATTTTCGACATGCTATATACTATGACCTTTTTCGACATGCTATACTATGACTTTTTTGACATGCTATACTATGACCTTTTTCAAAATGCTATACTATGACTTTTTATTACTTTTTAAGACGTTATACTATGACCATTTTCGACATGCTATATACTATGACCATTTTCGACATGCTATATACTATGACCTTTTTCGACATGCTATACTATGACTTTTTTGACATGCTATACTATGACCTTTTTCAAAATGCTATACTATGACTTTTTATTACTTTTTAAGACGTTATACTATGACCATTTTCGACATGCTATACTATGACTTTTTTCGACATGCTATACTATGAACATTTTCGACATGCTATACTATGACCTTTTTCAACGTGTTATACTATGACTTCTTCGACAAACTATATTATGACTTATTCCGACATACTATAACTTTTTATGACACACTATACTATGACCATTTTCGACATGCTATACTATGACCATTTTCGACATGCTATACTATGAACATTTTCGACATGCTATACTATGACCATTTTCGACATGCTATACTATGACCATTTTCGACATGCTATACTATGAACATTTTCGACATGCTATACTATGAACATTTTTGACATGCTATACTATGACCTTTTTTCGACATGCTATACTATGACCTTTTTCAACATGTTATACTATGACTTCTTCGACAAACTATATTATGACTTAAACCGACATACTATAACTTTTTATGACACACTATACTATGACCTTTTTTGACATGCTATACTATGACTTTTTTCGACATGCTATACTATGAACATTTTCAACATGCTATACTATGACCATTTTCGACATGCTATACTATGACCATTTTCGACATGCTATACTATGAACATTTTCGACATGCTATACTATGACCTTTTTTCGACATGCTATACTATGACCTTTTTCAACATGTTATACTATGACTTCTTCGACAAACTATATTATGACTTAAACCGACATACTATAACTTTTTATGACACACTATACTATGACCTTTTTTGACATGCTATACTATGACTTTTTTCAACATGCTATACTATGACTTTTTATTACTTTTGAAGACATGCTATACTATG
Source organism: Leptoclinus maculatus (assembly GCA_032191485.1). NCBI lineage: Eukaryota > Metazoa > Chordata > Actinopteri > Perciformes > Stichaeidae > Leptoclinus > Leptoclinus maculatus. Next base: position 4,649,199 of record JAVDOI010000020.1, on the reverse strand, counting down.
ACCATTTTCGACATGCTATACTATGACCTTTTTCGACATGCTATACTATGACCGTTTTCGACATGCTATACTATGACTTTTTTCAACATGCTATACTATGACTTTTTATTACTTTTTAAGACATGTTATACTATGACCATTTGCGACATGCTATATACTATGACTATTTTCGACATGCTATACTATGACCATTTTCGACATGCTATATACTATGACCTTTTTCAAAATGCTATACTATGACTTTTTATTACTTTTTAAGACGTTATACTATGACCATTTTCGACATGCTATACTATGACCTTTTTCAACGTGCTATACTATGAACATTTTCGACATGCTATACTATGACCTTTTTCAACGTGTTATACTATGACTTCTTCGACAAACTATATTATGACTTATTCCGACATACTATAACTTTTTATGACACACTATACTATGACCTTTTTCGACATGCTATACTATGACTTTTTTCGACATGCTATACTATGACTTTTTATTGCTTTTTAAGACATGTTATACTATGACCATTTTCGACATGCTATATACTATGAACATTTTTGACATGCTATACTGTGACCTTTTTTCGACATGCTATACTATGACCTTTTTCAACATGTTATACTATGACTTCTTCGACAAACTATATTATGACTTAAACCGACATACTATAACTTTTTATGACACACTATACTATGACCTTTTTTGACATGCTATACTATGACTTTTTATTACTTTTGAAGACATGCTATACTATGACCATTTGCGACATGCTATATACTATGACTATTTTCGACATGCTATACTATGACCATTTTCGACATGCTATATACTATGACCTTTTTCGACATGCTATACTATGACTTTTTCGACATGCTATACTATGACCTTTTTCAAAATGCTATACTATGAACATTTTCGACATGCTATACTATGACCTTTTTCAACGTGTTATACTATGACTTCTTCGACAAACTATATTATGACTTATTCCGACATACTATAACTTTTTATGACACACTATACTATGACCTTTTTCGACATGCTATACTATGACTTTTTTCGACATGCTATACTATGACTTTTTATTACTTTTTCGACATGCTATACTATGACCATTTTCGACATGCTATACTATGACCATTTTGGACATGCTATACTATGACCGTTTTCGACATGCTATACTATGACTTTTTTCAACATGCTATACTATGACTTTTTATTACTTTTTAAGACATGTTATACTATGACCATTTGCGACATGCTATATACTATGACTATTTTCGACATGCTATACTATGACCATTTTCGACATGCTATATACTATGACCTTTTTCGACATGCTATACTATGACTTTTTCGACATGCTATACTATGACCTTTTTCAAAATGCTATACTATGACTTTTTATTACTTTTTAAGACTTTATACTATGACCATTTTCGACATGCTATACTATGACCATTTTCGACATGCTATATACTATGACCATTTTCGACATGCTATACTATGACCTTTTTCAACGTGTTATACTATGACTTCTTCGACAAACTATATTATGACTTATTCCGACATACTATAACTTTTTATGACACACTATACTATGACCTTTTTCGACATGCTATACTATGACCATTTTCGACATGCTATACTATGACCATTTTCGACATGCTATACTATGAACATTTTTGACATGCTATACTATGACCTTTTTTCGACATGCTATACTATGACCTTTTTCAACATGTTATACTATGACTTCTTCGACAAACTATATTATGACTTAAACCGACATACTATAACTTTTTATGACACACTATACTATGACCTTTTTTGACATACTATACTATGACTTTTTTCAACATGCTATACTATGACTTTTTATTACTTTTGAAGACATGCTATACTATGACCATTTTCGACATGCTATACTATGACCATTTTCGACATGCTATACTATGACCTTTTTCGACATGCTATACTATGACCTTTTTCGACATGCTATACTATGACTTTTTTCAACATGCTATACTATGACTTTTTATTACTTTTTAAGACATGTTATACTATGACCATTTGCGACATGCTGTATACTATGACTATTTTCGACATGCTATACTATGACCATTTTCGACATGCTATATACTATGACCTTTTTCGACATGCTATACTATGACTTTTTCGACATGCTATACTATGACCTTTTATTACTTTTTAAGACGTTATACTATGACCATTTTCGACATGCTATACTATGACCTTTTTCAACGTGCTATACTATGAACATTTTCGACATGCTATACTATGACCTTTTTCAACGTGTTATACTATGACTTCTTCGACAAACTATATTATGACTTATTCCGACATACTATAACTTTTTATGACACACTATACTATGACCTTTTTCGACATGCTATACTATGACTTTTTATTGCTTTTTAAGACATGTTATACTATGACCATTTTCGACATGCTATATACTATGAACATTTTTGACATGCTATACTGTGACCTTTTTTCGACATGCTATACTATGACCTTTTTCAACATGTTATACTATGACTTCTTCGACAAACTATATTATGACTTAAACCGACATACTATAACTTTTTATGACACACTATACTATGACCTTTTTTGACATGCTATACTATGACTTTTTTCAACATGCTATACTATGACTTTTTATTACTTTTTTCAACATGCTATACTATGACCTTTTTCGACATGCTATACTATGACTTTTTTCAACATGCTATACTATGACTTTTTATTACTTTTGAAGACATGCTATATATACTATGACCATTTGCGACATGCTATATACTATGACTATTTTCGACATGCTATACTATGACCATTTTCGACATGCTATATACTATGACCTTTTTCGACATGCTATACTATGACTTTTTCGACATGCTATACTATGACCTTTTTCAAAATGCTATACTATGAACATTTTCGACATGCTATACTATGACCTTTTTCAACGTGTTATACTATGACTTCTTCGACAAACTATATTATGACTTATTCCGACATACTATAACTTTTTATGACACACTATACTATGACCTTTTTCGACATGCTATACTATGACTTTTTATTGCTTTTTAAGACATGTTATACTATGACCATTTTCGACATGCTATACTATGACCTTTTTCAACATGTTATACTATGACTTCTTCGACAAACTATATTATGACTTAAACCGACATACTATAACTTTTTATGACACACTATACTATGACCTTTTTTGACATGCTATACTATGACCATTTTCAACATGCTATACTATGACTTTTCATTACTTTTTAAGACATGTTATACTTTGACCATTTGCGACATGCTATACTATGACCATTTTCGACATGCTATACTGTACTATGACTTTTTGTATTGTATAGTATAGGACCTATACTATGACTGTTTTCTATTTTTACGACATGCTATACTATGACTTTTTTCAACATGCTATACTTCATAGGATGTCGAATAAATTGAAAAAAGTCATAGTATGTCTTAGTAGTCGTACTATACGTCTTAGTAGTCGTATAGTACGACATAGTATGTCGGATAAATTGAAAAAAGTCATAGTATAGCATGTCGTAAAAAGTCATCAAAACAGTCATAGTATGTCTTAGTAGTCGTATAGTACAACATAGTATGTCGAATAAATATAAAAAAGTCATTGTATAGTATGTCGAAATTTTTTTAAAAAGTCATAGTATAGCATGTCGTAAAAAGGTCATACAACAAAAGAACCAAAGACAACTTTTTTTCATTTATTTGAAAGATTTGTCTTTTCATGATCCGTTATTTCCCTCAATCATTTTTATTATGGATACAAGAAAGAGCTGGAGAGACCAAACACTTTTTACATTCATCATTTCCATTCAGTCACGTGAGGCTAATAAATTAATTTTAGTGTTCAAAAGAAGCCATAATCATATTCTGGGTTATTTAATGACTTCACAATTACAATATCAAAACATACAGATCCTGTGCTTTTTTAAAACCGGCTACAGAGAGAACACGTCTCTCCTCTGACAGTGATTGTTTCTTTATTAGTATTTGTACAGTGATCATGTGTACGGACACAAACTCAGCTGATCCGCCTTCTTCATAAACAGACGTAGCTTGACGAGACGCTCCTCGCATGGTTTCCTTGCGTCTCTCCATGAGGGACTAAGTAAGGGAAAACGAGGATGCAATTAAGAGACTTGGGATGTACCTATAGTATAATATAGCATGTTGAAAAAGTCTCTATGGTGGTGGAGACCTAGCATCTTTTCCAGAGTTCTATAGCATGGAAGATAACAGACCGTTATTATGTTGCGTTCATGCTGCTCAGAAAAATGGCAGTGACCGTATCGCAGCACTAAAAACCTAACGATAACAAGGTTGCGTTGACTTGCATGGTGCATTTAAGCTTGTTTTAACTTGAATAAATGGTTGTTGGAAGGAGATGTTTTCACAGCAATATATAGATGTTAGAGAAGATTATGATAGGAATTAGAATTGAATTGTGTGTTTTCTGCAAACAATCAGTCGATGACGGTTTACATTAACTTCTGGATGGTTGTAGATATGCTGTGAGGTTGCCATACATACGTGCCTTATTCATTCAGAAGCATTTATATTGACACTTTAGGCCATACTGCCCAGCCCTATATTAAATATCTGTTAACAATTTAAAGTATAGCAGCAATAGTGTCATAAAAATGTCTATTGGTGTCTTATGAGGAACACCACTGACTCTAGAGGTGTCTCAGGTGTTGATTGGAAAAGAATCAGATGTTTACCAGTCTCTTTTGGATTTATCAAAAAGTTTTTATTATTAATAGTAATGTCACACAAATTCACAAAGTGTTTAAGACGTCTGGCTCAGTTTGGTGTGTGTGTGTGTGTGTGTCTGCAAGTATGTCTGTGTGAATTCTCTAAACAGTGCAGTTATAAATAAATGACCACAAAGAGAAGAAAAAGGATAAGGTAATATTGCAACAGGAAAAATAGAATTCTCATTTTAAGAAGATAAAGAGAAGTTGTTCAAAAAGAACATTTAGCACCATCTATCCCATTATCATATTCAACAGATATCATAAAATCATTAAAATCTCGTCTAAAAGCCCCTACATAATAAAAAAAATGACCATTTCTCAAAACACTTTGGAAACAGTTTTTTTTCCTTAATGAGCATACAAACACAGCATTCCATTAGTCATCTTCTCTACGTGAGCAGTGTGCCTATTGTCTACAGGAAATGTGGTGTTATATTCAAGATAAAGATATCATTTAATATATATCAGAAGAAAAAGGCAGGAGTCATGAGAGGCAAGCACCAGAGAAACAGCAGCCTCCACTCCCGTGGACACACAACCCCAAATTTCAGTTCTTATGGAGCAATCGCTTACTATAAAAAAAATAAAGAGGGAAACAAAATCGTAAAACTTGTACAACCCTTTTAAAAAAAAAGGGAGACCATTGATATCCAATAAATAGAAGAAACATTTTAAATTAAATGTACAATGCAAAAAAAAAAATCCAGGAAATACTAAGTCTGCATATTGGAACAAAACAATCAGAGGTACAACACACAAACACCAGATGGCAATGATTTTTTTTTCTTTTTTAAAGAGATACTCCATACAGAGATGGAAGAAATGAACAAAAAGACCTGATGCGTGACAACTTATTATTCGCCAGAGGAAATTAAAGTATAATTCATACAAACACAAGATTTACAACACATACAAGAATTTGAAAGACAAAATGAAATCCCCCCCAAAACAACCAAAGTCGTTAAAACCCGTATGTTTTGAAGCATTCCAAACATTTGTATTTTTTTAAATTCTTAATGCTCTAGAAAAATGTTCATATCTCTATTATTAGTATTTTTCATTTTGTCTCTTTTCTAAATACAAGGCCAATGTGGTATATATCTAGGTTGATCTAGTTTAGAAAAAACAAATCAATAAATTATTTTTAAAAAAAGACAGCACCCCACAAAAATTGCAAACAGCATGTACAAATCTCAGTATTCAAGACGACAACAGGAACAAGTGAAGTTCTCTGGTATTGACACAAACACACCATTGGAACCATCGTGTACCCTCTGCAGTTTGTTCAACGGCAGCACCAACTGCCCCCTTGTGGGTGTCTGGTTAAAAGCACCATCTGAGAGTAAACTGGTATTTTATTGGCGGCTTGGTATTTCTTTTTGTAAACAGTAATGGTGAGTAAACGTATTCAACTGGCTGTTCGGCAAGTGTTAGCAGTAGTAGCAAAAATGATTTTAAATAATGAAACGTTGAGTTGAAAACCAAAGTGAAACTGTGTCTTTTGTCCTGGCTTGCAGGAGTTTTGGTTATGGCTGAGGAGACGCAGGAGGGGAGCTCTGTCACCGGGAGGAGGCCTGGTGAGACACAAAACAGAGACTAAGTCACACACATTTTAATTGACTTAAAAGTTTAAATTGACTTTTTTTTTCTCTCTAGTCAGAAAGGAGCGACAAAAGACAGCAGGAACATTGAACAGAGGTACGTGTCTGCTTACCAGATTGAATGAGTCGTATGTGTTCATGAGCTCCTCTGTGCGGTACTGCTCCAGCACCACTACGTTAGTCAGGTTGGGGCTCCGCTGACGTGCGCAGTCCTCACAGTGAACCACATACGTCTTCCTGCTGTTGCTCTCACTTGTCACAAACAACAAATTGAACACCTCCAGCTGTAGAAGAGAGAATAGGTTAGGAAATGATGCTCGTCATCAGCTTGGTCATGCTGAACAAGTTTGTCACTTGGAACCGTTTGACGTTATGTACACCAAGGTTATGTAGTCTAGAACAGCCTTGCATTTTATCATGGTAATCATTTTGGATTCTGAAAGGGGAAGTCAAAAGAACCTCCTTGTCTCTCTGAGTAGCAGTCACTTCTCACCCTTTAGTCAGTGAAACAAATCTCAGATATATAGCTGATTGAGCCAAGATATAAAATAAAATACCTCGCTTAGTTGAGACCCTTAGGTGTTTCTAATACTTTAGAGTAAACTAAATATCCAGATGTCCAATAACCTCTGTGCTCATGAAGGTAGAATTTATAGCAGGCTTATTAAACTGCATTAGTTTAGCTAGATGTATCTAATAAACTGTGACTCTGTGATAAAGAGAGAGACTAGTAGCTACTCACGTCACACTCGTTGCAGTAGTAGGCAGGCTCCTCCTTGACCCGACTCTGATAAGATAACTTCTTCCCGTCAGCCACCAGTTGGTCCCGCAGGATCTGGATGTGCTTCATGGACTGCAGCAGGCAGTGTCTGGTGAAGGGTAAGAATACAAACAAATGTTTAAATCTTTTTTTATACAGCTTAGCATAAGTACTACTTCAATCAAGGTTGTAATGATTGTGAAGTGGTGCTGTTGGCTCACTGAGAGATGTATCTTCTTCAACATTTACTAAAAATGATAACCTTGATGAAGTGAGATGTATTGTAGGTATAATGTACTCACTTGACCAGCTTGAAGGTGTCTGGGTCAGTGATCTTGACAGTGCGGGCTGCGTTCCAGGACACGTGAATCATGGGGACAATGGACTTCACCTTCTTCACTTCGTTCCACTCAAACCTCTCAAGGGCCAGCTGGTACTGGTAAGCTGCAGATACACGTTGAACAATGTTTTACAAAATATTCTAGCTATTGTTGAAGTAGTCTGTATTTGGTCACCAGACGGTGCGCTCCTTACCATTGAGAGGGCCGACATTCCATGCGATGTTGTTGCACCAGCCAACGGCCTGAACCCAGTGAACAGTTCCAGCGTTGATCCACACCAAATCTCCAGGCCGCTGGATGAAGCGGTACACTGGGATGTTTGATTTGTAGAGGTCCTCCAACACTGGCCACCAGGACCCTGTCAGGTAGTCCACTCCATGCCTGAGCACATAAGAGGAAAAAGAGGACATTAAAGACAAAGTAGAACAGAGAAACTAAGCATAAACATTTAATGTACAATATAAATGAGCATAAAGAACAATGACAATGGATTCAGGATATTAGTGCAGACGGTGGTAATAGTGCGAAGATGCAATATGTCTGATTAATTGTTCATCAGAGTGACGGCCAGTGGAAAGATGCTGTTCCTGCGTCTGGTGGTTTTGGCGTACAGAGCTCTGTAGCGCCTACCAGAGGGGAGGAGTTGGAACAGGGTGTGAAGGGTCAGCTGTGATCTTTCCAGCCCGTTTCCTGACTCTGGAGGTGTACAAGTCCAGGATGGGGGGCAGGCTGGGACCAATGATTCTCTCTGCAGACCTGACAATCCGTTGCAGTCTGTTTCTGTCCTGTTTGGTGGCTGATCCAAACCACACAGTGATAGAGGAGCAGAGAACAGACGGGATGATGGTGGAGTAGAAAAGAATCAGCAGCTCCTGAGACAGGTTGAGCTGGCGCAGGAAGTACGGTGAGGGGGAGGGGGGGGGCTCCTCCTGAAGTCCACTGTCATCTCCACAGTTTTGAGCCTGTTTAGCTCCAGGTTGTTCTGACCACACCAGAGGACCATCTGTTCAACCTCCCGTCTGTACGCAGACTCATCACCGTCCCTGATGAAGCCGATGACCGTTGTGTCGAGGGAGAAGAGTAGTGGGGGGCGCCAGTGCTGATAGTCCGGGTGCTGGATGTGATTTTTCCCAGCCAGAAATTCAAGAGGGGGAATTTTATCACCTGTAGTTGGCTTAGCATGGTTAGTCAAGCTCAACTGACAACTATCTGTGGATGAACTTCAAATATCATCCAAATCATCCAAATATGTTGATAAGTGGTTCAAAACCAAAACAGACTACATGGCAAATCCTTCTCACCACAGCGTTCAGGCAGCCTCCCACTGCACATTCAGACTAAAGGACTGAAGTTAGGGTTTACTCACTTTTCACAGAAGTCACTGATTTGTTGCCAGTTGTTCTCATGGACGGAGAACCACTCACAGTCTCCAGGGCCAATGTTGATGTTCACCGAGCAAAAGTTATTGTTCTCCTGGTGACCTGTTGATTAAGGAAAGAATATTCTCACATATAACGGTGTTTCATACTGTGTCTAACTAAAGGTGTCTTCCACCTGTTCCAGACATTACCTGGCGTTCGGCTCCCTGGAACTTTCATGTAGAGCTGGACAGTGTTCATGCCTAGGATGGTGTGTCCAACATGACTCAGCATGTTTCCACTGGATGCCACACGCATAAATGCCGGCAGCTTCTGCAACTCCTGAAGCTGGGACTTCCACCTAAGCAAAGACGTCAACTTTTATCTTTAGTAACATAGCATTAATATGCATGCATAAACAGATGTAGTACAAAGGAGCTGTGCTTGCTATGATCATACTACAATACTTTGCCACATAAATTGCTATTGTCTAAGGATGATCTATTAAAGTTGCTCACCTCTTGGGATCTGAGAGGTCAATGTTGGTGCCAAACTTAATGATCTTCCCCACTTGTTTCTGCTCACCACTGAGGAAAGGAAAACATTATTATTAATATTAAGTGTTACTAACAATTGCAAAACACGATCAGTAAACTTTGCACAATATCCTTACCTGCTACTGTCTTTAGAGCTGTCCTTGCTTGGAGTGTCTAAACTGTTTGATGTCTTCTTCTCCTTCTCATCTTCATCGTCCTCATCATCGCTGCCTTTCTCCTCCTGGAGACACAAATCACATGTTTATCAGCTTTATCACAGCACATAAGAAACATTATATTCCTCACATATAAAACCATTAAACAACATGTTCAGTGTACGTGGAAGCTCAAGTTGTTAGAGGTGGAGAAGTACTAACAGTATCACTATTAGAGGCAGGGATAGTCATTTACCTGCAGACTCTCTTGGAAACTGGAGGCCTGGTACTGGGCATACTTGGCAATGGTGGTGTGGGATCGACTGCTCTCACAGGGCCATGACTGGCTGGTCCCGGTGGGGTCCCAGTTCTCATCAGCAGGCTGCTGTACCTGAGTCCTCACCTCCACCGCCTGCTCTGCATTAGCTTCCACGAGTGACTTTGTAGAAAACAGCCCCAGGTCTAAAAACAAGGACACATTTACATTACAACCAATCGATGCAGATTAATAGTATATTGTTTGCAACCAATGGGTCAACATTTTGAGCAAGGCTATTTTAAGTAGCAAGATGCTTAGAGGCGAAATAATGCTCATTTTCAGGTTCATTCCTTAATGTTCAGAAACCCATTTTTCTCATATTTTCTGTCTGAATACACCTGTATTCCCTCTTGTCTCTTTAAGCCCCCCTCCCAAAAGCCTACCATGGGTTTTTGCATGTAAATAAATGTAATGCATTAACATACTGAGTCGTAGAGATCCAGCCAGGCCTCTGATGACAGTAACAGGGTTCTTGGGGTCTGTACAAAACTGCAGCAGCACAGGGGAGAAGGCATCCCTCTTACTCTCCAACTACAGAGAAGAAGAATTACGTCAATACACAGAAACCAATACTGCTGAAGTCAATGTCTTCATGCACAACACATCACCACAAGAGGGCAGCACATGCATGTTGTATCTAAATAACTTTATGGTCCGATTAAACAGTAAAAGACCTTCCAATCATACTTTTGTTGTGTTTACTATGTGTCAAATGAAAGACTGAAAGAAAGCTAGTATACAGTATGTGTGAAATATAGTGACGTACATAGATGCTGGGTGTAGGAGGGTTGAGTTTCTCTCTGGGAATGGGTTCATCTGAGGTCATGATGGGCTTGACAGAGAAGGCTGGGAGCAAGTAAGATTCTCTGAACTTCCCTTTTACTCTGGCCCCCCTACAACAGAAAAAAAACACAACATGTTGACAGATGCAAACAAAAAGAAACAAAACACAGGTTTCTAGTCCTGTGCACGTGCTACCGGATGGGTAATTATCCTTTGCTCAACATAAATATACTACTCTAACCTGTTCATAGAAATAGCCATGAATGAATGCATCCCTGATATATGCCTAAAAAAGGCCTACTGAAATTTCATATCAAGTATTTTTAGGAGAGCCTTCCTCCACAGTGCACTTACTTGCAGGACCTGATGATTTCACTGGCAGAGTTCTTAATGGTGATGTCCTCCAGTGGGATCCTCTTTTCCTCCACCTCGGAGGCAATGAAGGTCTCCCTGTCCCCGCTCTCCACTTTGATCAGGCGAATCTTCAGCTCTTTGGGGGGCCCATCTGACAGCGCTTTCAGTTTCAAGAAGTCCGTTGAACCCAGCGAAGAACCAGATTCAGAGTCTTTTTTGTCCTCGGAAGATCTTTCTCCCGAACTTCTCGAGGTCCATTCTGCCTGCTCCCCTTCGCTGGTGGAGCTGGCACCGGATGCTTCCTTATGTTTCGTCTTTTCTGCGTCATAATGACCCCGATTCTTCTCAGACCCCACCTTGCTCTGGAGGTTGAGGTCACCGAGAATTCTGCGATCTTTCTTTTCCTTGTGCCGCCTGTGGCTGGAGCTGGAATGAGTGGAAGAAGATGATGACGACGATGATGATGAAGAGCAGAAGGTCATCTCCTCTCTCTTTTCTCTATGCTTCTTCTTCTCTTTCCTGTCTTCGTGCTTCCTGCTGCTGTGACCATGCTTCCTCGTCTTATCTTTCTCTCTGTGCTCCTTTACTTTCTCAGGTTTGTGTCTGTCTTTCAGTTTGACATGGCCATCGGGTTTATCAAGCGGGTTATGGCTCGGAAGGGACTGTCGACTAAGCATGTCCTCGCAGCTTTTGCCTAATTCTGCCAGAGAAGACTCAGAGATAGTCGTCAACAGCTGCTCTTCTTTGATCTCCTTAATGGGTTTTAAGGTAGAAATACTCTCCTTTTGGGTAGAGTTTATTCTGTCCTCTGTTGTCTCTCCATCATCTCTCCAGTCATGAGCGTCCTCTATTTTCAGGTTTTTGTCTAGCAGAGGAGGAGGGGAGGACTTTAGGGATGGGAAAGCTGGGCTAAACGGTGGATTGGTCGAATCTGACGTCGGAGAACTGCCTTGCTGCTGGCGGCAGATATCGGGGCCCAGTGACAGCGACGAGGAATATTTGACCCCAAGCAGAGCTGATGGAGGGGGTCTCCCAAAAGGTCCACCACGGTAGGCATACTTCTGGCTCTCTAGGACTGTTGCTAACATGCTGTTTACACCGGTTTGGTGGAGGTGGGGTCTTTGGGGTGGTGGAGAACAAGACGGTGTCTCAGAGTCCTCGTCATCTTCCTCCTCATCAACCTCACTTTTCGTCTGCTCGGGGAGGCCATAAAGTTTAGCCAAGTCGCTGTGGCGGTAATTGGTGTTCCCCACTCCCATGTCCATCGGCCGTTTGGGGTTCAGAGGGACATTTGAAGAAGGTTTAAAGTAGTCCTCATCCTCCTCATTGAGAGATGATGTTCGGCTGCAAGGGGATGCCAGAGAGCCTTGGCGACTGAGCACAGGAGGGCTAGCGTGCGGATTGGATCCAAAGTCTTCCTGGTTGGGATGATGCTTCATTGCTGGAATGAGGTCTGGGGCACTCAGGTAGCTCTTGATAGGCTGGACACAAGGGGTAAAGTTGTCAAGGAGACCTGTGGACCCAGCCTTTTCACTGTTATACATCTCCTCTTCCTTTTTGATGGACTCATCCAGCATAGCCATAATGTTAGCCAGACCATCGGGGAGCAGTGTGGACTCAGACGGCTCTTCCTCAAATTGGGCAGATTCAGCAGCACAGCTACTGGCATTTTCCAAACCACTTCCTGTCATCTGCTGGTTTAGGATTCCCCTCATAGAGCTGGAGGATAAAGGTGGTGTTGGGTTTTCTCTGGGAAAAGCCTGATACAGTTTGGGGGGCTCTCTAAGTGCCAAGGTGGGGAGAGAGTGTTTGCTGCTGTCTCTCTCCCTGGCTGAGTCTTTGGATAGGTTGGGTGCGGCTTGCATTGCCGGGGGCTTGTTGGGGTATACCGACTGGTTCATCCCTGAGGTATTGTGTGTTGATGAGGGGCTGAATGTCGTTCCGCCACTGTTGCTCCACATCTCCCTCTGCCTCTGCTTTTCTCTGGCATACTCGGTCTGAGGTGTAAGAGGGGGCGGCCGCAGCCTTTCTACAGGAGTAATGGTGGTGGTTGTCTGGCCTGGTGGACAGGGGAGTACGCCACCACGGCTGAGCCAGGGGTAAGGGGGTGAAGCCTGGGAGCAGGGGGGCAATAGACCCGAAGAAGGTGCAGTAACAGAAGAAAGGCGAGGAGGTGGGGGTGTTGGGGAAGTGTTGCAGGAGAACAGTCTCTCCAGATTTTCAATAGCGGTCTGCTCTTTGCCTTTTGCACTGCATAGTTCCTTCTCCCTCCTCTGTTCCATTCTCCTTTTCTCCTCCCCTTTCCTCGCCAACTCTTGTTTTTTATTTTCTTCTTCCTGCCGCTCCAGTTCCCTCTTCTTTATCTCCTGCCTCTCAGCTTCTCTCTTCTTCCTCTCCTCTTCTTGCCTCTCCCACTCTCTCCTCTTCCTTTCCCGCTCCTTTTTCTCCCATTCTCTCTTTTTCCTCTCCTCTTCCTGCCTCTCCCATTCTCTCCTTTTCCTCTCCTCCTCCAGCCGCTCTGCTTCTCTCCTCCTCCTTTCCTCTTCTTGCCTCCTCTTTCTCTCCTGCTCCTGCCTCTCCCATTCTCTCCTTCTCCTCTCCTCCTCCTGTCTATCCAGTTCCCTCTTCTTCCTCTCCTCCTCCTTCTTCTCCAGCTCCTTCCTCTTCCTCTCCTCGTCCCGCTTTTGTCTCATCTCCCATTCTTTTTTCCGCCTCTCTTGCTCCTCTCTGTCCCTTTTTCTCCTTTCCTCAGCTTGCATGTGGCCCTCTAGCTCTGCATCAAGCTTGTCTAGAGCCTCTTCGATGGACTGAGGGACAGAGGTCGGAGCTGGTGGACGAATCTGGGGCTGAGAGTACGCCTGTGTCGAGGCAAATTCTGACTGACCCAGTCTGGAGGAGAGGGCTGGGTGGGACGGCTGAGGTGCAGTGTTGGCAGTGGAGCGTGGAGCTGATTGGTATTTAATAGGAGAACCAGGAAGAGGATTTGAAACTCTACTTGTAATCACACTGTCCCCTACCCTCTGGTGCCGTGAGGAGAACAAAGAAGATGATGAGGAAAATGCAGGGGGTTGCTCCATTTCAGCCTGAGCATAGCAGGACGTCTTCCCCTTTATAGGGCGGGACTTGGTGGGTTCCTGTTGGTGTGGTCTGGGCAGCCCCTGCTGGTTGGCAGAGGCAGTTTGGCCTCTCTGACATGCTGGCTGCAGCAGAGCATCCAGCTGAGAGGTGGTGCTAGTGACACCACGGGTGGAGGTTTGGGGTACAGGTTCTCTTCCTCTCTGCCAACAGCTGTTACTGCTGCCATTGTTCACTGAGCAACCAGCAGGGGGCGATGTGGGCACCCTGGACACACCAGCCATAGTTACACTACTAGATATCCTGTTGTTGCTATAGCCACTGATGGGGCAAGAGCTCTGGGATATGGGAAGATTGGCAGTGATGACTGGTGTTCGAGTGGAGTTGGTTGGGGGCAGAGGAGGGCTGACATGATGGTGGTGCTGGGAAGGACCAGGAACACGACTATCCACGACGTGATTGTGGCTCTGCTGGCGCTGAGGTAGCAGTCCTGGAGGCCTGTAAATGCCCGACTCCTGAAGAGACACACACAAAACAGTTTTTAATTAATAAAGGTACTAATAATTACTCTCGTAACGGCATCTGGGTTAACTGACCATGGCACTTATAACTGTAGAAGAACAAACTGAATGGCTTATACTCACTGCAGAGTGACTGCTGGGCCTGCTCTGGTATCTCCAGGCTTCATGGAGCCCACTTTGCAAATGCTGAGGTACTGAGGTGCTGCTGGCAGGAGGAGGTGGAGGAAGAGGGGGACCCTTGTGCCCCAGCCCTGGATGAGGCTGGAAGTGGCTGTAAGGCACACTGCTGCTGCTGTTGTTGTTGTTGCTGGTTGCAGGAGGGTTTGCTGGTGACGATTGGGCATGCAGGTGTTGTTCTCTGTCTCCCCTGGTTGGGGTTGATGCCGTGTGAGAGGTAGCTTGGCTGCCACCTTGGATCCTAAAAGGAGGGCCTCTCTGGTTGTGAGGACCACGAGGCTCCATGGCCTGGCAGGGTGGAGCTTGCCCTAGTTTGGAGCTGGGGCTGGGGTAGGACGAGGGAGGGGACTGCTGGTTTACAGCCTGAGGTTGGAATGCATCTTTCTGGAGCTGAGGAGCACATCCCTGGTTGTAGCTTCCCGGGGAGGAGTTTGGTGGAGGGGAGAGGTTTGAAGGGGTGGAGGAGGCAGGAGAGGACTTTTGGCCATAGTTACCCATTCCTTGTTTGTTGGATTCCTGTTATACAAAAAAGCAACAGAGGAAGATTAGAGTGATATAAAAGCAACAGGATCTGATCAATTTTGGGCATGGTGTTATTTACAGCCCAGCAAACAATACTCTTTGTTAGGTTCAGACAGCTAATAGAATCAATACATCTTTATGACACCACTCAATCCAATACAGGTTTTCCCACTGATTAAGGTCAATAGAAAAAGATTAACCCCTGGCTTCAAGAGCCATCTATGTAATGAAGGGATATGTTCTTACTGTTCGGAGCTGGAACTCCTGCGATTGTGGGTTGTTGCGGTCAGAAGTCTGTGGCTGCCAAGGAGTGCTGTTCTTGTGAAGGGGGTTCCAGAAGGCAGCTTTTGGAGGGAGGTGGTGCATTGATGACTGATGCTGAGATAGCAAAGACTGGCCAGGGAAACGATGCAGACCAGGATGAGATATCTGCCCAGGGAGTGAGACATTACAATATTTAACATGACTAACGAGGACAAACAAATTGTAGAAAAAAATGTATAATTGAGGTTATAAATTCCCACTCAGTGTGGCAGAAAAAAGGTTGTTTGTTCCATTCTGATACCTGATCTGAACTCTTTTTCCTCTTGCTGGGGCTGGGACAGTCCTCTACAGCTGGGCGGGAGGATGGGTGCATGGATGGTGGAGGAGTGTGCTGGATGACGGAGTGCTCTCCCAGTGGAGGGCCTGGTCTCTTTAGCTGACCCCCTACCATCTTCCCTGGGTAGCCCCTCTGCTGTAAACAAGAGTAATAAAAGGGTCAGTTCAAAAACTGTCACTGAGATCTGGCTAAATATTTCAGCAATGGACCGAGGCTCTGTCTGGTTGCAGCAGAAATGACAGCCAGAACAGAGATTGTTCTGTCTCTAAATGGAGGATGAAACATGATCACAGCCAATTAGAGAGCTCCTACCTGATGCACCTGAGCCCACATCTCATCTCCCAGCAGTGGTGGACCCCGGGGAACATGCTGCTCTTGGGGACCCCCAAACTAAATCAGACAGTAATGACAACACAAACTGTGAACAGAGCCATTTTCATCTTTTTTTTGTATTCATCTGTGAAAAACTGGTGCATAAATGCATCATCTGTAGCATTGTCACTCACCTTCAGCAGTTGGTTTGGTCTGCTGGGGGGAAGATGGGGGTTGGGGGGAGGGCCGCCACTTCCTGCATAGCCTCCATTATGGAGACGAAGTGAGTGCTCATTGGGCAGTGGCACAACAGGATGTCCTTGAGGGGGGAGATGGGATTCATACAGCTGACCTAGTTGCTCCCATGCTCTGTGGGGGGGTGGAGGGTGAAGGTGATGAGGAGGTGGTCTCTGCTGCTCCCTCTGCAGACCTGGTAACATTGGCTGTGGGAGCTCAAGCTTCTCACTTCCTCGCATGGGTCTGGACAGCCCCAAAAATAAAACAGTTAAAACAATATTACAACAAACAGATCTAAACTACAACACAAGCTTGCTTCATCATGTCATTAGCTGAAAACGAATTACTCTCTGCTTTCTAGATTCTGTGCATGACTTACCCATTACTGAAGAATTTACTAGGATGGTTCAGTCCGCCCATGGGACCAGGAGGTAGATGGGAAAGGAGCTGGTGTTGGTTCATTCCAGGCGAACACCTGATGAGTAACAGAGACAGCGCACACAGTCAGATGACTTTTTCTAGTGGTTTCTACACTATGTTTGTAAAGTACATTCAATGTTTTACTTCAGTTTGGCTATAAAAACCTAATTAAAGGCTGTAGCTGATGGACTAAAGTTAAAGAGGTTCATAAAACTTTGTTTGTATATGTTGTCATGGCCACAGACCTGGCAGATGGCTGCCAGGCGCGGCCGCCCACAGGAGCCCATGGTCCCCGGTTGAGTCCGTCCAGAGAGAAGGAATCCCGTGTGCCACGCCCGCCAAACTGCTCTACTGCGTGATGCATCCAGCCTGTGGATGATAGCAATACCATTATGTAGCTACTCGCATGCTTTCATACAGAAAAAAACTATGTGGAGTAACAGCATAATCAAAGCTGCTGAAATGTTGAAATACAATTTGTATTCATTTTAAAAATGTGAAAATGACCCCGAAGCTTATCATTGAAAACCTCTATATGTTGCTGTTATGAAGCACCAATATCGTTTCAATGTTATGGCCTTCATGTTGGCTTTGTGATCAAATGACACACTTGTCATTATGCAACAAACACCAGGGTATTGCTCGTTAGCTCATCAGAAGTATAGGCTGTACCCAAATGTAATGATTTATTTATTTTTTCATCACTCTAACTTATTTATTCGAAATTGCATGCTTGAATTTAAACATGTTTCCACATGTATTGCTACATATTTCTATAAACTTACGGCTTTTTAAAGGTTATATAATAGCAGTGTGCACTGTGTATCATAAACTCACAACACAACGTCTGTCATTGAGTGTTATTAAAGTAAACAAGAGAGCTGCTACTCACCAGACTAGCTGTATCTGTGAAGCCCTCCACTGCAGCACAGAGAGGGCCTCACTCCAACACTGAGAATATCTGTGCTGTCCGACTCCTCTGTCTTAAGCACCAGGAACCCAAAGCCTGTTAGCTACAGAGAGGGAGAGAGAGAGAGAGCCACGATGAGAATGAGCGAGACACATTGAAAAGTCAATAAATGCCAGTGGGCTCTCTATTGAATAGGCTTGTTGGTGCATGTATATGTGTGAGTTGGAGAGCAGAGAGGGGAGGATGTAAGTAGAATATAGGGCAGGGGAGGGGAGAGCTTCCTGCGACTACAGAGGCAACCTGCATAAAACCCTTAATTTACACCTTTATTCTCACCACTGGAATCTCCTGATTCTGCTCTAGTTTGGTCATTTCCCCCAGCAACATGAGAATAAGTTAAATTCTCTTGAAGTCTGAAATCATGATGGATGTCTTTGTCTGTAGCTGGCTGCTATGAGTCAGTCAGCCCGTAGGAGGCGCCAGTAAGCCGGTCTGCACAGAACAGGATTATTACCGAGGCCCAGATGGCTCAGTGGGGAGCTCACCTACGAGGACAGACCTGGGGTTACTGTAATCCTTACCATGGGCCTCCTGATAACAAGAGACAGAGGGAAAGACTAATAGTGAGAGGCCTTGGTCACATGCCAAGTGTGTCTGTGTGAGTGTGTGTGTGTTTGTGGTGTTGGAGGCAATGCCAAGTGTGCAAGCTGCATGGTCGTGTCAGGCTTGTGCTGATTTAGTGCATGCGAGAGAGAATGGTGTGCTCTCTTAAGTGGATAATTGTGTGCATGTGTGTATGTGCGTTGTGTGCGCTGCAGCACTCAGAAGGGTGTGTGCATAAAGTGTGCGTGCACGTGCATGCCCAGTGGATACACTAAGGTTTAATCTCATTACGGCAGGCGTGATGGAGAGGGAGAGGGGGGCAGCAGCGACAGACGGTCTGAACAGGATGGAAAGATAGATTAAGGGGAAAAGATGGAGAGCAGGGAAGGGATGGAGGGAGGTGGAGTGGAGTGGAGAGTAGGAACGGTGCCATGAAAACGCCCACACACCTTCCCACACGCACACACACACACACACACACGGAGACGACACAAAGGAAAGCGGTTGAGGGGAAAACACATAAAAGAAGCTGAGAGATAACTCCCTCCCCTCCCTGCTTTTTGAAACACCGCACACACACAAAAGATACAAAGAAGTCCGTGTCTCAAAGTACCTTGATTCAAAAAAAGAGATCCCTAACAAAACCTGAGAGGGATGTATTCGCACCTACGTATTCACCACTGCTGTTACAAACAAGTCTCAACACATACAGAACATGTAACACATGAAATCACTTAAATCCAAATGTTTTATCATCTCTGTTAAAATGATTGTTGGATAAAGACGAATCTTCCAAAAACAGCAATATCGCACTTTCAATCTCCTGACTACTTTACTCTAATTTGGATGACACCAATTTAAAGGTGACAAGACCATGATACAAGAATATTTGATTTGTGTCACAGTGGGAGAGAAACATAAGAGTAACAAGTTCAGTGGCAAGAGAAATGAAACATGGAGAGAGAGAGAGAGAGAGAGAGAGAGACATGCACACAGAGGTTATGATTCATTGCTCTTGCTCAGCACTCTTCCACCAGTTTTCCTAAATTAGCTCTGGCCGTCCACAGTCCCTCTTCCCACCAGTTCCTCTTCTCTGCCTTTCTTACTCCCACTAACTCTGGAACTCTCTGTCTCTATTTAAAGTAGGGGATATTTCAATCGCTGGACACTTTTAGCTTGTCAGGAGTGGTGCTATGACACACACACACACACACCACCCTATATATCTCTTCCCTTCCGACTTGCGGTGATCATCATCCAGCAGGCTCTGCTGCTATGTGAAGATAGGCTGGTGTTCACTGTCAAGGCTGCACACAACATTCTTGAAGACAAACTGATACTAACACACACACACACACACACACACACTGGTGCTGAGCGTACCTTTTAGAGTAGCACCAAGTTATTGATTCACACTTGTGTTATGTCTCGGCTCCGGCTGCCAATCAACTCTCTTGGGTCTCCTCGACCCTGAAAGACAGAGAAGACAAAACATTCATGTCAAGCTGTCATAAAAACAACGTGAAGCCACATCAAACAATGTACTCAAGAGGACTGATGATATACGACGCCTTCATTTAATATAATTCAGGGCTGAGGGTGGTCTTTGCTTTCAACGTGGACCAAAAACCCCTTTGTGCTGCTGCTTCTCCTGCGTCACCAAACCCGCCTGACTTCTGAGGTGACACCTGGTTTCAGAGCAGTGTAGAAAAACCTGAGGGTGGCTAACAGGCGAAGGGGTAAAATCAGCAGGGAGGCTGACTCAATGGGAGCGCAGGGGGCTCTTGTTCGCTCACTCTCTTTCTCTTCCCACGCAGACACGACGGTGAGACTAACTGTGCAGCTTAACAGTCGGGCAGACACACAAACGAGGCTGATCTCGCTCCAACAGAAAGAGCTGGGCCAGCAAAGTCAACGATCACATGTGAAAGAGCAGCGCTGGGGAAACGGTAAAATAGTTACACACATGGCATAGTGGAGAAAAGGAAAGTGTGACTTTGAAAATAGAAAAATTAAGAAAGAGAACATCTAGCAAGAGACCAAGTCGTGACTGGGACAGTGGCGAAGTTGTAATCACCACTTTTCGACAGGGTGTGTGTTTATGTCTGTTGTGACCAAACGGTCGTCTCTTCCAGTTGCTACCCTGGCTATCACATTGCTCACAGCCGCTCTACCAGCACCGTGTGAGAAACTCAGTACCCTGAAACCAGAGCGTGTACACAGACGGCAGACAGTGTTACATACCAGCCCGGGTTCTATCGGATGATACCAAAGTGATGAAATGTGGTTTCACCAGCTATGAGTTAGTGTTCAGTACTGTATGTGTATGGAGGAAACAGTGAGAGTGTGTGTGAGCGAGCATTACGTATTACATTTTACGGGGAACCCCCCCCCCCCCGTGACTCAGCGCCCTGTGAGAGGACTTTCCCCAAACCGCTGGCCCTAAACTCCGCCCTCCTGGGACACCACTTACAGTCAGGTGACCGGGGGCGTGTTTCTGCACCGCCACAGATGTGACAACAGCGGGGAATTCTTGGACTTCGTGATGTCATTTCGGCTTCCTATTCAGAGCGCCGCATGGGTTGAGTGTGTACGTGTGTTTGGATAGACAAACAGGATGTGATGACGAGCTGCGGGGTTCACGGTCGAGAAAAGAATCAGACTTCCAGAGTTATTCAAGCGAAATGATGGGGCACATTCCTGGAACCTGTCGATCAATCTTTTGATTACCGTCAGGTTGTTGTGAAAACGGAAAAGTTAGAATTTAATTAATACAACTATTATTCAGCTTCAGTGGTACCGTGCGTGCTGCACATGCTTTAGTCACTTTTACCTCAAGTTAACCACAACAAGCTGTAGTGTTTCTCTGTACAGCAGAGTACAGTCAGTGAAGTCATTTCAGGACTTTTGTTACTGTTTTGCTCGTCTCCTCAGTGAAAGTATACACAGCTGACATATTTATCAATTTATACCAAACAGATGACGCAATTCACCGTCAAAAATACCCCCACGGTACATCTTCAAGTAAAATCTCACACTGACACGAGACATCAAAGAGCTGCTCGTGTCAACACACTCGCTCACTCAAAATAAAGGAGCTCTCTTGAATACCTTGTGGCGTCGAACAAAAACACACAAACTAAATAAATAAATCCACCATGATCCCATGTGACACAAAAACCAGAGGCGTACACTTGTGGCTGTGCACAGGGAAACTTGCGTAGTCACGACGAACAAATGGCTGAAATTAAGATGTTTAGACGGCGTCCGTCTCTGTGCAGTAGTCTTAATCTATTCACCCACACCCCTCCCTGTCAACTACTGGCCTGCTCTGGTCCCCTGCTAGACAACCACACTGAGGCCATGAGAGGAACATAGAGGGGACGCAGTAACTGCAAAAAAAACCTTCTACTTCTTAGTGGTGGTAATCAATATTGCCTGAGATAGACGGGTAAACATACAGTGCTGGAGTGACTATATGACAAACCCCCCCCCCTGAGGATGAGACCACTGACAACTAAAAGCTTGAGGGGGTTGATGGCAGGCAGCAGGGGAGTGTTACTGTCCTGGTAAAGTCACTGTAGAGTCTCTCTTATGAGAGATGACCAGATAAGGCTGGGAGAAGTGGCAGATAACAGAGAACTAAGCGAGGGAAAAGTTCTGGCAGCGATCACTTTCTGGCAGAGGACGACGGAAAGGCCATGCAAGGTCCTGTCTCCGTCCCCCTCCCCGTCTCGTTCTGTCCTCCCTCGCCCTCTATAGAGCATTTGGTCATTACATAACCATCCCAGATAGATGCATTTCTCTCTCTCTCTCTCCGACACACACAGAGGAACACCCAGCCTCTGCATCCGTCCTCCCTCAGCTCGTTGCCAGGCCCCCGCATGTGTGTGTGTGTGTGTTTATATTTGTTTCTGCATGTGCAAACGTCAGTGCATGCTGTTCCATGACGGCGATGCAGTCTAACTACATCACGTCCACATCCTTACACACACACACACACACACACACACACACAGACACACACACACACACACACACAGACAGACAGAGAGAAAATCCGAGTTGCTCCAGGCATCACACACACACAGGGAAGTGTGGGTCAGCCGAGGACACGGCAAGCAAACACTGTTCCTGCACACTAACGCTGAGGCATCCGACCTCCATGACGGACGATTATCTCCTGCAAGCATCCAACCAAACAACACAACCCTCCTTTCAGGGTGAGGAGCTCTGACCGAACCTTTCACCCAGTTACACCCAGAACGTCCACGCTCAGCAGCATGCCAGCACGCCATAACAGGCCAGATAAATGCTGTTATTTGTCTTACTTTGGCTCCTCTGGCTTATATGTGCACTCCCTCACATCTGCTCTACATGCAGGCCAACGCACGGGGGGAGGAAGATCAGGAATCTTCACATTTTGACTGCTGGGTTGATGCTTCCAATATCAACATTTAGTCGGTTTTGAAACGACAGCGATAAGCTTTAGGTTAGCAGCAACTACTGACAAAACGCAGTCTCGTTTTGGCTGTTGGTGGTCACCTGTCAACCCGACCTGATTTCCCAGGACCCTTGGTGAAACACTTATGAGAAACAGTTGCCCTACATTTTTATCTGTTAGTGAAAAAATAAACAGGACGAGGAGGAAGGGGGCTGGTAGAAAAACATGAAAACAAGAGGCCCCATTTGTCTCCTGCAGTCACCACCCTGACATCTGGGCCTGTGAATGACAACACACAACTGGGTTAGTGTGGCGCATCGCCTTTTCTCACTCACAGATCAGATGCACGTGTGTGTGACGCTAAAGAGAAGGGGAACAGAGCTCAGAGGGGAGAGGAAGCTCTCGTCACAACCGCAGGAAGTAGGCCTCCCTAAGGGGTGTGTGTGTGTGTGTGTGTGTGTGTGAGAGAGAGAGGCCATAAGGGGGCGGGGGCAGGAGGCAGGGGGGTTTGAAGGCTGAGGCTTCCTGTTGTAAAGACATGAACTCTATGTGTATTTTAGTGCAGCAGCAAAATCGTTCTGATTCTAATGAAATAGATGAAAGTGATCTTATGTGACTTCTGAGTCTCTGACGATGTGAAACGCGGAGAGTCAATTCAGAAACCCGGTCAGTTTCACTCCTAAAATACACCTCAGACACACAGTCATCCTGTGTGAACGGCACATGTGGCCAACTCATGACTAACACAAGCCTCGTCAACACAAGTGAGACAGTCAACGGACTTTAAAGCCACTCACTTGCCTCGGACCCTGGGTGTTAAGTGAAAAGCCTTGTCTGCTCTTTTTTTAGCTTCTGGTAAAAGAGAATGACAAACATATGATGGCAGAGTGTGTGTGTGTGTGCGCTGGATAACCCCTCCCAGTTACTTGTGCTACCCGCTTCATTCTCACAGGAACTCTGTTACAGAGAAATCAGTCTGGATTTCTCGACAGACTTGTATCTGTCTTGAGGTGCTTGTGTGTGTGTGAGACAGAATAAAAGAATGACTCAACACCTAGCTAGTAACTCTAAAGAAAGGAAAATGGCGTGTAAATCCCGACAAACCGGAAATCTAAGAGGATGTGGGCGACTAACAACTGACGGTGACTTGATCGTCATCACTCTCGATTTCCACACTTGAGCAACCCCAAAAGCCCCCAAACATTTCTTCTTCTGGGTTTCCGGGTGATGATTTCCAATAACAAATCTAAGAAAAGCTCAGGACAAACCAGAACATCATACGGCCTCTTTTCAGAGAAAAAACCTCCTCAAAGTCAGAACTGCAAAATCCCCCTCCCTCCTCTCTCCAGGTGCTTCTATTCCACATTCTCACACACACACACACACACACACACACACACACACACACTGACTAGCTCAGAAATGCACTAAACACGACAAGTGACTCTGCTCCCTTGGTAACAGTTGCCAAGGGAACCGATATGGCGTCTTCACAAACAGTTATTAAAGTAAGCTAGAGACGGACGGAGAGGAATTCATATTACAGTTCATAAGAGGTCTTTACCGATCAACATGTTTACTGAGGCTACAGGCAGGCTGACCTCATCCTCTTCCTCCATGGTCCACAACATAATGTCTCATCAGACGTCCTGTGTGTGTGTGTGTGTGAATAACAAAAAAACACCATGGACATGTGTGTGTGAGGCCTATCTGCATCAGAGTAAATAACAGCGTGCGTACAGATGGCCGATGCAGCGTTATTCTTAAAGTGGGTTGATTACACACGGATCATTTCGGACTTTACCAGAACAACTGTGACGCAGGCTGAGCACTTTATCTTATGACGGCGCTGTATGTTCATTCAGTCCAGAGACTCCAAGGCCTGTTTACAGATTCCTCAGATGCCAATGTTGTACATCCTTTTTTTTTTATATAAATCTACCATGATGCACTACTCGCTGGCTGAGATATCGTTTATTTTGCCGACGTGGTCGAGGTGGGTAAATGTAGTCACGGGGGAGGTAAAAAAAAATTAAGGAAGGAAGAAAATTCTTTCCACGGTATGCGAGTGTGTGTAACTTTGTGTATGAGTCACACACACAGTGTGTAGGTCTGCACCCTTTCCACCGTGGCATCATCATCATCAATGGCAAAGAGCCAGAGATAACAGAGAGGAACCACTCAGAGGGAAAACTTTCCCTTTTTCTCTCACTCGGCTGAATAGGCAAACAGGATGTAAACACCCCGTTACTCTCTTACACAGCTCTATTTCATCTTGAGACGATAGGCTTCTCTTTTCTAATATCATTTTTGGGTCTCTGTTCAAAAGGCTGCCATGTTTTACATCAGCCTATTTGCTTGGCCTGAGGCTGCCATTGAAGAAGTTCACTCTTCAGCTTCTGGGCTGAATTATACTGATCGGTTTTTCCTGACTACTCTCAGGTCTAAAACACAGCCCAGAACTGCATATATAACTTAGATTTATAGTAATGGATTTTTCAAGGCCTCGTGGTTGGCTGGCAGTATAGCAGGGTCCTGCTGGTCCATGGAAACTAATGAGAAGTATATAATAAGGACCATAACATCATCCATACGTTGGTGATTTAAGTTATCCAAACAGCTTTTAAATATTTCCAACAGGGCTATTAATGTACAAACCTGTGGAGAACCCTTCATCTGTTTGGACTATTTATGTAATTTCACCTCATTTCAATCTTTTGACTCAGTTTTCCCTCAATGATCGTTAAAGCTTGTTCACATTATTTTCTACAGCTTGAGCATTATCACAAAAAGTTTGGCTCTTTTCACGCTTTCCTTGTCTTTCATCTTTGCATACCTAGCAGCCGCTATAATGCCTAAAAATAATCCTTTACATATGGCAAACACTTACAGAAGTCTACAGCTTCCTGTTTTCAGGGGTCTGGCCCACATTTTGAGAAACCGGGATCCGCAGCAGTCAGACTAACACTGCAGTGTAGAATTCCACACTTGGTTGACTGACTTTTTGCCCCCCTGACCAAACTCTAAAGCCCAATCGCCACACTCACGGACTTTGATGCGCTGTTCCCGCAAAGTCCGTGAGGGTTTAGGGCTGTCCCACTGTCAAATCGCCGAGTGTTTGAGGGCTCTCTCGCGGACATTTTGAGAATTACCCACAATTCATAGCAAAGTGACGTTAAACATACCAGTAGAAGCTGGAGACGTAAGTATAAAAAGGTAAACAAAGAGGATGGCACGTGGGTGTTCAGTCTGGCATATTACATTCACACAAAAAAATCAAGGATTAAAGATTGTACATAAAAACAAAGAATGCAAATAGAAGCTATATTAGTGGTTTATTCATTAACCATTTCTTTTCATTTTTTTGTTATTAAAGCCGTTTTGAGAAAAGTGAGTAAATAGACTATTTGACAATTACCCTGGAAAGCCTGGAAGACGTTTAAAATCGGGGATTAAAAAGTATAAAATAAATACCTTCAATTGTATATAACATGATAAGACGTTGTCCCATTCGTATTTACACCATTTCAAGCTCTTACAGCCTTTCACACTCAATCATTGGCGACGTCAGATAAGTTCCTGAGGGTTCAGGGTTCAAGGATTAGGGGGACACCAGACTTGAACCGGCGGTCTGGACAAGCTCGGTGTGTACTGTATATAATATCTACAGTGTAAAAAGGGGAATTTGAATAGTGCCCCTTTAAATGTTCAGTGTCTCCGCTGACAATAAGGGTCGGGAAATTCCTCAACTGGTTTCCAACCATTGTGCTAGCTCACACGTAGAAGAACTTGTGTTTTAACGCCTGACCTGTTGGGGTGTGTGGGGAGTGTTTGAGAAATCGTCAGCGGGGCAGATGTTGTCCTGCACCTCCCTTATTTCCCTCCCTCTCGTTTTGAGTTGCTGGAGGAGAAATGACACCCTTTACTGGAAAGGTTGCAACAGCCCGGTGTCACACAAACAGACGCTTCATTATGACACTCAATCACTTCCCCCACCTGCTTCTCTTTGAAACACACGCACGTATGAACACACACACACACACACACACACACACACTTGTATTGTATTTGTTTTCTGTAACAGGCAGCGCAATCAGATGAGTGGTAGGAGAACACCCCCCCCCCCCCCAACACACAAAATGTGATGGACTGTCACACAGCCAAGACACACACACACACACACACACACACACACACAGCATGTTTCATCACCATCGACTGCCCAAGTAGTGTTAGATGAGTAAGCACTATAAGCCAGCCTACTGACCCATTTCCCATGCCAGCCACACACATCAGGAGATATCTTAATGAGATCAAAGTAATCCTTAGTTTTTCTTGGGACACCTGTAACACCCCTATCAAAGCTAGATATGGGTAAAGGGGGGGGGGGGGGGCTCAGACACAGACTCCTCTTGTGTGACTCACTCACACTGTTGTTGAGTTGGCAGCCTTATTTCCACCATCATCTCTCCCTCTTCCCCTCGTGGCCCGTGTATCACTTTAATAATCTTCCATGTTCGTCATCACTCGTAGTAAAATGGGCGGCGATTGTTCATTCACTCGCTCGCACACACTCCTATTGAGATCACGGGACAAACGGGGGCGGGCTGGAGCTGAGGCAGCACACCGCCTGCCAAGAGTGGAGCGATTTGGAGCTTTAACTTTTTACAGCCTCCGACATGGTTTCTAAGCTGATCAATCTGACTGATAGGAAGTAAACCTTCAAAGGCTTTCTGTTTTTTTTGTTTACTTCGCGACCCCATGCCAGCACACCCCGCTCTTCTTGATCTGGGTCCCTTTATTGAGGGCAATAAAGTGACAAATAAGCTCCCAACCAGCCACAAATTCGCATCAACTGCTTGTCCAAAGAAAGACCAGTCTCTGTGTGTGTGTGTGTGTGGGGGGGGGGGGGGGGGGCGTTGAGGTAATAACCACCAATATCAATAACTATTACCACGCCCATCAAACTACTCGACTTTATCCTCGTTTGACTTCCACTGTTTTGATATTTTGAACACCGTGTGCAAAAACAAAGACATGCGCGCAAGCTGCGCGTGTTTAGGTGTGATCTGCCGCAAGTAAACCCAGCGGGCTCCTGGAGGCTATTATCGGCACAGAGGGCATGGTTCAGGATAAGAGCGCCAGAAAGGTGTTGTGAAGTCAAAAAGTCCCTCACGTTTGGACTGTCCCACGTGAAAGGAGATCATTAGATAACAGATCACGTTGACCAAACAACACTGGTCAGACTTTAGTGCACTGACTCCCCAGAAACCCAGACCTAAAGGACAGCCCAAAACACCGCCCCTCCCCCCCAAAAAAACGAGAGGTGATGCAAATCACTTCCTTTCAATCCGGCTCTTTGTGTGCGTAAGGATTGACTGGGGGGTGGCAGCTATCCATTCACTTTATACGGCTGCCGACCTCAGTGATCCTGCCCACCCCCCACTCCAACTCCAGCAGAGCCACCCACTCCTACACACACACACAATGGCGTGAGATCTCCTTACACAGGCAATTTTCTCTCCCTGTCCTCTAGCTCTCCTTCCCTTTTCTAGCCATGGGATGACCAGGAGTGTTCAGGGTAACAATGACCAAACTAGGACCCGGGCTGTCCCACAGCAATATCATGATTAGGTCATTTCCACCAATTCATGAATAGATGTAGCCTTCTATAATGACCCACTGTCGTCATCATCATCAATGTGACGTTATATGGGCTGAATTATACACTGAAACATAAACAGAAATAGATGTGGTCTCAGATCGCTTTCATGGGAAAAAACTTTAACAAATTGGGGATTATTTTGGGCATTTGAAAGAAAAAAGCCCATGAACCCTAAATTCACAACTAAGCCAATTTACAGAAATGACTCCGATCCACGTGCACTGAATGATTAAACATGTCCGGTAAAGATGATCGAGCGTAAAAAAACAATTCTCCGAATTGTTACACACACGCGTGGGAGCCCCCCCCCCCCCCCATACACCTCATCGATTATAGAAGATCAAAGGTTCCGCTTTAATCAATTACAATACTTCTCTCACTGCTGTCCTGAATCACAACAGAGCCTATTTGAATCCATAATATAATGGAAGAGCACAGCCCGTCTGATGTCGGAATAACTCGACACATTGAGGAACATCGTGGTTAAAACTTACTTTCCTATGAGCACTAACTCGCCTGCTTACAACCAAAAACAAAGTCGACTCGACTCTTAAACCCCCTGGTTCACAAAGCAGCACAGCACTCACCGTTCATTGAAGTAGGCTATAACGAATGGACGCTCCAGAAAGAAAACAATTGCCAAAAAGAAAAATGTATATATATATCCGGTTCCTTAGAGGTCCACGGTATCCTTTGTATCCGCAAGTTTGGAGCTCCGAGTCTGCAGAGAAATTCCCGACGAGCCGGCTGAGCGGAGAACAGCTCCAGCCCCGTAATCCCTGTTCGTCTCTGTCGCTTCGTCCCGAAACAACCATGAAATGTGAGCCGCCCGATGGCCGGAGAGCCTCTCTGATGTCCGTGATATGCTCGTTCTTGTCTATCTTCTGGTCCTTACTCCGTTTGATGGCTGCCTTTGGCCGTGCAGCGACAGCCCCGCTCGCTCGGCTCTCTGTGTCTCTCCGCGTCGAGCTCCTTTTTTCCCCCTCTGCTTTCGCACTCACGAGCAGCCAGGCAGGGATCGTATTGCGCTGAGCTCGGTTTTAAAGGGACAGAGCCACGCACACTCAAACACGCGCAAATCGAAACAGAGGCGCGCGCTTACGTGACGTCACCGCACGGCCCCCGGAATTCCCTGACAGCGCAAACTGGCACCGAGTCCAACTCCCGGTACCGGAGCTGCTCCTCCGCTCCTCCTGAGAGGTTTATTCATTTGTACCGTGTCTGTTCTTTTTTATTTCGCCGCACAGTTTATTTTAGGCAGACTCGTGACTGAGAGTTGGATTTATTGCCAGTATCAGTTATCATTAGATTTAGTGGACTATAAATAGGTCCATCTATCAGCTACACAGGCTTAAAGGTATGTAGGGGTTATAACATTCACTTGTATCCTTGTGGGTTAATAAAGTATACACACTGGAAGATAAATATGGATTTATAAATAGATTTTTTTAATGTAATCCTGTCCTGAACTAAACTTTACTGGAAGGCATTGGGGAACATTAGTACATTGTATTTTACATTGTACCTGATGTATTTTATACCTGCTACATATTTAGTTAATTTCTACACAGGCACCTTTTGTTAAGAAGTCATGCGTTGTAACTAATGGCTTTATCAAGATGAATAAACAATTTAAACATGATTTATGGATCAGTTAAGCTATTTTAAAAGAACAACATGTGGGTTGCCAGGTTGGTGTTTATCATTCACTATGTCCTAATAACAGTTGTCATAAATAGCCAATTCATCACCAATAAAGTTGTTGCAGCTTATAAACCATTTATAAAGGTGCAGTATTTACAGACAGGTATAGCCTATTTTACTGTATGCAGTGTTACACCTCTGCTATGCTTCTCCTCTATTTTGCATTGTTCAGTTAAGTTGTTCACAAATATGGATGTATATATACAGATGTAGATTTTATGATGAGATATATAATCCACTGTGAGGTTTGTGTATAGAGTATACATAATATGTGTACCGAGAGAGAGATTTCAAGGCTGAACAATATCTATGTAATGTTTTATATATTATCGTAATACAGTACACATGGCTAGCACTATAAATAAAGCCTGAGTTATGAGGCCAATATATTTCCCGGTCTTGTCCAGTGGGTGACGTTACCATCTTACGTCTCATGACTGCACACGCAGAGGTACGAAAATTATATGCTATATGTGCTCACAGGCAGCCAGCTAAAGCTTTGAAAAAACACACATGGGCCTCTCTAAGGCCGGAAACATTTGTTCCAGCTCTTTCTTGCCAAAGTAACCATCCTGTACTCTGTAATAACGCCAAAGAGCCACACTGGTACAACCAACAGTATGTGTCACCGACTAACACACAAACACGGACACACACGTGTAGAGGTTATAATTAGAAAGCACTGCCTCAGGAGGCTAAATTAGCTGCAGCAGGGAGGTTGGGAATGTGTCACGGATGATGCTGAGACGATGACATAAGGACACACGCAGCTTATTTATGGTCATAACAATTCTAATAAAAACAACATAAACAATACAACCAGAACATAAGGAAACCTCTGTGCCTCGGTACAAATCAGCGATGCAATCAGCCTCTCGCTGTCTGTTCTTCTTTCTGGTATCACAACAGGTTACTCACAGTCTATTTTCAGATAACTGAAGGCATTTCTACTTCTGTTGGTATGCAGTGAAGGGTGACTAGAGATGTGTGTGTGTGTGTGTGTGTGCCCGATTCAAACCCCTAATGAAGTAAGTGCATGGCATGTGTGGTATGTGCCACCAGGGTGGATCTGGAGTCTATTGTCAAGTGACAATGAATGTTCAATAATGTGTTTTGTGTTGAGAAAGAGGAGGGCTGCAGCACAGCGGGGGTCTTTATGACACTGGGAGGCAGTGTGCTTGTATATGGATGTTTTGTTTTCGTTTGTTAAAGGCTGTGTGGAGAAATCAGGAGCCTCTTGGGACAGCTCCAGTTCATACAGCAACAGTGATCTTAACTGCAACTTTATAAAGTGTGTTGGCCAAGAAGCCGCTTTCATTTCTAAGAGACTGAACAAAAGCTTTTATCAGCACGACGATACGTAGGCAATGTCTCTGTAAATGGAAGTTCTGTAAGAAAACTGTTAGTGATTTAATCCCATATGCTGTAATTACATACTCAGATAACCTGCACCCTTAATGTTATAATCAGTATGTGCATTATAATACATCAAGTCAGCTGGAAAGACTTTTTATAACATCATCTGGAAGCTATTATACCCTGAATTGCTGCAGTCCTTAATTACCCATCATGGAGTTTAAACTAGTGCAGTCTGTGTGTAGGCTATATATTATGTGTTTCTCATAACTGTTGTGTATTTTGTCCATTCTATTTCTGCACTGGTCTATCCCGGCACACAAATAGCCCAACAGTACTATTTATGCTAATGTTACGCTGCCCATGCTGCTTGTTTTTGGTGGGTGTGTATGGAGTCATGTTTTCTGTTTGAATTTTGTTTTAATTGTACCTTGTATTGCATTCTCCTTTTGCTCCCAGTGCATGATATTATTATATCATATCTTCCATTAGGTGTGTGGATTTGCATGGCTTTACGTGTGTCAGTGTGTGTGTGTGTGTGTGTGATAACACTGTAAAGAGTGTGGTGGAAGACCATTAGCTCTCAAAATTGAACAGGAAGAGGATTGCTGATTGATGTGGGCATGGGTGGTATACCACACACTCTGCCCAGACACACACACACACACACATACAGCTTCTTCCAGCTGTGTCTTTCATAGACTTACTATAATGTATATAATAAGAGTCTGAGAATATGAAATGTATGTCTGAGCTTAATTCACATCCTTCCTCTCCCACAACAAGAGAAGCCAAAGCATTGCAGTCTGTCCCAGGGGTCCCATGTGTGTGTGTGTGTGTGTGTGAGCAGCAGGAAGGGACAATAAGGAAAAAATAATTTGTGAAGCACTGTGATTAAGTTCCTACCGCTCTTAGGCATAGCTGGCAATCCTGTATTCATGTGTGTGGAAGGGAGCCAGACGTGTGTGTGGTAGAGACTTTGTGTGTGTAATTAAAGAGATTGGGGACAAGGACGGCTCTGTTCTCACACTCAATACAAAAATAATATATATATATATGTACATCGACTTTAGCAGCTCTCCCATGAGGATGAGCCCCCAAATTCCTGTCATATCAGCACATTAAAAATAATAAACAGTTTGTTATACTGATGAGGTATACAGAGCAGCAGTAGAAAAGAGAAAGTAAGCATGAGAGTATATATCTGTGTGTGTGTGTGTGTGTGCGCTCATCAGTCGTAGGAGACTTTGTCCCTCGTACAGATGGTACTTCTCAGCCTCCGATATGTAGGATTGTGTGTGTGTGTGTGTGTACATGTGGCATACTGTGAGTCAGCCTTTTGGGTACACTGAGAGACCGACAGACACGATAATAATCACCTCCACACACATACTCACACCACGAGGAGACAGAGAGCCACACAGGCAGTCAGACAGACAGCCTGGCTTAGCACACCCACATATAGCAGCAATGTAGCCAGAGCTCTAATAATTAGGGCCCTTATTCAGGAGGAGAGGGGCCGATAGGGAGCCCGGCTTTCCGTCTAGTTCCTCAAACAACCGGCTAATCCTGACTGTAGCTCTATGATAAGCTAAGCACTCCAGTCCTGCTTAACATTACTCACTATCCCAAAGTTAGACATAGTGAAACGCAAACTCCACTTAGAGGAGCTTAAAAAGCTCAGATGGCTCTTAAAGGAACACATCTCGTTTTCAGGAGATTTTCTAATTATGTCAATTTTTCTCTGAAAAGCTGAAAGTATGGACACTAACATCATCCATGTGTCCCTGGTTGGTGGAATTGTCATTGGTACTACATGCTAATACTTTAACTTACACTATGTTGAGCCGAAAACATTGACATGAGCTTGTAGCAGCTCTGAAGCTATACGGTGATGGTGGTATTGACTGAGACCAAGTCTGGACGTTTTATGTGGAAGATTGTTACAGTTTACATGACATTTAGTGTTAAAAAGCGTTATTACTTTTAACTACATAGTAGTCAGCAGTAGTAGAACAACTGCATCCATCACTAATGTACTGATCACTGTAACTACTAGTTGTTGAGCGTAGTGTGGAAACCTTTCAGGTAGGCTCATAATAAAGATGCAAACATTGATTGAAATGTGTCGCTTCTATTGCACTTTGCTGTTTGGAACATTGTCTATTATCTCCAGGACGGATGCATTTGCTAAAATAAAACCTGGATAAATTAAGTTTTACTCTTAAACTGTAAGAATATCCAGGCCTGTTGTAATAGGCAGCAATTAGCAATTATTAAAACCGTCTAATGGTTTCAGCTCTAATCATACCAAAACACTAACAGTTATTAGAACACTGGTTGCTAACAGAAAGAGCGAGCACATTATTGACCTTTTTCCCTTCTGATGTGGCTTTGAAGAGCAAAGTTAAATGTTTGATATCTGACTCAGAGGTCTTAAAGTACACAACTCTCTGAGGACTCACGAAAGAAAACACACAATATTCAAAGGAATCGCTGATTTTGTGTGTGACAGATTGTAAAAAGGAGGAGCGGTCCACTCACACCCATGATTTCACAACACTCTAATTCCTTGAATAAACGTGTGCATAACGCACTCTCTCTTTGTTGTACTACTACTCCTGTCTTACTCACTATTATTAAATACTATCTAAATGCACAGGGTGGACAAAACACTAGAACAACCACACAGTTTTAGAAGTACTTTTAAGTCAGTGAACCATTATTATAAAGGCATACAATGAGCACTGCTGTATGAATACATGTAGGCGGTGTTGAGCGTTTGGGGATGCAAGAAATGACAGTAAGATAGAAAGCAGAGTAAGCGAGATGAAACCAGGGGACAGGGGCCTGTGTCAGCAGCAAGCTAAAAGAGATTCTTACCTGGTGATCATGGGTAATGTAGTCTGTCTTGTTCAGCAGGCCACCATGACACCTCCCACCTCCTGAAACCACAACATGGAGGAAGAAAGGTCAATCTAGAGGTTGTGTAACAGAGTAAACCATAGCAGCAGGCAGGAGCTGGACACGACTTTATTAAATATTGGTTCTTTATTGGTCAACATACACACGTGCACACATACACACACACACATAAAAGTGTAACCCTTTGTAACCATCAAACTAAGTTTCGTAAGCATATCCAGCAATTTTTAGTGACTTTTCCCAGAAATCAATTATTTGTCTGCAGCAGTGCGCGATGGAGCGTTTCTATTTTCACCTTTTGTCACAACTAGGTCAAACATGTCTGACATTCCAGTGTGAGTTGAAGCATTGGTCAGCACTTTAGTCAAGGGTTAAAAGATCAATACCGTGTTCTGCCAGCACAGACGTTCGCTTGTTTCATCATGCATTTGTGATGTTTGCTGACTGTTCTGTGGTCATGATGTTGTCGACATGTAATTCGTAAAATGTCTGTGTGTGTGTGTGTGTGTGCGTGTGTGTGTGTGTCAGCTAAAATGCACAGCAGGGCCTGGACCAGCGCTGTGGCCATCTGTGTGTGTGTGTGTGTGTGTGTGTGTGTGTGTTCCTTATGTGCCGCCTGTTCAGTGAGTCACAGTGTCAGCGCTGGGCCTCATGACTGAGAACAGGTGGCACTCTGGTGTTCCTCCCCACCCCTAAAACTCACTCACACACACACACACACACACACACACACACCTCCACTTGCACCCTGAGAACACACAGCACCTGTGATTGGTGCTCAAACACTAAACCGGACACGGTTACACACAAACGCACCACACACAGTGCAGAAACAGAGACAGAGGGGAATAATAAATTGACACACACCTTCTTGCTCTCTTATAGACTACGACTGTGCCCTTTTAACAAAAGATTGTGGTAGACAGTTGCCTCGTCACACTTCCATTGTAACCCATCAGCCTGTCCTCTCTTCCTCTGTAACATCTATGGGACCTTTGACCTTTGACCTAAAGACTCAATGACACTGTGTCCATTTCACTTTGTCAGGAATATGCAGAACATTCTTGGTGTCTGTACTGTCGGTCAATGTCCATGCTAAGGCGTTAGCATGGAAAACTAAGGTAAATGATCTACTTACGAAACATGGATGAATTTGGTGTCAGTTTCCTCAAACCAAGCTGAAAACCTCTCTCTCTCTCTTTCCTCTTGTCTTTCCCTACTCATTCTTCTTTTTTCTCCCCCTCCTGTCTATCTTTCTCTCGCTCTGATATTCTACCTACAGGGTTGCAACATAAAACACACCTAAACATGGCGGCTTCCATATGTTTCTCTACATAGCCTAAGGCAGCTTGTATTCATGTGTGTGTGTGTGTGTGTGTGTGTGTGCGTGAGACAGTTGTGTCAATACGAGGCTGATATAGCTTACTCAGTCTTCCCCTGATCTTGCAGCCTGGTGGTTAAGGCCACAAACCTTTGAACTCAGGGTCAAAGGTCACACCCCCTAAAGGGTCACAGCTGGCCAAACTATAAAGGTGGACTGGCTGTGTGTGTGTGTGTGTATATAGGCGGGTGAGGAAGAATGTGGGTGAGCAGGGCCACCTTAAAAGAAGGCATGCCAGAGAAAGCAAGTGTATGTGTTGGAGGCTGTATTGTTGCAGCGGTAGACTATATTCTTTCACGACACATCGAATAAACATCACCAGCTTTGACATAATCATTTGACCATGATCGATAGCAGGACTGTGGGCAGTGAGAAGGGGGAGGGTTGTGAGAAAGATCAAGAGACAGAGAGAGAGAGAGAGAGAGAGAGAGAGAAACATTGAGAGGGGAAATAGGGAGGCGTGGCAAGGCATAAGAGAAATACAAATTTAGAGCAAAAGGTAATGAAATTCAGTTTTAAATTATAACTGTAATGAAAAAGACAGAGATAGATAAAGACCATGTGAGAGCGAACATGAGAGAGACAATGAAAGGCTGAGCGATCAACAGATAGGAAGATATAGAAAGCGGTGTTTATCTTTGGTCTGTAAAGGTTAACCTGTGGGAGCACCTCCCTTTGACATTAAACAGCACAGAGGCTGAGGGGGCGGGGCAATGCACACTCTGCTCAGAGGGCAAGAACAGCAGAGATGTAAAAGCTGAGAGGAACGGGAGGAGGAGGAGAAGGATGGAGTAAAGGCTTTGAGCCAGACAAAAGATGAAAAAGGAGGAAAAGCCACGATAGGTTGAGAGCGATAAGGAGAGAGTGAGAACAGAGTAGGGCTGGTTTGACAGAGACAGATGGGGAAAAGAGAGAATTCATTGTTTAACATTCAGATCAAACAGCACCGCATTTAAACGCAAAGGGATCCAAAAGTACGTAGCTAAAGGTACTGTTACAAGACAACAGTCACAAGGTTAACAGTATACATATGCAGTTCACGTTACTAAGTAATCAGAAATGGGCTTTTGCACATATTTGATTGGTTAATTCGGATGATTTGAAGCAAGCATTGAGCCAGGTTCAAAAAATTTGTAATGCTGTGCTTACGCGTGACTGGAGACAGACTTACCGCTTGTGTTTCAGTATTATTGTATAAGGATTCCAAAAAACACCTGAATGTGTGACAGGTGTGTCAGAGAGCAAGACAACATGACTAAAAGTGAATAACTCCTGCTGACTTATTTCAGGTCTATTTATTAATGCAAAGTTTCAGTCAAAACAGCCTTATTATCAAAAAAGAAATTATTTTTACGTTTTTTTTTGTGGCATTTTCGCTGTTATTGACAGCGAACAATGAGGAGGCAGACAGGAAACAAGGGGGAGAGAGAAGTATGACATGCATCAAAGGTCTCTGGCTGGTACAAACCAGGGACATGGAGATTATGTGGTTTGCACTCTGACTATTGGCTTCCATAATACATACATAGATGGTATATTATACAATACGAGGACCTAAAAAATGAGGTCAACTGACGGAGAAAAAAAACACCTTGAGAAAACACACAGTCCTCCAGCTCATTAGGCAAACACACAATCTTTCCTGAGAAAACATTTAACCGTCAAAAGAGCTATTGCCTAAGAAACACCAGACCTAACGGCTACACACCCAGAACACACACATATGTACTGGACAAACACACGCAAACTTATGAACATGTGCTCAACAAATATACACATGCTGTACATATGCAATGCAGTCCAATTGATGCAAAGGCGCAATCTGACTGCATGCTGTAAATACTGACCTAGTGTACAGTAAAAATCAGCTTAAGGCATTAACCCAATGGCAAAATCCCACACACACCTCAGCGTGTGTGAGCCTGCATGGCGTGAGTAGAGTAGCCCTGCTTGGGCTGCTCGAGCCCTTAGTCACTAGTGACTCAGTAGGTCTCTTCAAGTTAGGGCAGCAAGCTTCATACCTGCACACACACACACACACACACACACACACACACACACACACACACACACACACACACACACACACACACACACACACACACACACACACACACACACACACACACACACACACACACACACACACACACACACACACACACACACACACACACACACGAAATAGCTGGCTGCTGCAGGAGTGGTGCTAAATGTCTTTAAGTCGACATTCACTGTCTTCCCTGTGTGTGTCTCTGTGTGTGTCTCATTTTTTTCAGCTGTGTTTAAAGGTGTTTGAGGATTTAACTCAAAACACGTTAAATCCTTGAATGAAGCAGCCTGGGGGCGGATACTACAACATGAGCGCTGATCAGCGTGCACGCATCGAGGAGCAAATCAGGACACTTTGTTTTGTGAA
>JAVDOI010000020.1:4550870-4605870 GCA_032191485.1 Leptoclinus maculatus | reverse complement strand
GACACAGATGCACTGTGCTACTGTGCAGAGAGCAGGGGGGAGGCGGGTTTATAGAGACAGAGGAGGAGAGGAAGAGGGGGATGGGTAGGTGTGTGAGAGCTCAGTGCTGGTTCCACACTGTTCTTACGGTAGGCTCGGTGTGCAGATGAAAAACGTGTCTTTTCATGTTAAAAGAGCTGCATGTAACACCAATTCATCATTTCAGATAACATAATTATTATAATTACTGTCAACCTGGTTTCAAAACGCAGCTGCTAGTCTTTAACAAAGTCAAGGAGATGAGATCATATACAGGCAGATCCTAAGGAAGGTTCTAAATGCTAGTTTAAGACCGAGGCTAAAATGATTTTTCGGCATCTGCGCAGCTACATAGGTCCACGAGGGGTCTGTCTGGTATACATTTTGTCAACTGCTCATGTTCACGGACTGTACACGCCTACAAACACACCAAGTGCACATATGTGGAACATGTCCGCGTATGAAGACGCTCACGTGAGGTGACTGGGCTTTTGGAGTCAGGGTCCCTTAGCTCTGAAACTTCCTCCCTGAAGATCGATGAGGCTCAGTAACATCTTTTAAACCAGCCCTGTTCCCTCACGGGCTGCATCGCTAATAGATTTTAAGCTCCAGCTCCCTCCTCCTGTCATAGTTTCATCATTTGACGGTTTTAAAGAGCGAATTCTGCTGCCTGATTTGGAAAATCCACAGTGCACATGCATTGAACAGCAGAACAAATGCAGTTAGGACTAGTTCAATTCCTTTGAAATGACTTAACGTGACTGGGTGCTTATTCAGACATGAGATAGATTAAGGTGAAGGGGTGCGTGCCTGAAGAGCCCCTTTTCGAACAAGGACTCTGAACCTTTTGAGGAACTCATTTCATTTCAATCAGGGTCTAAATGTAGTTGCGAGCACATTGTACCCCCCAAAAAGAACTATCAGGGTGGGGTTTGCAAGGGTGACCGTCGCTGATTGGCAAAAACACACACACAGCGCTGATGCTTCAAGTCATGGACCGCTTCATTTATTTAACAAGTACTTGAGTATTGATTTAGACCAATTTAGGCCAAAGAGAGAGAGAGAGAGAGAGAGAGAGAGAGAGAGAGAGAGAGAGAGAGATCGTGTTAAGCGAACTGAGAAGGCCAGCGGTAGACGAGAGGGATAAAAGGTTATTTTCTGATTGTTTCACGGCTGTTTCGTTTTAAAGCACAAATGAATAACTATCATACACTCAAGAGATGATTTACTGTGGAGACAGATGCCGTCGGTTTCATTTCCACTCGGGTTTGTATGTTTTGTAGATGGAACAGGTGGGCACACTGAAGTACAGGCTGCAGAGTGTGTTTACCCCTGAGACCACCAGCAGCCCCCCCTCAGTCTCCAGGTCTTTAGACCGCTATGGACAACAATGGGCTGAAGGAACATTTCAGCTTCTTCAAAATTGTCCCGGGACTAAAATGACTGGGACCATCAACTCAATGGTTTATAGAAAGTATACTATGATGTTTAGAAACCTTATATGCAACAATTTTAAAGTGAAACACAGATGCACACATTGTAGCATATAGTAAATTATGTATGTCATCCGTCTGCTTGATCACACACACACACACACACACACACACACACACACACAATCTCAATTCCACGTTGCATGCAGAGGACCTTACAGCAGAAGAATGTGCTTCCACCCACACACAACATCAGTTGTATTTCTTTTCACTCCAGAATGTCAAACATTAGCATACATATATATGCATGCAGGCGGGCTATCAGTCTGCCAACATGTAACAGCAGAGCCCTCCATCCATCCTTCCTTCCCTTCACGCTCTCCCCCATTCATCTCATCCCCTGCTTTCTTCCATCCCTCCCTTCACACCTGCCAGGCCTACAGCAAGGTCACACACCTCAATTACCCTGTGCTCGCACACACAAGGCACACACATGCACACACATGCACAAAGAGCGAGCGAGGGAGTGTGATAGGGTGGGAAGATAAGAAAGGAGGGGGTGGGAGCAGATTTCACGCTACCCTGAGCACTGGCTAGCATGCACCAGTGTTTCTGACATTTTATTTATGATGTGCAATGTTCAGCGCCCGCCCTCTCCTCTCTGCTTTGTGTCTCTGGTTCCTCAAGCATTACTCTTTGATAAATATCTTTATCAAATTAATCAAACGATCAAATGTACTATTCATATAGCCGACCATATGAATAGTAACAAATGATGTTACCTGCACATATTCTGTGTGAATAGGGACAGTGCCTTACTATTTCAAGAGATTATGCTTTGTCTGCATTTTTAAGTTTTCATGTTCAGGACTCAATATTCACAAAAAATGTCGTCACAATTTAAAAAAGAATCACAACTGCCTGAAGCAGAGTAAGGCGAGCAGACGCCGAGACGCTCAATAATCACCCTCTCAACGTCTCCAACAGTCTGGATATCAGGCTGCAGCACTGACACTAATGTGCCTTACAAACAACACATCATGAATCCCAATGTGTCTAATAGTCACATTAATGTACTAGTGGTGAATGTGATCCTCCTATTAGGGCTTTTTGTATCTGCAGGCAGACTGCTGTTCACCCATGCAGCCACGGGAGGCAACCAGCTGTGTTTACACTGTGGGCTAATACAGCCGCCATATGGCGCACGCACACACACACACACACACACACACACACACACACACACACACACACACACACTGCTCCAGGTAACTGCAAACGTAGTGCATGCTCAGTCCTGTGTTTGGAAGCTTTGAATAAAAGACTCAGATGAGTTGGTCTGAGCCTAAAACTGATAACACATTATATATTTTGCAGCAGTGGGAGGGTGGAGGACTCTAACACTCATTAGAACCACAACACTGCTCCGATATATTAAAACCACCTACACATGATGGCCTACGGCCAACAGCTGATGCGTGTAGGAGTTAACGTCTTAGCCGTCTCTTATTAAAGGATTCTCAACTCACAAAGCCACTTGAACGCATGAACTTTTTTTTTAATGCCTCTAGAATATATTTAGGGTCAGCGTTTTCATGTTTCTGCTAAACGAAGACAGAAGGAAGAAGACAACTGATTAGGCATTGTTGACCATCTGACAGAGAAGAGATGGAGCACACACACTGTGAAACTTAGAATTCAATACATCAGTGATAGGCCGACTATCACCCTGCCCCACCCGACCCACGTGTAATCTATGTAAATCCTGTACCATAACCTCAGTTACCAGTGCATCAGTGCAGTATAGACAGCTTCAAGAGTGACATCTAACACTAGTCAAACAAAGGAAACAGAGAAAATCAATTACATCACCTACACCGACCCCCCCAAACACACACACCCATCTACTTCTCCCCTCTCTGATCTTTGCAATCAAAGCCATCTGATCACAGTGTGTGTGTGTGTGTGTGTGTGTGTGTGTGTGTGAGAGAGAGAGAGAGAAATATGCAAAAAGCCAAAAGAGTTGAGGTTTCGAACAGATGTATTTTTTAGGTTTTGAGTGACGTAGATTTACAAGTTCATGGTTAAGGAGGAAGAAAGGGGGACAGGAAAAGGGGGAGGCAGAAAAAAGAGAAGGCTGTGAACGGATATGGGAAGATATAGGAGAGAGGAAAGGAGAGGCAGGGTGCAGACAGACAGCGGAGGGATGGAGGGCTCAACTCCTCGAGACAGATCATGTTACCAGTCTGGGGGCAAGCACACACACACGTACACACACACACACAGACACACACACACACACACACACACACACACACACACACACACACACCATAAAGGTCACAGTGCACCCGCTGCCCTCCAGACACACTCACGCAGAGACACAGATATCCTTAAACGCTCCAAGGCAGACGCAGCTTTGATTTCTCACACTCTATTTTATACACACACCAAAAGCACACCTGTCATTTCTACAACTGCACGACTGACACAATTGCACATATGCCATTATGTCTACACATACACATAGAAGAATATGCTGAAACACAATCAAAAAGAAAGCATGCAAATGACATTAGACAGAAAATGAGGTTTGTAGGAAAGTGTCAACTGGATCTTACCAAATGAACTCCCGTGTGGCTCAGCTGTGACTTGTGTATTGAGAAGAAGTGGAGCGAGAGACATTGTGGGACACACACACACGCGCACACTCACAAGCACAGTTATCATGGAAGTTACACAAGGGAGAGGGGTCAGGGTTCAGCGTGGAACTGGCTTAAAGAGACAGGCGATGTAACACGCAGGAGAGAAAACAAGGGCAGGAAAAGAAGAGGAAGAACGGTGAGAAGACGAGAAAAAAAACAAGGTATTAAGTCGTGTAGAAAAACAATAGAAGAGGGGGAGAACAGGGAGGAAAACAAGCTAGGACAGAGGGGTCAGAGGGTGGTGTTAGTTTGCATGTGACGGTTTTGAAGAGATGTGTACTAACCCGACTAGAGTCAGAGTTTAACTTGAGTGGATTGCTGTTTTACCCATGTTGCTTTGCTTCTGCT
This sequence comes from Leptoclinus maculatus, assembly GCA_032191485.1. NCBI lineage: Eukaryota > Metazoa > Chordata > Actinopteri > Perciformes > Stichaeidae > Leptoclinus > Leptoclinus maculatus. The sequence continues at coordinate 4,601,366 of JAVDOI010000020.1, read as the reverse complement.
GGATGTGCAATCAGCCTATTGTTAGGCAAGCATTTGGTAAGAGGAAAAATAATTCATTACTTATTACAAAATAAAAATTGGAACACATGATTCCACTTCGTCATACGCAGCCCTATGTAAAACCAGTGAGACAAGAAAGGACTGAACACTACGTTTCAGTCCTGCATCATTAACAGCAGAAGCTAAACACATACCAGCGAGCAAACCCAGCTCCCTGATAGACGTTGTGAACTTTTCATTCACAAGGATTGCAGACACACACACACACACACACACACACACACACTCAAGAGCAAAACCCAACCTGCATCCACTTTGGCATGTGGTCCCAGGCATATACACTCAGCTTCACGCACAAACTCAGATGCAGACACAAGTATAGAACCAGCTTGATATGCACAAACAATGACAAGCTGGGCAGTGCCACGTCACTTTATGAGACGTGCCACAGATAAACAAATAAGGAGAGCAGCATGAGAGCAGAAGCCTTCAAAGAGCCTGCACATTTGTTCCTCACACAATTACAGAGTGCAGTAAATACACAGGGCATGGCCAAAGTCATGTGTGTGTGTTTATGGGAATCTGTGTTTGTGCACTTATAGTATACATTCTATTTTCTGTGGTTCACATTTTGAGCATTCAGCAGCTGCTCCTACCCAGAGTGCAACTGTAGGATAAGCTTCAATGCATTACAAGCTGTTAATAATGAATACAAGCAGAACAACGTCAACAGTCAGACGTGCTTGGTGCAGAAATACGAGCAAAGACAGAATGTCTGGTAAAAGTCACGCGCAAAGACATTTTAATTCCAAAACTCAACACTCTTTCTAGTGTTGAACCCCCCTCTGCATGTCTCTTTCTTCTTCTCGTCCTCATTCCCTCCTCTTAAATCAAGAGCTATAAAGAACGCTGCATCGTGCTTTAACAATTCACAAACCTTCACACACATGAAGCAAGAGACGCTACAAACACACACACAGCTCAACCGTTGACCTTTGCCAAGGTGTGATAAAAATCAGCCATGCAGACTCGTGCATACATACACACATGCACACACACACACACACACACACACACACACACACACACACACACACACACACACACACACACCTGGTTCAGTCAGTCACAAGGTCTTACAGAGGCCAACACAAGAAACCTATAGAACACACACACAATGTGTGTGTTCAGGTGTGTGTGTGTGTGTGTGTGTGTGTGCGTGTGTTATAGATTTTGTCTTCATTCAGCTTGCCAATCCCCCGTCTATCCCCAGTAGTAGTGACACAGCCCTCTCCTGACTGAGACAACTGGAAGCCATTACCTTAAATCAACAAACCGCAGCTTGTCTCCATCACACAAAGACGCCATGTGCACACTCAGCACACTACCTCTGCCAAAGGCCCTGTGTGTGTGTGTGTGTGTGTGTGTGTGTGTGTGTGTGTGTGTGTGTGTGTGTGTGTGTGTGTGCATTCAAAATGTCTCAGTATGGATATTTCTCTCTCAATCTCCCAGATACCTCTTTATCTCCCCTCCTTTTCCTTTCTCTCGTGCATGTCTCCGACATCAACTCACATCCGGACCAACTTAAAAAGTGGGGCGAGGTAAAGTCAGGCTGCATCACGTGACTTTGGGGTTGTGCGTTATGACGATATTAAATTGTGAATAGTTCAAATGTCTCCACTGTCTTTACAGAGAGCTTGTTAGCATCTTGCTACAGTGCACATTCTATCGGTTGCGAATCTATAGCTCCAGTGTTTCCTCTCCATACAGCAGCGCAGCACTGCTTCTTCACCACTGTTTTGGAAGAGGGAAATAAGGGGAGTAACAGGTGAACCAGCTTTTTAAATAAGTGCTGTGCAGTGGATCCAAAAGCAAGCGATAAAGATTCAAACAAACTTTAAAGTGTTACGTTTTATTCTTGGCTGGCAAAAAATATGTGATGTAATATTGTTGCCACGTGGATCTGACCTTCCACCAGACCGCCCAGCCTCTCTGTCCTTCATCATGTCTCTATCACTTCCTTTGTCTTACTTATGCCAAGTATATACAGCTACCTACACAGGCTAGTTTCCATGGAGGATATTAGCTCAACGGCCAAAGCTAATCTTCTTGAGCCCTTTGACCCCGCATAATAGAATTAACCACCTAAGCCTTATCCCTCTGTGCCTTAACGAACTGTGCTTTTAAATATAAAACTGGTGTCGTCACAGATAAAGCCTCAGAGCAGAATATTTACAGTACTACTACTGTGCCTGTGTATGTGTGTGTGTGTGTGTGTCTGTATGTGTGCGTGCAGAAAACATGCTAAGCAACAGAGTCTGGACCTTAAAGGAACTGGCACAAATTCTGGCAAGTATGCTCTGAACAGCTGACTGCTGTGCAAGGAGAATACTGTTAGCACTTGGACCAATGTATATACAGTATTTAATACATTTTTCAAGGCCAGCTGGTACCACCTGCTACCTTTAAACAACCTCCAGTATTTGCTTCAAACACACTCTGTTTGAAGCAGTAACTTGCTAATCTCAATATACATACGTGTCGGAATTTTGACTCTCGGATGCCACGTGACGCTGTGGAACAGTCACTCAGCTTCTAACCACTTTATTATATCTTTGACATAAAGAAGCCATGAAGCTGCAGAGGAAGTGGTGTGTAGTAATGTGTTAAACAAAGGAGCAGGTATGTCTAAAGTAGTGGGACATCAGCATCACCTTCAAAAGTGTAAACATAAAATCTATGAGCAGATATCACCAAAAGTTGTGGGCAAAGTCAAGAAGTATATATATATACTGTATATATATAGATATACTATGTTAAACAGTCATTTCATTTTCATGAATGAGTCTCAAGCTATTCCTTGAACACAAGCTGTTATTAGCCCAGCTCCAGCCCGTCTCTGCACACACACAACCCAGCCACGGCGCCAGCCAGCCTCCCCTCACCTCCACCCCTGAACCTCCTCTCCTGCCTGTCTGCTCCTCTCCTTCTCCTCCCCCTTTCCCTCTTGTTTAAAACACAAGGCAGCCCACCCCTCCCCCTCTCCTCTCTTCTTTCTGTTTCCCCTTTTCTTCGGCAGGCAGCACACTCAATCACCCTCCCCCTCCCCCTCCTCCCCTGCCATCTCAGCCTCCATTCCAATGAATGCACAATCTCCCCCCTTCAGCCGAGGGGGGGGGGACTGCCCCGGGGTTGAGGAGGGGTAGAGGGGAGAGCAGCACCCATGCACACACAAATTCAATCCCCCCCCCCCCCCCCCCCCCGTGTGTCTGTGCACATCTGCAGAGGGACACAGGAGCATGGTGGGTGACAGACGGGGGTGGAATATTTGGGTGGCGTCCTAATGGCTCTCTGTGCAGGAAATGGCTTGTTGCTACACAGACAGCTCCAGAATCAACTGTTATCACGGGCCAAATCCCCGTATTCTATCTGCATCTGCAAAACACACACGTTCACTCACAGCTGGGCCAGGTCACCAACCCCCCCCCCCCCCCCCAATTAATGACTGTGCAAAACTGTAGCCGACAGAGAAAAAAAGAAACAGTCTAATGGAAAGTAATGGAACCTGTCTCGCCACATTATAGATGCTATTATACTATGTTACTTTGTGTCTTACTAAAAGCATAACTCTTTTGTGTTATGCTACATCTCGCTGAATCAACCAATATATGCGTTTATCTTTTCTGCTTTGTTTTCATTTAGTGAGTTAGGCTGTTACCTGGAGAGAAAAACTCTTTGTTTTCAAAAAATTACAAATAAAAGTAATTTCTATATGCAACTATATGAAATATTTATGTATTCCCCACACGGAACACCACTGAGTATCAAATGCTTGGTATGACACGGAAATAAAAACCTTCTTATTTTAGTTTTTTAGTTACAATACAGCTGCTCATTATATAATATGATTTTCCCTTCTATAATTTAATACTACCCTACTAAATCAGTTATGTTCAACCAGTTAATATCTTCATTTGTCAGATTATATCATTTGCCTGTGTATTTAACTGTACAGCCCATTTTAGACAGTAAACTACTCCATTTGAACTGTATCAAAAAGAACCATGATGAAATGCACCATGCCATATCATATTCTCCTGTAACACATCATTCTCTGCATTCAGTATGGGAACCAGCAGCACAGTATAAACAGATTAGCGCAGCATTAGCGCTGGCTGTGTCCTGGTTACAGCGTATCCTAATCGGGCAGGGTTATGTCAGGTAGCGAGCGAGCCGCTATGCTGTATTCCAGCCCACAGCAGGGGACCCTGGCTGAACCGCGCCTGGCACGCTATTGGATAATCCTAGTCGGGCAGGAAGTGGTGCAAGAATAGAAAAAAAAGAAAGACAAGAAAAAAAAAAGGAAAGAGAAATGTCAGAGAGTATAGGGTGCTCTACTTACGCTGGTAATGAACTAATGAAAAGAGAGAAAGGAGGAAAGTCCCCGGGGAGGACATGAAGGGTGGGGGGGGGGCGGCAAATGGAACAGTAACACTGATTTTGACTTGTGTGTGGAAGTGTGCACGTGCGCATGTGCGTGCCGGGTCCTTTATTCTAGGAATATTTGTATTGGTTTAAACACGGGAGGGGGGGGGGGGGTAGATTTAATTAAGACGGGGACCGACACACAACAATATTAGCTCTAGGCAGACGGCGGCACAAGTGTTGTGTTTCTCACACCCTTGCGCAGGGAGGAGCATGCACACACACACACACACACACACAACGCCGGCTCCTATTAGCTCTTTATATATCAGTAACACACACACATTTACAAAACGGGTGCTGACCGCAGACCAGACTACTGACAAGAACAAGGTGAAAGCCCCCAGACCACAACACACCTAACGGGACGGCACACACTTTGTAGTACAGACATGTGTGTGTTTATATGTGTAAGAAGCTAATGGGAGCCGGCATCTCTGTGTGTGTGTGTGTGTGTGTGTGTGAGGAGATAGGCAGTCACCCATTAATGCTTAGGCAGCAAAGTCTCACAAGACCCATGTTCAATACGGTCACCTCTCTATTTCACAATGGAGAGATAAAAGGAGAGATAACGAAAAAGGAGACGAGGAGAAGAAAGAAGGAGAGAGACCTTTTGTGCAAACTAGCATTTACATCAGCAAAGATCGAGGAGTGAAGATGGCAGAGCAAGAAATGACATGCTAGTGTAGGGTGAAGGAAAAGGGAGACAAAGAGATAGAGGAGTAAAAATGAACTACTTTTTGTATTTTGTTTTCCGCGCCGGTGAGCCAGCTGGCTGCGGAGCCGTCAGGGGTATTTAAATCGGCCGGCTCTGACATGAACCGCTGGTTTTTAAACTAACACGTTGGGACCTTTAAGACTCCTTTCCTTTTGTTCCCCAGTAAATGACAATCACCTTCATTTTTGGGAACATTTGCTTTCATGTACAGCACTAGCAGACACTATATAAGGAATCATGTGATGGGAGCTTTCACTCTCTCCACCTCCAGCCTTCTTGTCAAATCTTTTACCAAAAACAGCCTCTGTGGTCGGTGCTCATCTATTTTGGGGCATCCTTCACATGCAAAAGTTTGGGAAGCCCCGTGACATAAACATTCAAGCCCGTCCACAAAGACACACACACACATACACACACACACACACACACACACACACACACACACACACACGCACACACACAGAGCCCCAGCTGGAGCACACAAGCTCCCTTTGTGCTGCATTCCTCACGCCTTTTAGCCTTAGCTTCAGCCTTTAGCTTAGCTCCTCTCCATCTGCACACACACACACACACACACACACACACACACACACACACAGCAACTTTCTCCTGCTTTTGTCTGCAGAGGGGTAGCGGTGCAAACAGCTGAGAGCTCGTGGATAGGCAGCTTGTCTTACCGTGGCCGTGGCTCAGGTTGAGCTGAGAGGGAGACGCAGGGTCGGCTCGGTGGAGTAAAATCCCAAAGAGGTTTGTTGGTTGAAGCGGCAGCCAGCTCAGCAGATTCCCTCTACCTTTCTTTTCCTTCTTTGCCTTTCCTGCTGCCTTGCCTGCCTGCGCTCCCAGCTTTGTGTGTGTGCCTTGTATTTTCCCTTTAAATCGCACGGGCTGCCTCCCCCCACCTCCTCAGCGCACACACACACACACACACACACACACACACACCGAGGCAGCACAGAAAACACACACCGCTCTTGAATATGACACTGTTGTCAAAGGCATGCAGCGCTGTTGTTGTTTTTGTTGCTATACATTTTTTGTCCTTATTCTACAGTCTGCAAGGGAAAAGAAATAGAACGGAAAAAACCCCAGACCAAAATAGAAATCCTTTGTCTATCTTCTTCTTCTCTCCCTCTCTAAAAAAAATAAAAGTGACTCGTTTCAGATCCTCTCCTTCTCCTCCTCTGTCTGTGTTTTTCTCCCTCACCCTCTCTCTATCTCTCTATATTCTGTCGAGCTTTTTTTCCCCACTCAGTAGTCAAACAAAGAAAGGAAAGGAACAGAGCGAGCGCACACACGCGCACGAACACACACACACACACACAGACGACACACATTCGCTCGCTGCTTTCTCTCTCACATACACATGCAGAGGCTCGGAGCCCAACCCCCCAGCCTGCCTCTCTCTGATTTTTTTTTTCACTCGCTGCCTTTCTCTAAACAGCACCTCCCCCCTTTCCACCCCCCACCCCCTCATCCCTCCCTCAGCCTGATCTGGCCTCGTTCTCATTCGTCTACCACCCCTCCCTCTCGCCTCCCTCCCTCTCTCCTCTCTCTCTCTCTCTATCCTTCCCCTCCCTACCTCTGTGTGTCAAACAGATGGGATTGGGGAGCAGAAGGAGCCTCTGTGTTCACTCTGTACCTTGATTTCTTTTCTTCATTAGTGTGATGTAAGCCTGACGGAGATGTGCTGTGGCCCACAGTACAAACGCCGGTGATTATATAGATGGATACAGATGCAGATAACCTTCGATCGGGGTTATAAAACTCTGCGGCGTTGCGTTGCTGCCCAGATGTGAATTTACTGCACCAACATCTCCGTACCAACAGATGTGTGAAGCCACACAGCGATAAGGGTGTAGCATAAGAAACAGAGAACATGTGGCTCGACAGAACAATGGCTTCTAGGTACAGAATCCAGTTTTGGTACAACATGATTCCTGGAAGACTTGGGAACTCTTTTCCTGCATGTACTGACTTCTGTCCGCATGCGTTTAGTGTTTTGATTGGATTTACATCATCTACTGTCCGTTTATAATCAAATGGATTAGATTAGATGATTGCGTTACTGCCATTTCCTCTTGGTAAACTAACTTGTGTGTACTTTTTATTTGCAAAGTTAAGTTGACTGTTGTATACATCAATTATGACGGACTGGGCGAGAAACCAGAGCAGTCAGACAATCAGATGTCAGCAATAATTCCTAATTGCAGAGGAAAACTGTGCACATGTACAACTACTGCAAGAATGGTAGGTCAAAGTCGAACCAGGACGTGGGTGTGTTCACTAGATGTTTACAACAGATCATTTGGCTAATCATTTCACCATTTGCCATTGTTTCCTCTTCTCAATACTGTTAGCTGTGCTGGGGGTTTGTTTAAAAGTTGTCAACTGCTTATGTTTGTACCTCCTTCATTAGAAATACAAAAGTCAGATGCAAGTTGTTCTTGAAGTGAATGAAAGTCGGTTCTTTTTGTATTTCTTTCCCTTCTTCCACAGTGTTCAGTGTCTTCTCTGTTTACTCAAAGAAACCACTTTTGTTGATCAAAGGAAAGGCATTCCAGATCAATATTACTTAAAGTACTGACAAATGAACAAACAACCAAAACTATTCAAAAGTCGACTATAATGTTTCCCAACAAGTATGCTTTTCATTGCCCTTCGCTAAATGTGTTGATACAAAATGTACTGCGTTTACAGTCAGCACGGAAACCATGTTTGAGCTCTACAGAGCCTTCAGGCCGGGCCAGTGGAACAAGTAGTGCCCACTTGTTGGCGTGTTACAGTCTAGAAAATGCATGCTTCATGTTTCCTTTCCTTCATCAGGAGATGTTTCCTATATCTCACGTTCAGACACACACACACACACACACACACACACACACACACACACACACACACACACACACACACACACACACACACACACACACACACACACACACACACACACACACACACACACACACACACACACACACACACACACACACACACACACGGCATGCCCTCTTGAGTGCCGGCCACGTGCAGGAAGATGGAATTCCAGAGAGGAGAGAAAAAGTAAAGTTGGAAAGCAGAGGTGGAAAGAGAGAGATAGAGGGAAGAGAGAGAGAGAGAGAGAGAGAGAGAGAGAGAGAGAGAGAGAGAGAGAGAGAGGGTGGTTGGGGGTGACAGTATGGAAAATACAGCATGGAAACGCTGCCAGGGTATATGCTGGAGGAAATATAGGAACTGTTAGTGCTTACTCACTGAATCCTATAGACTGCTGCCCCCCCCCCCCTCTATAAAGAAGGCAGGGCACCAGGACCCCCGGCTCAAGACTGCATGACTAGAATGAAAAAGGTAACAGAGAGTACTGAGACTGGAGGTTTCCATGAGCGCAGCACCAGCTGAGTATGTGCCAGTTGTTGAATGCATCTGCGCTCCAAAAAGAGGTGAATGTCATTTCAGCTCCTGCTGTATAGCATGCATTTCTGTTCCACAGCACCTTTAAGAGAAGCCCTTTCATTGGGGAAGAGCTACAATGTAAAGTCATCAAAGCTGATTATTCTAACCACTTCTCATTCGTTTGATCTCATTCAGTTGAACTCTGCACATAATGTGAACGAACCTGCTGTTGATGTTGGTATCTAATGCTGTGAGTCATTCGTTTCCATCTGGTGTGTACCTATCCAATGACGAAACATGTTCTCCACTTAAAACTCACTGCTTCTTTGTCCATGTTCACCAGTTTACACTTTACCATCCTCTATAGAGGTAAACCAGATAGATTCAAGCTGCTCGTGGTATAATTGGACCATTTATTGGCAAAAACACTGCAGAAGTGTTGTAAATTCATAGGAGGAGATGTGGCAGAAGAATGTTGAATAAAGAGAACAACTGGAGGTTAAATGTAAGTATTGACTATCTGTCAAGATACATGTAAACAATATTCTGTATAGGGATGCATATAAGGGATAATCTGCAAACTATTGCTTCACTTTAGAAGCAGAAAAACCTGATCTAGTTTTGACATGAAGACATCATTTGTCCTCAGCTTTTGAACCCATCTAAAGCCTTGTATACACTTGAATGAGACACGGGGGTGAGGACCTTCACGGATGGCGTGAGAGCTACGAGCAGGAGTCAAACTAAAGCATTATAATGGAGTGAAGGTTGAAAGTATGAATATCCTGTAAACAATATGATTCAGCAGCTGTTGTTGAAAAGGAATTGGCCGTGTTTCTTAAGAACTGACATATTTATAGTAAACATGTATTTGTTATTTTACTTCTTAATTTAAAACGGCATACACTCAGCGGGTGCCTCGTTGCCATTTTGGAGGTGCCGAGATTCAAACCTAGAAAACAATGTTTCTTCACTGAACCGTTACTGGGCAACAACTCACAGCCTAACCTTGCAGTATTGCAGACCAACTGCACCATTAGAGCATATACACAAGCCAACAGTTTGATTTACGAACAAATGACCCGGCGAAAACAGACACCACCTAAAAATCTCCTTCTTCACTAAGATTGTTTCTTTCTGAAAGTTAAGCCTTCAACTTACATTCCACCACATTTACATTAAGATGTATTCTCATCATCTCCCATCACTCCCAACAGGTGATAATGGTTTGATGACAGCAGCTGTACTCTGTATGATCCAGCACGTCATCAGCGTACAGAACATGCCTTCACCCCAGAGCTGACTCAGAGGCCGAGGGCTGTAAATTAGACTTTGAGGATTTATCTGGTTAAATGAGAGCAAGTGAAAGAAGGTCAGCCGATGACGGAGAGCAAGGGGCGGAGGAGGAAGAGAGAAGTCAATATGGTGGCACGTTACATAATTCTCTCACTGTATTGATTTATCGCCTTGCAGATTTGGCCCCTAGCCAGTATGCAATAGCATTTATAATATTTGGGCTGGGGCCCAGACGGAGAGAGAGACTTGGATGGTGAGGGCAGATAGATGGCGACTGATAGAGAGGACAGTTTAAAGAAAAGGGGGGGGGGGGGGGGAAGAGGTCGAAGCAGAGAGTTGGTGAGCAATAGCTGAGAGTTTTTGGGATGCAGCCAAAGTAACACCGATACAGAGTGCGAAGAGAGCGGGGACGCAGCGATTGATAATGAAAAGAGACGGAAGGAAACAAAGCGTTTCAGAGAGCGCTTAATTGAGCGAGATGGAAATAGCTGAGATTTGGGGGAGAGGAAACAAGCGCGAACGGGGATGAAGAGATAGTGACGGATCGAGGGAAGGCGGAAAAACAAAGAATGTGTGTCAGCGGGTGCACTGGAGGACACCCTTTATGCTGTAATCAGTACTGTTATATAAGAGCCAGCAGCACCGGGCAGAACAGCCCGACCCACCGGATCTGCAGGACAGACTGGGCTTACTGCACACACACAGTACACACACACAGTACACACAGTACACACACACACACAGTGCGTCTTCAAACACTAGAACACAAAGTGCCTGTGGCCACGTACGCTGGATCTAAACTTCAGCAGCATTCACAGGTTGCTCTGAAAATACATTCACACTAGCTGGCTACATTTGAAAATATGATCTCTCTGAAATAGACAACCTGAGCAACCTGATTGGTCGGGTGGTAAAGCTCTATTTGTTTTTATCTTTACACAACTATTTCTGTCACTTTTCTTGTACAACTGAAAAGTGTGCTCCGTTATCCCCAGATCTTTCCAAAAACAACCAGAAAACCTCGAATTGGATGCACGCCGTTCCACATCATTTTCACATTAGCTGACTGAGGTGTGGACGTGGTTCACTGAGGTTATTCTTGAATCCCTCCACGGAGGAGCACCAGGGCCTCTCTCCTTTCCACCGCCGTACCTCTTTTCCCCCCACTGGCACTTTCCTCCTGGTTGTGACATCTCTCTTTAACTCCTCCTCTCTCTCAATCTCTGGATGAACGACAGACGGATGAGGGGAAGGAAGCGGAGATAAAGGCAGAAAACCAGATTAATGGGCTGAATGGAGCACAGAGAGGGAGAGAAAGAGTGAGAAGATGGAGGAGAGAAAAAGTAGAGAGCGAGAGGGAGGCTGAGCGAGAACAGGCTTTCCTTGTGCTACTGTGAATAATTTACTTTATTCCCCACACACTCTCTCTCTCTTTCTTTTAAAAGATATATTGAAGATATATTCATGGAGAGGGAGGGAGCTGATTAATTGCCAATTAATGTTTAACGAGGTACAGCTGTGTTCAATTAACACTGGTTTAGCCCCCCTCCTTCCCTCTTTCTCTCCCTTCATCAAGTATCATCCTCTCTTCTACTTCCCTTCTGCTGTTGATTCCACACCACAAGTGTTACTCGAGAGAAAGAGAGAGAGTAATCAATTGGAATTAAGATGATGACTGGAGCTTATTTGATCAATTCCTTCAAAAACTTTGACTTCCAGCACTTTTTAGTCGGTATTAGATCTACCCAATAATGTGTCAGACCAAGGCCGGAACCGGCTTGTCTTCATTTCCATGTAAGTGAACGTGCGTGGTGTCGCTCGAAGACGCCTGCGTAGTCGTTTTATTTAAAATGTTATACTGCTATAGAAAGTTTGTAATGTCGTTTTTTGTTGTTTTCCCACAAAGTTGGCTCAGCCAATTAGGTTGTTTGCAACGCATTGCAACGATTTGGGATGAACATCTGTGGCTACCCATAACATTGTTAACGTAGATATCTCTGTGAATGTGAGTGTAAAGATGACATGCTGTGTATTTAAAGGGGTTATGTGCCACACTATTTCCTTGACTTCCTAAAGTCTCCGCTGGTTGCCTTCCGGATGTCCGTTTGAATCTCATCGCGGTCCTCATGCTAAGCTAAGGTAACCAGCTGCTGGTTGTAGCCTTATATATTTACTCATGTATGAGAGAGCTATTGGTTTTCTAATCTAACTCTCAGAAAGAAAGCGTATACGTGCGTTTCCCTAAATGTCAATTTAGTTAATTGTTAAAAGTTCACTTTTATAGCAGTGAAGTTAAAAGAGGTCGGAGGTTCTGAGAGGCTGTAAGATATCACATCCAAGAAAACCCAAAACCCAAACACTCTTTTTAGTGGATGTCCAGTTTTTTATCCACTTCAAACTGATGATGGAAAACACCTCATTTGCAGCATTTTTAAAGTTTGCATGAAATTCACTTGACAGCTGGAAGTACATACAGCGAGATTTGAGAGAGCGGATAGTCGGGCCAGAAAATAACTTCCATCAAACTGAACTTGTTGGACTGGCAACACAGAGTCCATGCTGGCAGTACATTTGACCACCGTGACCGGCAGAAAGCAGACACTATATAGACGAGAAGCACACTACTCACACACACAAGTACACACCTGCAAGCTGTGTGAGGCCAGACGGTGCACATTTCACCCTCCATTCTACTTCTTGAACCACTAAGGGAGAAATTAGCACTTATACAATTATTCCCCCCAAACTGCAACAGTCCTCTAAATGCAACATTTCTATTAAAAGGTGATTATGCCACATTACAAGAGCTTTAGAAACCGTAGAGAATACAGCCAACTTAAAGGCCAAACTGTTACCTTCTCTGTGTCATTTGAAGTTACACAGAAACGTCCCCGGTGAAGCTGTAGAAATGTAACACCACATGACAGAGATGTCATTAGTTCCGAGCACAAGCCGGAGTGGATGTTGTAGTGCGCTATCGGCACAGATTGCCGGTGAACCCAGTGACACCGAGACATTTGGATTCCACATCATGCCTCCATTTGCCCTCCTCCCCCTGCAAGCAAAGACCCACAGGACTCGCACGTTTTTTTCTCTCCTTCTCATCCGCCTTTTTCTTCATCATGCCGCATCTCTTTCTTCACTGTTCATCTGATTCATCATCTCCTTAGAGCCCCTCCCTCCCTCCCTCCCTCCCTCCCTCCCTCCCTCCCTCTCTCTCTGTGCTTGTCTCTCTGTCCAGGACATCACTCGGTGTCAATTTAGATTTTGTGTGTGTACACTGCCTTCACTGTGGTAAGAAGACTATGGACTCAGCCTGAACTGAGTTCATGATCATTGTACACACACACAACATGATCATGTCATATGTAAATATGATAGTGCGGGAGGATGAGGAAACAGAGAGCAACATGGGATGCTAAATATTGCATCTGCCTGGCGGAGTGAAATTGTGTGTGTGAGACTGCCGTTGTGTATGTACTTGTATGTTCCCATTTTGGCTTTCATCACAATCTGATACCTCCACCCATCTGTTCACAAAGGAGAGAGGAAGAAGAGGTGGGAGCATGCAGAGTTGGCTATCACCCTTCATATCTGCTCCTCCTCTTCCTCTTTATCTGCTATCTTTCTTTGTCCTCTACCTCTCTCCCCATCTCCCTCTCTCTCCTCCTCCTCCTCTCCCTCCTCTCCTCTAATCCCTCCTCCTCTCCCTCCTGCCTGTCTCTGCACTCCTCTTCTCCTCCTTTCATCTTCAGATACAGGCAGAATGGAGCTCAGCTTCCTCTAAAGACCCAGCAGGTGTGTGGTGTGTCTAATTGCAAGTAAGTGTGTGTGTGTGAGTGTGCAAAATGTGCTTTAAAGTCCCACATATAAGAGCCCCCCCCCCCCCCCCCCCTATGAAGTCACATTGTGCCTGTGTTTGTATCCACTGCATGTGTGTTAGCTGTGTGCGTTTGTATGTGTGTATTGGAGATATCTTGTTTCCTCAGGGGAGTCCAGGCCCATTTCCACTGTCTGCTGTAGCCAACCAACCCAGCAGTGCATCGATAATCTATTAGGGTAGAAATACACACACACACACACACACACATGCACGCATACACACATACACACACACACACACACACACATGCTTGTTCCTCTTACCTGCCCCTTGCTGAGCACACTCTGGGTGTGTACTGACTGGAACTGGGTGGGCCAGATATTGTCTGTACCTGAAAAGCAAGCATAGCGCAGATATAAGAATGAACACACACATACACACATTAACACTTATCAGTGGCATTGGCTAATATACATATTGGAGGGAGTAGTGCAATGCTTAAGTAGTCGTCAAACAGCCAGCCACTTCTATTGCATCACATTCCCGCTGTACAGACTGGCATGTTCAATGCAGCGAACATCTCATTATAAAACCATGGGCATGATTCTGTTGCAAAAAAACAGCCTCCGCTCTTTTGGGAAAGCTTTCCACAACATTTTGGAACCTGGCTGCCGGGATTTAGCTTCAACCGCAAGAGCATTAGTGAGGTCGGGCATCGATATTAGGCGACCGTTTCTTTATGGACTTCTCTCCGTAAACGGTCATAAAAACTTCCCTCGACACAGGGCTGTCCACAAACGTCTGGCCGTGTAGTGTATCAGAGTGCTACAATTCCTTCAATGTATTTTTATACATTCAATTTCTATACAACCATGAAGACAAGACAACAGCACAGCAGAAACTATGTAGGTGCATTATCTGATGTAATCCACACTGTACATATGAAAACAGACACACACTCACACACAGACACTAAGGTGAACAGAACCCAATGAACTGAGTACTGACCGACCACGCAATGATTACAGCTACCAGACAGGACTTACACTCACGGTCATTATATCCTCAGACATCCAGAGCACACACACACACACACACATGGGGAAATTGTGACAGCGACGCACAAATGCACACACAAACAACACACGGCCAGACAAAACACATAAACAAGATACCAGCATGATGTAAGGAGGCGCAATATCAAACATCACCATAATGAAAGCTAAAGCCTGTTTATCAACCAGTTAAGTAGGACAGGAGGAGCTAAGCCCCAAAGATGCAGCGTGTTTACAATAACACAGCCATACACGGATAGTGTAACCTCATTTTAAATACCCTGCTGCTGCCAAACTACGTCTATTTGTAGCCACGGAGAACACCACCAGGGTTTTTGTGCCATATACAGGGGGTCAAGTCCAGAGGGATAGTGTGAATGACTCGTACTCACATTAATGAGTTTTAATAGAATATATAGAGTGAGTTAGTTCTTTTGTCTTAGTTTGGTTTGATTAGGGCTGCAAATAAGGATTACTTTCAGAAGTGACAGAGATGTCGATTATTTTCTCCATCCGTCAATTGTCAGAAATATTTAGAAACATTTAGAAACAATGCCACGACACAATGTCCCAGAGCCAACGTGAAAAACCCAAAGATATTAAAATGAAAGTGAAATAAAACATATTGTCTGACATACCGATACTGAATAGTATAGGCTAGTATTACTCAACTTCAAACTAGGTAAGAAAGACTGGAGACTTATTCTAACAGAGTATGCCTGTGGGACAACACATTATTATTATTGAGCACATTCCATTGTCATCAGGACAAAAAAACATTTAAAGGGTATTCACTATATTTAAAGTAAAACCTCTTCTATCTGAATTTACTAAGTAATTATGGAAGTTCATTACAGCAGGACAGACAGCGTTTTTACAGTGTAAATGTCTCAGAGATACGTGTGTGGCGTTTTAAGCTCCTAGGACATCTTGTTTCGCTAATTTGATCACCTTATCCGCTAAGTGAAATTGGTCATGCTGTTGCAAATTCAAACCTCAAAAACCTAAAACCCAAGCAATCATTTCAGGTAAACCCTTAAGTATTCCATCATCTACCATTTTCCTCTTTGGATAATCCCTGGATTCCTGCCTTTTGGAATTCCTCCACAGATTATCGCTTAAACCACTCCAGGGCCAAGGAGAGGAGGAGGAGGGAGAGGAGGAGGATGAGGAGGGAGAGGAGGATGGGGAGGGGGAGGGGGAGAGTTTCGTTTTAAGAAGTTGGAAGTCTGTGAGTCTTGCTGGGCTTGCAGTTCCCCCCGCGGACACGTTTTGTGCATGTCGAGGAATGCGCTCGCTCCATCGCTCTGTTGTAACCCCCCTCTTCCCATCCCCTATCTCCTTCCTTTCCTTCTCCTCCTTTAGGGAACAGAGGCATGAAGGTAGACACAGACAGCCGGGCTAACTCACAACAGCTCCCGTGATCTGCCTGACAACAGCCTGAGGGCCCACACATAGGCACACATACAGACACACAATCAGAACAGAGACAGGGAAAAGAAGAGACCAAAGAGGGGCCCCGGGACGGAGCCTTAAGGCACTCCAACCTGGTGACACAGCAGCAGCAGCAGCTTCCCTCCAGGCCCCCAGCTGCTAAGCCTAACTAACCACCAGTTGGAAACTGCTCCACTCCTGTTTGCTAAGTGCCTTTGTTTGGCAGAAAACAATAACTAGCCCCCCTGCTCTCTAATTTACAGGGGAGTTGGCTCATTCCTCTCAGTGGAATGTACAGTGGGAGCAGCTTGCATTTCATGACGGGGTGAAGAGAGCCGCGATGAGGGAGGTGGTTATCCGGCCGGAGTGGGGCTCATTGAGGGCCGGGTGAGTGAGGCCGGCCGCTATTTTTAGATGACATGTCATTTTAAGCTCGTGGTGTGTTCCTGTTCTGTGGTCAAGGAATGAAACAGTACGCATAAATAGACTGAACCTGCAAAGGAGAGCTCCAATCAAACTTTTAGCAACCAAACCTGCTGTCAGGGCTACAGGCTTACCCAATGCACTCAGAGACATCCTCTTTCAAACAATAAGTAATGCAAACATAGCACAAGCTAAACAATAAAACAACTGAATGTCAAGACAAATACTGAAATCCATATCTACAGAGGGAACAGCAAACATAAACCCCCCATAAACAGAGCACAAATCATGGAAGCTATTGAGCCCTTCTGAAATGCAAACAGTCACACGATCATCGTCTCCAAACCACGCCCACTCCATCCACTGTCTCCTCACTTAACCTGCAGTAAACTGCAGTAGCTGACAGAACGGGGAGAAAGAAAGCAATCCACGTTCAGCTCGTCTCAGTGAGCGAGTGCAGAGCCTGAAAGGAAAGGGACTGAAAGAGGGAAAGACGGAGAACATATGGTGTACGGGGACCTTGTTTCCTTCCCCTTCACTCATCTCCTCGGTTTCCCCCTCATCTCACACACCTGGGACCATTACTCCTCATGGAATCAACACCCAACTAAAACTCGACTTTCTTTAATTAGTTCTCGCTCTCCCTCCCCCATCCATATGCTCTCATCTCTCCATCACCATTTCTCTCTTTGTCTCTTCTCCAATCTGCTCCGTTTCTTTAGTCCCTGTCGTCGTAATGTCTCACCAACTTGGATTTGTTTTCCTCTCAGACTCCCCTCTTTACACCCTTTCCCACTCAATTTCTCATTTGGAATGACTGTATCAGGCTTTGTATACAAAGTGAATGTGGAGCTCTCACAATTCCCATGTCCATTGCCTCTGTGTGTGTGTGTGTGTGTGTGTGTGTGTGTGTGTGTGTGTGTGTGTGTGTGTGTGTGTGTGTGTGTGTGTGTGTGTGTGTGTGTGTGTGCTGTAAAGGCCTGTTTGTCTGGGTGTGGTAGGGAGTCTGTGTGGGAAATAAGATTGTGGGAGTGGGACGTTTCCCACATTCTACTGCTCAATTACTCAAAGACGAAATGATGGGAGAGACAATATAGTGCTGGCGGATTGATCCGTGTGTGAGAGGGCATGAGAGGGAGACAGAGCGCTAGACATGAGAGACAACAGGTCGAGCTGCAAGTAAATCCCAACAGCCAGACAAAAATACAACAATCTAAACACCGGTCTGGACAGAAAGTGAGCAATCAAAACTTGTCCAATGCTCACAAACGTCATAAACATCACTTGAAGCCATTTTCAAAGCCTCTCCCTCCTGTTTTTGCTGTAGCCTTTTTGCAATTGTATTCAATTCTGACTTGAGCCCCGTAGTAGTTATGGAAATGGTATCCGGTTTGTAGTACTGTACGGTTGCCTGGGTGATGTTTGCGTTAAAATAAACAACTCAAACATGACGTGGACACCTAAGACTGCCACCACATCCACAGAGTGAAAGGCATGTCTGAAAGCAGCTACTGACTTGGCTGTCTGCTTGGCTTTGATGTCTGCAACCCTGACCACAAAAGGGACAAGTCATTATATGTGTGTATGTGTGGTTGTGTGTGTGTGTGTGTGTGTGTGTGTGTGTGTGTGTGTGTGACATAAACAGGGCATGGAGGAAATTAGTGCTTATTTAAGTCACAGTGACCTCAAACCTGTAAGCCCACATCAAAGTTGTCCACTTGCTATGTACTACATGTGGTACATTTCTCTTTAAATTAGAAAGAAAAACACAAACCTTTATAAATACCATGTGTAAGTTAAGTAAAAAAAATAATGAAGTGTCAAAGAAATTGCACATTTAAATTGGAAATGTATAAAAATTCAGAGACACCTGAAAAACATAAACAACTTTAATACTTCTTATCTGTCGAGAGTGATTACAAGACACTGTGGGGGGAAAGTCATGTAATCCATGCATCCATCCTGGATCAAGCATCACTAAAAAAGTAGATTTCTTTGTTGGGATGTCTGCCATTTAAATATGGGATATGAATAGGTAGTAAATATTAACTAGAGACAAGAGTAGCCTTGTGATTGATGTGTCCTAATAAGGCCACAGCTCACTTGGGTTCATGACGGCCATTATTATGAGTTATAGGGGTCTTAATGAGAGCTGTGGCAGCTTCTTTATTCATGGTCTTGAGAGGGAACAAACTGCAGACAAAAGTGAAAAGACACAAAGGCAAACGAAATGACATGGCGTGTGAATGACCACACTTTCCATCACACAAATTACAGGTAGACAGATGTTGAGTAAGTCACGCAAGCAAAAGAAAATGTTACAGTACAGGAACTGAGTCTATCTGAAGAGCAGAGTGAATGTGCAACTTTGCACAGGGTAAAAATTAGACAAATGCACAACTAGGTTCTCAAAAGAAAATCAATATGAAGTCAAACGAAGGCATGCTTGTTTTTGGAAAATCTTAAGGGAAATGTGAAAGCCGAATATGCTGTTTAGTCTGTTTAGTCAGTTTAGTCAGTGCATCATGACATGTTGCTATATGAAAGTGCAGCGGGTGATGTTTTTGTTGGACTAATTAGAGGATGGAATGCAATGAAAATCAGTGGGTGGAAACAACCAAATGACGCAGAAGCACTAAATCAGACCGAGAAGGAAAATCCCACAACTGTCCTCAGTATGCTGGAGCATGTGTTGCATATTGGTTCTAGTTTAGTGTGTGAGAGTATGTGTGTGTGTGTGTTTGACTGATTTCTTGATCTCCTCCAGTGTGCATTTGTAAACTCCACCTCCCTCTGGTTGCTAGGAAACCTGCTTATGGCACGTGCCTGACTGTCTTGCCTGACCTTTGACCCCACAGAGCTCTAACCCTCATGACCTCAGCAGTGGTCTGGTCATTCATCTTACTGACCACTCCCACACACACTGCTCTGTGTGTGTGTGTGTGTGTGTGTGTGTGTGTGTGAGTAAGCACTTCGTAGGCCACATTCATCAGACTGCAGACAAATCAGATTTGTTTCTCAAATCAGATCTTTAAGACAGACCGTCAGCGTCAGCATTGTTATTTGCAAGTGATCACATTGGATTTATGTGTCCGAACATCACCAACTTATGTGCATAAGGTTGCTTTTGTAACTCCGTAGCTACGCTAGGCTCTCCGACACAGAAGCATTCCCCCTCAAAACTCCGACACTGTATCCAGTTCTCTTTATCCATCCCTGGTTGCACCAGGCACACTCAGAGATGGAGGAGGCTGGTATACATTGTGGTGGGGAAGCAGCAGAAAGTGAAAGTAAAAAAAAAATGCTTAGTGTCTGCCCACGGACTGTTGCTCTCCTCCATAGCACTCTGCTGCTAGCAGCATGGATTCTGATCAGTACCTCCACACTTAGAAATCTGATGTGAGCGGCCAGACTGTAGAAATCCGATTGGTATCACATTTCAATCCACCTCCAAATGTAGTTTGTATCCGATTTGCTAAATTCTCATTCCAAGAGGATTTTTGCTTTTTTTTTTAAATAAATTTGGAAACAGTCTGAATATGCCAAAATCGGAACAAGACTGTAGATGCAAATGAGTTTGTGTCAGCTGTGGGTGAGAGGAAAAACGCGTGTATACAGCCTAAAATGCTGCATCATGTATCGGCGAGTATGTGAGTGTATGCATTGATCTGATATCACCTCATCATATAATTTAATCATTTCGTTTACGATACACAGGAACAACACGTGTCACTCGCTACCAGACCGGTATTTCACATCAGCAGTGTAGTTAACACACTCTTGTGCACTTCCCCCCCACATAATTCTACATTGTGAACAACAAATCCGTGAGAAATTGGCAGGGGAAAGCTAGTTAGCATTAGCTGTTAGCAGTCGGCAGGCAGCACAGTCCTGCTGAGCTAAATAATGGATTCAGTTGACGTACATTATTCAGGCAACATTCAGTAAAAATGAGTATTTGGCGAAGGTAAATTCTAACATTACCGTGATGTGTTCCATTGTAATCATGTAAAATGTTGTTTTTGCAGAGAAACTTGGAGATGTTTTAGATACCAAAGAGGAGCAGGATCTATGAAGAGGCAAATGTTTTTTTGTATTTCAAATTTTACCTGCTGGAATCTCTGTGTATGTGTGCTGGAGGCTTCAGGTTTTCAGCATATTGGACCATGATTGGCTTGCAAACTAGTTGTGATGGCAGCGAATCCTGCTCTTACCTCTACGTGTTAAACTGATCTTCACTGTGAGCACAAAGACACTTTCCCTTTAAACTCTACATCATCCTGCACAGTCAATCTAACAATAGGCAACCCGTCGTTGAGGGGACTTGAACTGCAGTAGTCTGTGTTAAACTGTACACACAAATCTGCAAACTGAGCTTCGGATGCTGTTTGGAAACACAACCAAGGAGGCCATGTAACACAAAACAAGCTGCGAGCACAGGGGCAGTGGCCCACAGTAGTTTGCCACACATACAAATGTGTCGATATCCATGAATGCAGAGGCACAGAAAAGGTAGAATTCTGGGTCAGAGTATCGCAGAGAACCAACATTATCCCCCCTTGCAAATATCGCCCTGCAAACACAGTGTCAGATAGCTCTGTGTGTGTGTGTGTGTGTGTGTGTGTGTGTGTGTGTGTGCGTCTGTGTGTGTGTTGGATGTCATTCTGTCTTGCTAGCAGCAGACACAGGCTAGCTGGGGAAGCGTCACGCCTTTATTTATTCATCAACCTTCTGGGAACAGGCAATGAGAGTCAATGTCAATACATTATTGCACAGACACACACACACACACACACACACACACACACACACACACACACAGAGACACACACACACCTTCAGTCAACCTATAGAATGAGCACATATACAGTTACTTTTCTAGGATACCTCTGCCAACACATACTGTAATGGCTTGCGTTAAAATATCACAGTACACACACACTACACACACACACACACACACACACCCCCCTCGTTCAGAGACTGTGCTATGAATCTGAGCCCAGAAAGCACACAGAACCTATTAAACTGCCGGATATGCAACACACACAGCCTATTAAAACGTTTAGCTGAGTCAGCACGGCAAAACAGAAAAGACTTGAGGGTTGGACAAAACAACGACCCCGGTAACCTCGGAGACACACTGTACAGCACACACACACACACACACACACACACACACACACATAAAACACGTACAGCATCCTGACATACTGTATGCCCACAAGTACAAATACGTGCGTAAAGTTACAGAAACACCCAGCAACAAAGAAAAGCCACAAACACAATAGAACACACTCATACAAAATGCAAAAGACACAGGAACAACACCCACACCAGTTTGGGGAACACAAGCATGTGCATGTGCTACTTCGCATCTGGCTCCTCTTAGACCAAGACACAAAAGAAGTAGTATGTGTAGAGATACTAGAGAATGTGGCATTGTGTGTGTTCGCATGTGTGTGTGTGTTTGTCATTTGGTCAGTGCTTTGATAGCTGGCGAACCATGAGGCGAGACAAGAGGAAGAGAGAGAGAGAGAGACACACAGAGAGAGAGAGAGACACATAGAGAGAGAGACAGAGAGACACAGAGAGAGAGACAGAGAGAGACACACAGAGAGAGACACAGAGAGAGAGAGAGACAGAGACAGAGACAGAGAGACAGAGAGAGAGACACAGAGAGAGAGACAGAGAGAGAGAGACAGAGAGAGAGACAGAGAGAGAGAGACAGAGACAGAGAGAGACACAGAGAGAGAGACAGAGAGAGAGAGACAGAGAGAGACAGAGAGAGACACAGAGAGAGAGACAGAGAGAGACAGAGACAGAGACACACAGAGAGAGACACAGAGACAGAGAGACAGAGAGACAGAGAGAGAGAGAGAGGGGCCAGCCGCTGTCAGATACACAAACCACATGCAGCTGTTCAGTGTCTGCCTGAGAGGCACATGACGCACACGCACACGCACACACACACGCGCAAAGCCTCACACACAAAGAGACGAACGTAGGTCTTAGTTACTCGGCCAGCGAACATGTATGTGAGACTTGTTCACCACCATGTGCATCTATCTCAGTGGAAATCCTCAGGTTGTCTGTGCGAGTGCGTTTTTGGCTCGTAGTGACTCGTGAGTCATGTAGTGCGTTGCGGGTCCAACTGTGGGGTAAAAATAGCTCTCTGTGTCAAACAAGGTTACAGAGTGATGATGAAACAACTGGCTCTACCAGCTGCACACACACACACACGAACATTGTTGTGGATGCATACAGTTCTGTTAAGTCATTGTCTCAACTCATTGCACTAACACTGTTACTTGGCTGTGCCCTCTCTTGTCTCTGTGGTGTGTAGGGGCGTCAGTATGTCTAATCTTACTTGCCCCCACTTTATCTGCAGGACACTCCTGTGCTAGTCTCACCAGATCACAGAGAGAGAGAGAGAGAGAGAGTGAGAGGGGGCGCAGAGATGAAGGGAGGGGGGCTGACCTGACTGTTTGATGTTAAAGTTTGGAGCCGACCAAGAGAAAACTTCAAACACTGCAAAGAATTAAAAAGATGACCTCCCCTGTACACACACACACTTCTTTCTCCAGTAGTGCGCACACACACACACACCCCCACCCCCCCCCCCCCCACCCCCCCCCCCCCCCACACACACACACACACACACACACACACACACACACACACACACACACACACACACACACACACACACACACACACACACACACACACACACACACACACACACACACACACACACACACACACACACACAGTCCAGGTCAACATGCCCTTAAATGGAAAAAGAAAAAAGACAGACATAGAAAGGGAACATCTGCCTTGTAGTCTCTTTTGCCTGTAAAGTAATTTAAAACCTGATCCCAAGCCAGAGCGGTGTCAGTAAAGACTGACATGAAGGGACATGAAGCGTAAGTCAGTGAGAGCTGTAGGAGAGACAATGTCTGAATCATGTAACATGATGCGCTCCATTAGCCTCAACAGAATCTAAATGACGCCTTTACTACAGAACCATATCATTCAATTCATTTCAATGTGATTTTACAGAAATGCCCCGTGACTGTGGGTCTATGTGTTAATGTGTTGAGTACTGATCAGCAGGCATCGTAGTGACATGCATGAGTTTAGTATGGTTGGTGTTTAGAGTGCTACACCAGGCAACCTCTACAGGGAAACATAGAATATGTAACAGAGTCATCTGAGCTCATTAGTATGCTGTGAGATCACACTTTCCTCTTTAGTTGAGGTGGTAACACCACCTCAACTAAATCAAATGTGTGGACAATTCAGACATACAGCTTTTCCACGCTAGAACTTTGCTAATCAGATAGTGTGTCTTCATTATAAGACATGTTTGTGACTCTGCTATAGGTTGTAAAACCACACAATCAGGTGGTTAAAGGGAGATTTTGGTTTTGTCCAACTTGGGTCTTATATTGTAGTTTTGGCCATCGCTCCTGGTAACATTGCTGCTGGTAATAACTGGTGCTCACACAGTTTATTCTTAATCAGACGAGGAAAGAAACAGAGTTAGATGATCAGACGTTTCTTATAACTTTCTTTTTTCTGCTGTTCTGGCAATTATTTAAATAAATAGTCCAACAGCACGAGGAACACAAGCAGTCAGACGATCATAAAGGTTTTATACAAAGTCCCAGGTTATCGACACTTATTAAGTAAAAATGTAGGAAACAAACTTCCTGATACATAGTTTTCCTGTGAAATGAGGTATCATTACTGCTATTACCCACCTTTAGACTTTTACCACCAACATGACTGCTATAATCTGGCTCAAGTGTCAACTAGTTGACACCAGTACTTTGGTGAGGGGAATAAGTATACCAGATAAAAATGATGGCTGATACTATGAAAACAGGTCCTACGGTTTACTGAAAGGCTGTTAAAGCCTGTTTCAGGGTTAATTGGGATCTCTGGGGTGAAGGCTAGAAGGGGTGCACGAGGTTGAGAGGTGAGGGTGATGGGGAGGGGTGTCTACATTCTGAAGGACCCATTAGTTCACAATAAGGATTGCTGGCTTTGCAACGGTTGTGATGCTCAAATGTGTGCTTTGTGAGTGAAGGACTCAGTAGTAGGACACACACTGCGGTTGTTGAGAGGGGTTACATGTGATGATCAGTGAGATGGGGATGACGACACACACATTTCAACAGTCCCACATACATGTGAAAAATAGAAAAACAGCTTGATGTTAACAACCCTGCTTTACATTCTTCTCTCTCGACACCTGGTCCATTGCTGTGTGAAGTACGCATGCTTGGATTGTCGATTTTAATTTAATGTGGCAGCTGCAGCCCTCGGCCCAATTCAAGAAACGTCTGGGAGAATTGATTTGGAGTAGAGAGTTTATATCCTTTCATACCCACTATCGTATTCCATGGGACGCTAGCACGATGTACAGCATGTACTTAGATACATTACATGGTCATACATGTAATGTAAGGATCAACAGATCACCCTTTTGGAACATTTTACTGAGTCACTCCTGTCCTGTCAAATAATCAAGCATGATGCAGATTATACAACTGAAACCTTAGAAACACAGCGGCATCAGAGGTAAACACAACTCTAATGTAAAGTTCCAAGAGTTATAGATATTCGTAGCCCGAGTAGAGCGAAGAGGGTCAAGACTCTGAGACTGAAGAAGTATTCTCGATAAGTAGAAAATAATTAAGTAGGGTTGTCCAAGACCAAAGAAATTCTTAGATGACTAACACTTATACGATTTAGTCGATTAACAGATTAGTTGATTTAATGTAAACTTGACTTTGTCCACAAAGAATCACACAAGAGCACCTTGTGTTTACTCGAGATGTGCTCATACGTGTCTTAGAAATAACTTATTATGAGAAAAGCATAAAACTTAAGAAATCAACCTCAGAATTCTTAGTCGACTAAGATCAAAACAACCGATAAGAGTTTACCGCCTTAGAATTAGACGCGTGAGATAGCTGTGGGAATGTGTACGCTCGTATATATACGATGAGTTTTGCACCCCAGCTTGTGTGTGGGCGCATGTGTGTTCTTTCATGTGAGGTGTAAAGTTTGCGGTTCAGAGTCATTACGAGACATGACAGACAGACTGTTCATTAGAGAGATATGGGAAGAGAGAGAGAAGAAAATAGAAACAGAGAATAAGGAAAACAAAAGAGTAAAGAAATGGAAATTAATAAAAAAAAAAGTTTGGTGTTGAAGAGAGGGAGGGAGAGAAAGTCGAAGAGTGCAAATAAATAAAAGTTGTGACATGAAGGGAAAGAGGGAAAGAAACCAGAGTTGTTAGCAGCAGCACGGTGGGTGGTTGTGGAGGATGGAGCACACACCACACACCCTTAGTGAGTGATGCATGCTAGCCGGTCGGAGCCCGGTGGCTAGAGCTAGCCTTTATTGGTTATGCAGCTGGTTTGATGTGGAGCCCACACACAGCGACAGGATGACAGACACACTGTAACACACACACACCACAGAGAGAGGGGGGGCTGTATGTGTGGGGGCGTGGGAAGGGGGTGTGTTGAGTTGCTGCTATACGTGTGTCGGTACGGGAAAACTGAGATGGTACATCTGTGTGTGGAGGCTTGAAGAGAGACTGACTGTGTGTGAACGTAGAGTGGGCTGCAAGTTGTGTGGGAGAGTGTG
Source organism: Leptoclinus maculatus (assembly GCA_032191485.1). NCBI lineage: Eukaryota > Metazoa > Chordata > Actinopteri > Perciformes > Stichaeidae > Leptoclinus > Leptoclinus maculatus. The sequence continues at coordinate 4,575,076 of JAVDOI010000020.1, read as the reverse complement.
TGTAAGTGTGCGTGGCTGGATGGCTGATACCTGTACACCTGTGTGTGTGTGTGTGTGTGTGTGTGTGTGTGTGTAGGGAGGGTAACGTTTGCCTACGAGTCTATATGTGTGCAGATGTAAGAAACAATGACTGTGTGTGTGTGTGTGTGTGTGTGTGTGTGTGTGTGTGTGTGTGTGTGTGTGTGTGTGTGTGTGTGTATGAAATGATTTGAGAGATTAGAAACAGTGCAGACGGAGTGAGAATGTAAGAAAAACAAGACCAAGAGATGAAAGACGTGACATGGCTTTGTAGAGTACAACAAAAGGAAAAGAAAGAAAGAAAGAAAGAAAGTGTATACAGAGGTGTGATAGTGTTGAAAAAAAAAACAATCAAAAAGGAGAAATGAATGACTGACCCCTAATGATTGAGATGAAAAAGAAAGAGTAGAGAAAGAAGGAGGGGAAGGATGGAGAGAGTAACGGAGAGTGTGGAGTGTCTGGCCGTGTCCCAGCTTTGTCTTTGGTCTCAGGGGAGGGAGGCTGGCAGAGGCAGGCAGGCTGGCTGCTCTGGCTCAGAGCCAGGACACACACTGTGCCACGCTGCCCAGGAAAAGCCTCGGTCTGAGGGGGACAGGGAGTTGAGGGGGGTTGGGGGAGAGACCCAAAGTCCAGCCTCCCCCCCCTCCCCCCCAAGGCACTTCAACAGACCCCGGGGGACCCATTGTGCCCACTGCTCAACCACTTGACACATCTGGTCCCCTCAGCCTGGTGCAGACTCGTTCACCTTGGCACGGTGCTCTGGCTGTGGGGTAACAAACCATGTCTGCGGTCTAACCTGAGCCGGAGTGGCCCGGAGACCATTATACAGACTCAGGAGTAAATACTGGGACTGAAAGGAACTTCGCTTCTGCCACCGGATCTACGGCACAATATCACGATTGAAAGCTTTGAATTATGGGTGATTACTGGCTGCCAAGCAGGGCAATGTCCAGGAAATGTTGTAAACAAACACAGTTATGTCCATGTTAGTAAAACAAAACAAATTCAAATGACTTCTTTTATCCGACCAACAGCTCAAAACAAAAAGGATTATTCAATTTACCCTCATAAAAGAGAGGAGGGCTAGCATGTGCAGGTGTGTGTTTCTATTACGGTTCTGTGATCATCGGTGTGCACTAATTGGGTATTTTACTGCTTTCAACTCAGCAAAGGAGATGTGATCAACCCAGTTGTGAACACCTCCTGCGTCTAAGAATTATGCTGCTCAACCGGTCAACAAGTCAAACCACCTCAAGGCACGGCAGGAAACTGGGCCAAGTTTTCCAAACTACACGATTATAAAAAAAAAAAGGGAAAGGCAAAAGTCTCTGAATCAAAGCCAGGAAATATTCTGACTGGTATCCGTTCAGCAGCTGCAGCAGAGGCCTTGAAAGATCAGACTTCAGTTGAAAGTGACTTGAGAGAAGAAAGCAACTGCAGCATGCAGCCCAGAGCGGCTCACTAATGAACACGGCTTCTCCATCACGTGCTGTGACTGATTAAAACCCAATGAAACCTCCCTCATATCGCTCTCTCTCTGTCTTCAGATTAAAGCCATACACCGCTTTACCTTCTCTTTCCTGTCTTTACAATCCTTCCAAAAACAGACAAACTATAGTTTCCTCCACTCAAACCACGCTGACAAGATTTATTATTTGGTTTGAACACACAATAGTATACAACAACACTAAAATCACATGAAAACATGCCTGTTTTCTCCTGTTTAACTTTGTTTCCACCTCTCCACTTCCTTTTTCTCCCTCCCTCGTCCTTACTCCAGCCCATGCATCTGTGTTGAGTACATGTGCTGTGTGGACATTGGGGTGTGTGTTAGAGCAGAGAGCAGCCCGAGGGCACAGAGCTCACCAAACTCCATTTTCCAGCTGCCTGGACAAGCCAATCAAGCCTCGAACCTCAGAGCCTGTTTCTGAAGGATGGGCGAGGACGTTTGCCACAGCGACGCTGCATTGGGATGACATCACTGATAAAAGGAAGACAATAAGCCTTTCCAATGTGTGCTTGTTGGTATATAAATATATTTGGGCACAGGGTGGAGACTGTGTGTGTGTGTGTGTGTGTGTGTGTGTGTGTATTCACCCATATCCAGTGTCTACAAAAATGACCTCTGTGTTGAATGTACAATTACTATAGCTCGAGTTACAAGCAGCCCTTCCTCTCTCTGTCTTTCGCTGTCGAGCTATAAGGTTACCACTGGCTCCAGACAGTGAGGCTAATACTCCTCCTCCCTCTCACCTGACCGGAGGAAAGAAGGGAGGCAGGGAGAGAGAGAGAGAGCGGGACCGGCTACAACGATGAGGGAGCAGCAGAGACAGGAAGGGGCACGAGAAAGACACGGGAGGGAGGGGTGGAGGAGGAGACGCACACAGACAGGCAGAGATGTATAGAGAGGAAGAAAGAGACGTGAGGATCAGTGATTGTTTTGTCCACCTGCGAGATTGCCATGAGGAGAATGGACAGGAGATACAGACGCTGCACACACACACACACACACACACACACAAGGAGACATGAGATCTCGGGCAGCCACAGCAGTCAATAGACGGAAACCTAAGATGGCGGAAGATGGGGGGGCCCATGACCCCTCCCTGCTTGTCCCCCTCCTCTCTTAATCAAACTATGCTAGGGGCCCCATCAGGGTCATTCACACACACAAACACAAAAAGACACACACACACACACACCCCTGACCCTGCCCTTCCCCCAAACGAGCCACTTATTGATGAGGTCACTGGCCGAGAGGTCAAATCCCAGTGACGGAGAGAGAGAGATGGCGTATTGGGAGACAAAAGGAGAGAAGACACTGCGAAAGCTGGTTCTATGAACCATCTAGTCAAGTTTAAAACAAAACATTTGTCATTACACAGAAAGCAAAACGTGGTTCCACATACACATCGGCTATAAAGTGCATATACTGGCTTTCTAGATGTAAAGTAAACAACCTGATCTTTCAAATACAGAGCAGTGTTGAACAGAAGCTGACAAACACCTGCTGCTTCCTACTGGATTTCTCAGACACCTTAACCCCGCTTTAAGTGGTTCAACACTACAGCGCCCACTTCCTTTAACTAGAATCTAGTGCTGTTTGTGTGTCTTTTGGCCCAGTGTCTCCATCAACATGTATTTCAGTGTGACATGTGAGTGATTACAAGAAACAGCAGAGGAAACTTCGAGCGGATGAGAAGCTTGTTTCGTCTTCCTGTCTCATTGGAACAGTTACATTGTCTGTCTGTGTCTCTCTCACACTCACACACACACACACACACACACACACACACACACACACACACACACACACACACACACACGTTCGGAGCGATTCGGTGCCACTGGTCAAGCCTGCATTAGCAGTTTATCTGAATTGGTCGGCTCATCTAACTGGGATAGAACAGGGGTCAGACACTGCAAGGTGTCAATACATGTCATAATTCTAACTTTTAAAAGACATTTAATTGACCTGTTGGAGAGGGGGAGGGAGGGGGGGGAGGGAGGGAGGGAGAGAGAGAGAGAGAGAGAGAGAGAGAGAGAGAGAGAGCACTGTGAGTGTGGAAGAGAGTTTGAGCAAAGAGGCTGAAGTGAAAGTGAAACTTAACTAAATTTGGTAATAATGTACTGTAATTTCAGAACACTGCAAATTAGACTGCATGCTAATGGGGACAACCTGTGATAGTCATCCACGTCCAGTGCTTTAAGTGGAGAAGAATATATAAAAGCTCCAGAACAGCGAAGGATGATTTGTTTTCCTCAACAGTCCAACTGAGTTCTCTTCTGTTTGCGTCGGTTGCAGTGTTTTGATCAAATGTGGTCGGCTGTGGAAATAAGGTGTATTGTTGACTTTGGTACTTACGGTCCTATGTTTCACATTTCAACAGCTCAGACTTATTGACTTTGTTTGTTGTCTCATTCGTGTGCAGTTAAACCCAAAGCAAAATAGAATACATAGAGAGAGTGCAGGTGATGGATAGAAAAGTAATCTTCTCCTTCCTTTATCTCCCTCTAGCTCCCTCTCTTCTCTCTTCAAAGACAGCATTATCTTAAACTGCATAATCATCTCCTCTCTCTCTCTCCTTTGCTTTCATCTTTCTCCTCCCCCCTCTCCTCCCCCTCAGCGTCTCTGACATCAAACTTGTACTTCTTCTTCATCACTCCTCTCTCTGTGGAGGGGCAGTCAGCAGTGATCAGAGGGATGATAAACTGTCACTATGCTGCATGGAAACGACACACAAAACAGTGGAGGTGGAAAGAAGTGCAGAGTGGTGAGGGGGAACTTTTCTGTGTAAACGGAGAAATATTGGCAGTCACGGTGTGTTCTGTTAATCACCATGACACCTGCTCCACACTCACACTCAGTCCATCTGAATCTTTCTGAAATGGCATCATCCAAAGTCTCCCCGTCACCACCTATCACAGGCATTTCAATACATGCAGACGTAGCTGCTTACATGCACCCAGCAGTGCTCTGAAGAGCATCAAACACACGAGCCAAGCACGCGCACGTGGCGATGCGGCGATGCAAACTTGGTATGTCTGATTCCCACGGATGCTCGCTTTCATTTGAACACTTTCCTCTCTTTCTCTTGCTCACAGTTCTTTCTTCTTACCTCTTCTCGGCTGTCTCTCTTTGCCGGAGTGTACGGCGAGCAGAGAGAGAGAGAGAAGGAAAAAGAAAATAAGAGGAAAAAGGGGGAAAGAGAGACTGGGCTTCACCACTCCGATGCTTTTCGGCTCTTCTATTTCTGAGCCGAGTGTGTGTGTGTGTGTGTGTGTGTGTGTGTAAATATGCCTGTTTCTGTTACTTCTATTTTTAAACCACTGCACAGAGGCGGACTGCTTGATTCTCTTCCAGCATGTCCCAAAGTGTAATGTTTTCCATTGTTACAGAGGTGGAAAACATGTGCACACGCGTGCGAGCGTGTTCGTGTGCACACACACCTACGTTTCCTAAAGCGTGCCCTAAATGCTCTCATTCCTGGTTCTTTTTGATCTGTGTTCCCATTTGAAGTGCAACCTGTCATGTTAGTGCCATTTCAATACTTTGTGCACAGACGAAACACACTCACTCACACACACACACACACACACACACACACACACACACACACACACACACACACACACACACACACACACACACACACACACACACACACACACACACACACACACACACACACACACACACACACACACACACACACACACACACACACTACCAATAAGAGGACCATAGCGATAACCCAAATGAAACCAGTGGGAGAGCATAGAGCCAGCTGGGGCTCTTGTGTTTGATCTCATCTTTACACACACACACACAAACACACACACACACAAATGATAATGCCTGTAATTGCTTTGTTTTCACATGTGAGTGAGTGCCTCCCTCTCTCCCTTTTCTCCCTCCATCTCGCATTCTGAATAATTGATTGTGGGGATTATTATGAATGAATGATCGGGGGGCTATGGGACGGCCATGGTGTGTGTGTGTGTTATGTCATCTGAAAGGCAGTCTTGCTCCATTAGCAGAGTTTGATTCATAAGTAAGAAGCCTCACTTCAGTGATTCCCCTGGCTACCATTGGCACAATAGATCCATTACACACACACACACACACACACACACACAAGAAAAAAAGGCAAGGAATGACAGCGGAAGGAGACACATTTTTTGCCCGTGAGAGAGAAAGCTGAACAAAGAGAGGATGAGAGCCAGGAAACAGGAAGTGTGGAAGGAGGAAATGAGAAGAGGAAGGAAACAGGAGGGGGAGAGACTGAAAAATGTGTAGAAAGAGCGGATGCTTTGTTTCTGCTTCTGTCCACTTGTGGGCTGACGTACAATATTCCTGCCTTTCCAAAAAACGAACAAAAAAGGTCATTGTTTGTGCTGCTGCTGCCTCTTGACAAAGCTGCATCATTGACTATCACTGAGTAGAACATAACTCAGTACAACTCTCAGCTCTCCTTATTCATAGAGCTTGACCGGGATATTAAACTCCGCTTGCACAGCCTGGAGACCGACATGCACAAATCAAACGCTCCACGACTAAAGTCAGACAGTCGATAACTCATCCAGCAACTTTGTCATCATGAATAATTGATGACGACTCTTTGTGACTGACGCTAACCCACAATCTTATGAGTGGATGCAAATGCAATAGCTCAGCCTACTCCTTTGCCGATGAGTGTCATTAACACACATAATGGCACTGGAGTCAAACAAAGTGACAGATCCGACCCAGGCTGCAGTCATTTGGTTTTATGTTCAAGAGGTGGGAAATTAAACAGCGAGAGACTCGTGTCCGAATCAAATATACGACACTCTCTTATCCTTAAACCCGTAATTCAAGAAAGGAAAATCAATATTAGAAATAACGAAAACTACAAAACCACCTTATAGTCATGGCTTTAGTACACCACTAACGTACTGTATATGTACATCAGTAAAGCTGTTGTCCAGGTCACATGGAGGTACAGTAAAAACCTGAGAAAGCAACAAAGACCGTTATCTTCACCTTGGCTGAAGCACACAGAGCCAATGCATTATGGGAACCATCAGCAACGAGTTGAGACGCGTCATTGACATCACGTTACTTGAGACTAGCCATCCTGTTCTGTATCCACTAACACATCCTGGGGACTCACAATTAACATTTTTCTGCATGATTTCTTATTTTGAATATTTCACATTGTGTTTTGTGTGTATTTATTGTCATCATATGTGATTACTTCTTCTTATTGTAATGCAACTTACCCTGTTTTTTTTATTACATTATTGTTTACGACATCGACAAAACTTTGAATCAGCAATTGTGTTCAGCAGGGTACAGATATATGGTGTTCAGTTATTAGTGGTAATGACCCAGCAGCTGGGTATGGGGCACTGAGAGGGTGGAGGGGGTTCAGCCCTACGTGACGCCAGGCGTGTACCCAATGCTACCTGGCTCGCATTCAAACACACCCCACTTCAGCTAGAGAGCCCCAAGTCCCTGGAGAGCTCCCCGACATGAACCCAAAGGCCCTGAACACACACAAACACATACTAGCCCTTCACGCTCTGCAAAGACCAGGAAGATACAAACACTGAGAGGTAAAGACAGCACGAGTGCACATGAGAGCACAAGCACACAAAGAAATAACTAAGCATGAACGAGAACACACAAAGGCAACGATAGCCCCACACAAACAAAAGCCCAGACACATGCACAAACACACAATAAGATAAACAAACAAGACACAAACATGCAAACTTCCATGCATGCAGGCCAACACACACACACACACACACACACACACACACACACACACACACACACACACACACACACACACACTCCACTTTGTGTGCAGGGCTTCTTTAGATATGGCCCCAGCCCCACACAACAAGCTGCATGAAATATTCAGTGAATTTTTCAACATGTGCTCTTTCCCCTTTCGCACGTGTAGAAGTGAAAAAAAGATGTCGGGGGAGAGCGATGGGGAGACAGGAAGGAGGGGGAGAAGGAGTCAATGAGGGCAAAGGCAGAGTGAGCAGCAAGAGAGAACGGACGAGCAAGAGAGACTGACTGGGGGATGCAGAGAGAGAGAGAGAGAGAGAGAGATGAGGGAGAGAGAGACAGAGGGAGATGGAGATGAGGGAGAGAGAGACAGAGGGAGAGAGAAGAGGGAGAGAGAGACAGAGAAGAGGGAGAGAGAGAGAAGAGGGAGAGAGAGAGACAGAGATGAGGGAGAGAGAGAGAGAAGAGGGAGAGAGAGAAAGAGAAGAGGGAGAAAAAAACCCAGCTGACTCTGTTCCAAGCTACTCCCCTTAGCAACAGCCCTGGCTCAGCCTGCGTCCCATTGGCCAGCTGACAGCATGCATCACAATCCCATGCATGGCTCCACAGCCAATCAGGGGTTTCCTTGCAACTCTGCATTTTGGATTTAATTTTCACCATGGCAACACAACCCTGCTCGTGGCCCTGGGATGTGGCCTGTGCAGTGTGTGTACACGTACACACACATACACACACACACCCGACTGTATATACACAGTACAAAGTTTATCAACCCTTGATGAGCTCAGGTCAAAGCATTTCCTCTGCAAGCACATGAGACATAAACAAAACTCACATGGTAGAAAAGCTAACTGTGCTGCATCTCCACACCTGTGAATGTTTAAGTGCCAAAGTGACACAGAGAGTGAGGAACACGAGAGCTGGAAAAAGAGTTCATCCTGCACAGACGACCCAGGAAATGCGTTGATCAGTGCCCAGCGACACTCCTAATGAGGAGAAGAAACACACGGTCACACTCTAGATGTCTCCCTGTCAGTCGGCATCCTCACATTAAAGTAAACCATCCTCTTAGTCCCGCCTCACGTTCACTCTCAAGGTTGGAAGCGTCAATCTGAGTTCACACATGTACAGTTACTCTGTAGATGTTCTGGCAATTACTATGTTGGTGTCACGTTTGAAAAGTTGTTTTTCTGTAAAAAGCTGTTGAAAATGAATGCGGGGTAAGATGTTCATTTTGATCAGCGATAGACTGGCTGGGACTGATGTTCTAAGTAGGTGGGAATTGAACCATGTACGTTATTTCGTGTCAAGCCTTGACGGAGGCCCACACCGCTGTCATATTTGAGAAAATATTCTGGTTTTGATTTATAAATCGTAAGTCAGTTTTGAAATTCGTAGTTTTTTAGAAGGGTGGATTTACACCTCCATCTTGTTGCCCTATTTTTGATATTCCCATAATTAAACGTATATGACTGGGTTGTGATTAGATACATGTCTGGGCAATAATTCTATTGAGTGTCCCAAAGGCAGCAAACCAGAGGATATAAGAATTTAATATATTCGAGAGACAGTTTTATGTCTTGTTGACAAGACGGTATCGTCTTTAGCAGATGGATTATGCGCCCTCTTAAAAAAAACAGTTACGTTTAAGTCTGTTATAAAGAGATTTAAGGCTTTGGACGCAGATTCTTGAGAGCTTGATAGAGCTGAATAAGATTTATTGAGGCTATAGTTTCATATCTGAACCAACATATAGTTGGTAGTCACTTAACAGGTAATTGAGGGAAAATGAATATGACTATAATTGGGTCATACAGGCTAATGAACGCAACTTTTTTGCCCTGAATGGAGGTTCAGCAAAAAGCTCGACGTCCTTCATTTTCATAGCCAATCTATTCAAGAAATACATAAATGTTACGTCTCATTCATATCATAACTCCTTTTGTACAAGCACCATAAACTGTTGCCACAACAGGTTTATAAGAACATTTAGTTAGGTTTGAGATGAATGTCCTGAAACAGCTCATTATCTATCTTCTTTCTGCTTCAAAAATAGAAAACCTTTGAACGCTTGTAGAGAGACTTTGGTCCTGGCATTACATAATACAAAAAGTGAAATTTTCCAATTCATCTGTGTTGCTAATATTCCCCTGGATCTGTTGACGTGAGTTGGTTGTGGAGTCCTGAATTAACCCCCTCCGATTCAACCCCTTACCGTGTAACGTCTGTGAGTGCCACCAAGCACCAACACATTAGGAAGGCAGAGCAGTTACCATAGACAATCATATCAAAGGAACAAAAGCATCAGGTCAAACCAATTTATATATAAATATATCTATATATATATAAATATATGTAACTAGAAATGTGCACTTAGTAGAGTGCAGATCTCCACCAGGTGAGTCTCCCTCTCCCCTCTCAAACAAAGAGAAGTTAGCTTGATACTTGTATTTCCCTGTTCTGTTCTGTTGCTGGACACTACCAACTAATTACACGAGAGCTTAAAGTTTAAAGCTTTTTTACTTAACAAATAGATTAACAGATTAACAATCTGTCAGCAGCACAGCTACAAAGAGACACATACAGTGAGTACTGAAGGGACTACTGAAGATAAATGGATGGATGAAAACTAAAAGAATTCAACAGCTTGAACTCCAGATCAAGTAATAAGAAGTTGCATGATGAACACGCATCTTCTGTTCAAATATTCAGGATAACTGGTAGTCTTAGTACATTTGTGTAAGTGGAGATAATCTTTCTTGTGCTTGTACAGTATGTCCCCGTTCTTATGAATATGAGCTGTCATAATCAGAGCTCATTATTAGCTGAAGGGCTACAGCAGTCTACATAGGAGGTGTCTGTTCAGCCCACTATAATCCATAACACACTAATAACTGCTCAAGGGATTTCTGTGTCACAGGAGAAACTAGATTTGTGGGATGAATCTTTAACTTCATACATTTCAAACACGCATGCAGGCAGGCAGGGTAGCTAGCTATGTCCTCTTTGTTCTCTCAGTGAGATTTATAAAAGGGTGTGAGAGAGGGAGGGAGAGTATCAACCGATATAAAGACAAGACGAGAGAGATCGAGGGGGGCAGACTGAGAGATGTAGAGAGACAGGCCGGCTCCTCAACACTAAGCAGGAGGAGAGACAATGAATCGCTGCTCCTCTACAAACAGACACATGATGAATAGGTCTGCTGCATAACCCCACAGCGTGTACGGGTTCTTTGAGAGTGTGTGTGTGTGTGTGTGTAACTACAGAAGCGATCCTTCTGGGCCATTGTGGCAATGACCAAACCAGAGGTTGATATCCAGTATCACCTTCCCCTCCCACAAAACAAAACACAGCCAACAGCTCCAAAAACAGCGTTCGGGGGTCAGCTGTCAAACTGACAGCAGGTAATTAAAAGTAATAGCAGAGCCTCCCATTGGGTTTGACGATAGGCGATGTATGCATCCCACCAACAGCAATTAGTCAACCAATTACCTCGGGGCCTAATTATAACGGCGGCCCATAGGAAGGCTTTGGGAGGGACAATAATGGGCTCTTATGGTAGCCTGTGTTTATCTAAGTGATCAATGATTAGCATGATCAGTGGGAAAAGGTCAGCACCTCACATGAAAGGCTGGCTGCCTAATTGACATTTCTTCTTTGCTGCGGTTAATTGGTACAACAGCAGCAAAGTGCTGTTTTTCTTATTAACGGTTTGTAAAAGTACATATTAGGATGCCCCGTTGGGTGTAATGAATTTAAAGACCGACTTGCCATACATTCCTTGAGACTGAAGTCACATTTTTCTGAAATGTGAACAATGAAGCTGTGTATTTTTATCACCTTTGTTCCCCACTTTATTCACTCAAACACTGCTAATGGAGCCTTCCTGGTTTTGGGCGGGCAGCCTTTGTGTTATCGCTATAATATATACGATACGTGTGACTGGTGGAGCTTTATTGGCACACGCTTGTGATGATAACGACATAGCATTAGTTGGAAATTCAATGTACTTTATTTTGACTTGATTCAATTAAATCTTAAAGGGGTCCTTCAATGGCTGTGCGTATGCATGCTGCAGCGCTCAGCGGCAGAAGCTCCCCTAATCGAGTTAGCTGTGATAACAAAGATGGCAGCTGGCTTTCCAGGAATATACTCTCCTACTGAGCATGCAAGTGGATTTCACACATACATGCACATACACACGCAAATGCACCAGTGTGACCTATCTTTGTGTTTCCTGGGTTTTAAAAATGCATGTGAGGTGCTGTGGGTCTTTGGACAGTAAATGCAAAAGGCTTGTACGCATACTGAGACGAGCTTATTAACACATCCATCTGTACGCTCACGCGTCTTGTTACACTCTAACTCACTCACACATTACACATGTGTTTACACGTGTCACTCTTTCTGTATACAGATGTGTGTGTGTGTGTGTGTGTGATGTTCATCTACTTGCAGCTCTGTGAGACATCTAGGTAGGTCAGTAGGTGAATGAGTCTGGTCTGGTTAACTATGCATGCACTAACTTTAAAGCCCTCTTAGCCACATAATGGCCCTGAACTGTCTGACCTGTGCCAAAGGGAGGAGTTGTGCTCATCGGTTATGAATATGTTTGTATTGGTGCCACATCATTTTAGATACAGCGCTCAGAACAGCTGATACCTGATGTCTGACTTCTAGATCTCAGGTATTTTTTTACAGTCAGCAAAAAAACAACAACTAATAGAATGAAGGCAGTCTACAGAGGGATTGGAGATCACATTAACAGCAGTTGCTCCGGCAGAATGAACCCACTTTTCTCTCACTATGCCTTTTTTAAATAGTGGGGAGTTAGTTCTACGAACACAGTCAGGTATCTGTAATGCTCTATATCGCCCCCTATTTGTCCTCCTTGTGACAAAAAATCATGATGGCGCATCACTAGTATATTTCTGTTCAGATGTATGTGAAAGGGGAACAAAAGGACCGTGACAACACTTCAGCAAGGCCAATGCACAGCCTTCACCCGATGTGCAAAGTAAGAGCAGGTCAAGATAAAAGGCTTCAAGCTCCAGATTCACATCTGTCTGTAGGATCCCTCACTTCTTGCTCCTGTCCCTCACTTTTTTACTCCTCTGCAGCCTCCCTCTCCTCTCTCCCTTTGCTGGCCTCTCACACACAAAGGCAGGGGGAGGCAGAGGTGGAGGAGGAGGGAGGGGGGTAGAAGGCACAAAGGGCTGGGAGCTGTGGGCTTGCCCTGGGGAGAGGGAGGGTGAGAGGGTGGATGGGGTGGGGGTAACAAGGGGTCAAAGGGGGGGCCGGGGGGGTAGAAGGCTGGGGGTAGGGGAGAAACCTGAGAGTCAGAAAGCCAGAACAGGAGCTGGGGGAGAAAGAGGGGAGCAATGGTGGGAAGGGAGGGGTCCAAGGGTGAGAGAGCACAACATAAGACAGCCTATAGCAGCAGATTTGTTTTGTTTCCACTTTGAGGGGGGGGGGGGGGTCGGCAGGGGATTTATTCAAGAAAGGGATTTAGTTTGGGAAATGCACATCCACTATCTACCAGAGCCTGTGTAAGCGTTTCAGACACATCTCTTTTGTTCGGCAGATAGTGTTCACGTCTGGTGCTCAGTTCCTTACACAGAGCAGCAGCAACAACTGCACCGACATGTTCAACATCAATTTAGTCTACAGTGGAGGGCAATTTAAATTAAAAGAAGATCACTCTGTGGGTGCGTATTTGTAGATGACTCTACTAGATTAGGAGTTTTTTTTTGAGTGTGATCTTTAAGCTGCAGTTTGTATGCGTCTTGTTTTTCTCTCTGCAATGTTCTTCGGAGTACAAAACATGCCAAATATGTCTACACTATGAATCTAATTAAACGGTTTCCTCATATGTCACAATACAAATGAGAATTTCTCTGAAAGACTTGGGGAGCTGGCATTACAAATGAACATTTAAAAGCAACATCCCTGCCGATACCTTCTACAGATGTTTTATACCAATGCACCCCTTAGACATCCCCCCCCCCCACACACCATATTCCCTCCACTTGAATGACCACAAACTCACACTAATCTTGCACCATCTGACGTCCCCTAACTGCCTCCAAACCGCTGTGGGGCCCTGAGACACAGGTGCACCCGTCAACACTGAATCACTTCATAGTAATAGAGGCCCAAGTAGAAACATAGCTACACTATTAAAACACAGCTACGCACACACACACACACACACACACACACACACACTGGTGGATGTGCCAACAACACACATACGCACCTCACAAACACATACACACAAATACACAGCATACCAACAGAGGCCTGTGACAGTTGAATAGCGCAGGCCTAACAACAAGCACAGCAGAGGACAGGCGGCATGTAGGGCACACACACACACACACACACACACACACACACACACACACACACACACACACACACACACACACACACACACACACACACACACACACACACACACACACACACACACACACACACACACACACACACAATGCCCTCTTTTGCAGGAAAGTTATGTAACCAGAGAGGAAGAGGGGCTCTCTTTCTGCACCCATTCCTTTTATATTGAGCTCTATCTGTTCTTCCATTCTGTAGTTTTATTCAGTGGCAGTTTTCTTTACGTGGACTCAGCATTTCTTGAATGAGATTCTTTTTCTTTGCCAGCGGTTGTGTTAATGCATTATAAGCCCTTTGATGGCATACATTGGACTGTTAAAAAGCTTTGATGGAAAATGTGGTAATAACGCCCTCACAGACCTCCAGGAGGTGGATGATGTCAGCTCCACCTCTTCTCCTTCCCTCCCTACGCCACTCCTCCCTCGATGACATCGCCGATGATGACAGAAGAGGAGGAGGATGATGATGAAGAGGAGTCTCTCCCCCTCCCTCTGCTTCCTGTCCTCCTCCTCACCCACTGCTTCCTGCCGTCCTCCCCCCCGGGCATCCTGAGTCAGCTCTCACCACCTCTCTTCCTGACTCTCTCTCTCTCTCTCTCTTCATATCCTCCTTCAAATCTGTTCTCATTTAAACCAAAAGCAATGTTCTTTCTTTTTCTCTCATGCCCTTCATTCTCAGGGTCTCAAACGATTTTACACTTGATTGTATTCAACATCAGGGAACAGCGGCAGACGATAACTGGAATAGCAACACTTTGTTATCACTGCTGTGACTAAATGAAAATGAACATTCAAAAGATAAATAACAAAAACATTCTTAGAACGGTGAAAACACCACTCCATGTTCTGAAAGCATAAATCCTTTTCTATGCTGCCTCCACGGGGTGTGTGGCACATGTGGATGGCACATGGATTGGAGCATTCAGAAGAAAGAAAAGGAGGAGGAGGAGGAGGAGGAGGAGGAGGAGGAGGAGGAGGATGTAGACAAAGCAGATGGGATAAACAGATGCCAAATCCTAATGTCCTGTCCTGTCCTGTCCTGTCCTCCGCCCTGAACACTCGCAAACTGTCACCTGCGTGTATAAAAGGTGGCACAATGCAAACTGGACAATGGGTCAACAGCAAATGTAATGTTGCGTCAAATCCGATTTTTAGAAAATCATGTATTTTTGGGTTTATGAAGGCTTTCTGTGTCATCCAACCGTTTCCAAATTAAATGTGTGGGTTGCTCCCCATATCAACACCTGCGGGACAGTGTGCTCACTGTAGTCTATGGACTCCTACTGCTCTGCAAAGCAAAGCTTTCCAGCTGAACATAGGTCACTCGTCTAGTGCGTCTTAAACAAGATCCCCGTCCAAACAAGCCGTCTGACAAAACTAGTCCCAGGTGCAGCATATGAAATTATTTCACTTACAACCAGCCAATATCAAAACCCTGGCGTAGAGGGTGCTGCCAAGCTGTGCAAGTCAAGGACGGTGACATCATCAGGGCTCTAGATTTATTCGTGGTATTAAAGTACATTTTATGGAATCGTAACAACACCAGAGGGAATGTCACACAAAAAGGCTGTTAATCGGACTCACGTTTCAGGCTCATTATATGAGCAACGCATCGCACACACACACACACACACATATATCCACCAGGACACGGTAATGGACGAGAGCGTGCACACCTGTGTGTCTCGGAGACAGATGCGGGCTGATTGACGGCGCTGTCTCGCTGATTGATGCCAGCGCTCACAGTTACAGTTTTACTAGATAATGTCATTCAACGCACTCACTCAACGGATAATGTGTGACATCCACTACACAGCTTACTGCATGCTGTTTGTATAAGAGACCAGGACCAAGGAAGGGTCAAGACACTACAGTTTCAAAAAGATCACAAAACCAATAGAATATAAATATGTACCAACTGTCGTATGCAAAGCAGGGCTCCTTGATTTATTATGCTTACACTGTATCTGCATTGTAGAACCACGAATAGTATTGGACCAAAGAAAAGCTGGTAGATTTGTAACAGAAATGAAGACTGTCATGTAAAAGTAAATACAAGTGTGTGAGATGAGAAATATTACTTTCATTTTAACGGTTCATCTTTTTCCAACAGTCCTCCCTCTCTCCCTCCGTCTTTCTGCTCAGTGACATTCTTCCCCACAGACAAGCTTGCAGACAGACTGTGCTTTATATGTGTGTGTGTGTGTGTGTGTGTCCGTCTACAGGCATAATGGAGGGTGTCTACTTGGCTTTAAGCAGGATTGTGTGTATTATGTGCATGTGCATTTATGTTTGTAATGGATCTGATTCATGGCCAGCTGTAAAATGTATGTAATAAAGCTGAGCGGGCTAAGTGATGGAAAACCCCAGGTGTGTGAGGCTCGGCAGGGTCCTGGGAGACGCCGGCAGTAGTGTGTGTGTGTGTGTGTGTGTGTGTGTGTGTGAGTGTGTTTTTGTCCCTAAGAGAGATCAAAACAGTGAGTGAGAAAGGTGTGGGGGTGTTTGAGATGTGTGTCAGAGAGTGTTTAAGGACTGTGTGTGAAAATGAAACAGAGCTGGTGTTAGGTGCGTATGCGCCTAAATAAGGGTGTTGAATGGGTACAACTGAAGTGCGTGCGTGTGTGTGTGTGTGTGTGTGTGTGCGTGTCTCTGGCCCCAGTCCCAATCAATTTAGTAGCAGTGTTTAAAATGGCAACTCCTCTATGGAAACAGACAAAGAACTGAGCTACACTTTAAACATCTAAAGCTTCAATAGTCATGGATTGAATCCAACACTGCAGGGCCTTTATAGGAGGGGATGATACTTAAACAACAGGTTGCACAAAAGCAGAGTGGTAGCTGGACACCCATCACATCACAAATAGGAAAAATACAACAAATCAAACTGGTTCATGGCACACAATGTTTGGGCCGGCCAGCACCAATAGAAAATAGAAAGATTTTAGTGTGGCTGTCAGTAGGAAATCATTAGTCTCAATTACAGAGGTAGCCTCTAACCCCCTGAATAAAACACACCTTAGGACTCAACGCTTCTAAACCGGAGATTGAACTACACAGTATCAAGAGATTGTACATGAACATATTGTACCCATTTGCTGGATACATTAATACATCAGGCAAACATATCCTACTGGACAGACATAACAGGAATGACGGACATCCCAACAGGAATAAGTCACGCACATCCCTAGTGTCACTGCAGACAGGTCAGAGTCTGGGTAAAAGGTCAGAAGTCTTACCTGGACAGGTGGGTGCTTGAAGAGAAATGCAGGTGGCTCCCCTACAGAAAAGCACAGTATGTAAACAATGGGTCTGATATGGATCAGTCCAACTAGTCTGCTGCTATTTACTACCAGCTCAGCTGCAAGTCAGCTGTGGGGAAATACATTTAAATGTCATTGAATTGTTATGTTGACTCAGTAATAGAATATATGGCCATTTCATTAAAAACATCAATTATATTTCTGAGTAAAACTCTATGAATTCAATACTAGGTCTAATGTGGCAGGAATTGTAAATGATTTAGATAATTCACTTGGGGAAATATAAATAAAATCGTGTAAAAAAAAATCCATCGTACCATCACGAAGGAATGGCATCGTTCCCACACTGTGCAGTCCATCTTGACAGCCAGTATCGGCAATTTGACATTTGCCCATTCTTGACTACAGTAGGTGAGACATTTCACTCATGGCTTCAGTCAGGGGCTGGGGGTTCTTCAAACGAAGCACAGCAATGCTTAGCCATGGTCCTCACTCCTCTGGGGATGAGAAAGCAATACATATATACATATATATATATATCAAACCTTTGGAACAGAGATACAAATTAAATACAGTAATCAAGTTGAGAATCAACATCTGATAACACTCATCAATATGGAAAAGTACTCAGAGCAGACAGTGTATATATATGTATATATATATATATATATATATATAAATATATATATTTATTTATCTCTCTCTCGTCTGCTTTCATCATCCCTGCACTGTGAGAAATCAGCAGCTGTTCACCAAGGTCACACTCAGATTGGGGTTGGACTGCAAAAATGTCGCCATCTAGGGGCGAATTCGCACTCTTGCAATTTGTACGGTTCATGGAGCTCCGTACACTGATGCATACATGCAGTGGTGGGAAATCAGGGAAGTACTTGATACACTGCTTCAGCATGTAATTACTCCCATCATGATTGAGGAAGCGACTGGGCATGTATTCGGGAATAAACTAATTGCCCGTGCAATGTTTAAATGGCCATACAAATGAAATGTATTCATGCACATCATTGTGTGACTGTATAGCTAATACACAAACCAGATAATCAGAATGCCAGCAAACCATCCAATTGATCAATGGGTACTGTTTGGTAAACAGGTGTGTTTCTTATGGGCTCTATTGTTATGTGGACAACCAGTAAAGTGGGGTTTTCCTCATCGGACAAGAGGCACTGTAGATGTTCACTATACTGTAACTGTGTTGGCTACATTTCATAGTGGTGTGGCGGGAAACAATGTGTCGGAAAACGCTATTAACTCACGGGGAACTGCTTTGCAAATATGTAACGTTAATATTGATACAGTTCTGCAACACAGACCACGTGAGTTAATCGCATCAATGCGTATAATACGAGTGCAACTGTGCAGCATTAGCTTTGACTGGAGACATGTGGGCAGCATATCTTCAAATATGCCCAAACGTGAATTCAACCGCTTAGCTAGCTAGCGCATATTAGACCAGAATTACACGTACCTGGGCGGCGCCATTGCTTTCTATCCTACAATAAAATGTTGGCTGTTATATTAGCTTTACAGCTTTTGTATGTAGTGCAAGAACCTACGGTACATTAAAGCTAAATATGTTTAACTCAGTTGTTTTTGTTTTGTTTCGTCTTCCCGGAGCTGTCCACAATTAGTCTGAATTATTTGCAGCTGTGCGTTGCACTGCATTGTGGGACATCAACAGCACACCAACAAATCTAAAGGATTTACTTGTGCATCTATTCAGACATTTAAGTTGACTTAATTTGGTCACTTTTTAACGTGTGAACATAACCTACTCAAAACCCTCTTTAACAGAAATCTAAATCATGCAAAATGCACTTGCATTCTGCGTGAGTTTAAATTCACAAAAAACACATCTCCACCTGCTCCAGGACCACGTTAGTGACCCGGAAATGAGCAGACTGCCCCATTGATAGGTTATCATAAAGAGGATCAGTACTCATCAGTATCACCTTGTGAAGTGTAGCTGATGTCATTACTGGCTAGTTTTATTCAAATATCTAAAGGCTCTGACAGTGTGACATAGAAAGGCCTCGTATTTACAGTTCAAGCTCCTCCACTAGCGAAACAGCCCCCCTGTTAAAGGCCTGCATTTGAGCGAAACTTCTTCTTCTTTGGTTTTATAGTTCATTGGCGGGTTGGCAAACAACGAATTGGTGCATTACCGCCACTAACTGGTGTGGCGTGTGAATCAGGCTGTCTAGTACTAAGAGTTATTTCATTTAAATAAAAGAATAATAAAAAAGATGGGCTCATATTTTTTTAATATTTGTTAGTCTAACATACTGAATCATTTTGATAACTCTTCTTGAGTTCTTTTTGCAGAATATCTATTAGGCTACATCAACATGTAGGCCTACTTGTATCTTGCTGAGTTTTCAATTAGCTGCCTTCTTACTCCCTCGTACTTATTTGGCAAAACTGATCCCATACAGGTGTAGAAGTGGTCTAACCAATGCACTGTCCTGCATCGCCATCCAGTGGCCACATGTCCGAAGTGCAGGAGCAGCAAAGAGAGGGGTGGAGACGACAGAAGAAAAAAAAAGAAAAAGAAATTCTAGGAAAGAAAATTCAAACGCTCTTCCTGGAAATAGTAGAGAACCCGCCACAACTTCACCACATGACATTTCGGAAAGAAAATGCGACACTCCATTCGCCCAACAGCAGCGAGCCCGTATTTCATTCAATCCGCCGCTATTCTGCCCCCATCAGCAGCGAAATATCGCAGCCACACGTTGCACATCACACCCACCGACACGATCCATCGCCTTTTGTTGCATTTTCAAAAACACTATAACCGAGATCTACCCGAGGCGATTGCGACATCGCCAACTCCTGACCCACCTTCCCCGAAAACTACTCCTTCCTTACTGTAAAAGACGTGACATCACCAACATACGTTTTAATATGATTTGAGGCAAAACAGCTGTCAGCCACGCAGCAATAACTGCTGCAGTATTGAAACTTATCGGCGCTATTGTGTGCAAAGTTAACAGTTGTACTCACTACGTATTTCGCGATTATGTAACGCCATCAAATCACCACATTTTAAATGACGTTAACCTCATGTTTCCATACATGCATGGAGCTTATGCAACATCTCGAGTTTAACAGACTTATAATAATAATAATTGTCTCTACGGTGATACAGATTGTCTTGTATTTGAGCGGTGACGTTGATCGCGTCCTTTAGGATTTATTACAGGGTGAGGATACTGTAGTTCAGGTTGTTTTCAATGGAGTCTCATTGGTTCCCCAGTTGCAATTAGGTAACAGCGCATGTACAGCCTCACATGCCAGCGTGCGTGCCCGATAAGAGTCATATGCGTTATTATGCTTACCTTCCATGTGCAATCCAGAACGAGCCGTAACGTTACCGGGTTGACCCTCGCTGTTAAAACAGTGTAATAGTGGAAAATCTGCAAAACAGACCATCTTTTTTTTTTTCCCAGCCGCGGATGACGCAGCCCCCTAAAAACCCTCTCCCAAACAAAATTCAACCCATTCAACATCCATAACGCGTTTAGGTGCAAATGTCGACACGGGGAGCTCCCGTGCACGCAGATAGATCACAGCCCGGGCTGAGGAAAATGTTGATGTGTTCGCCCAAGACATGACGGATGGACTCATCACTGATCTTGCATCTCTGCACAGTCATATCGCCTTGCTAAATGATTGCACAGCTCGTTTCCTCCTGCGAAGACCCATCTGGTAAAAAATCGCCAGCTCCTGTAACCTCCAAGGCAGCGGAGGGAAACGATGGGCACGGATTCCCTAATCACCCCCCCCCCCAAAAAAAACCCAACTGATATCCGTTTCCTAGAGAGGGACCGATCCACCGCGATCAGAGCGGGCTGTCCTTAAAGAAATTGCGCAGTTTATATTCCATTGAAACGGAGACTCTTTCCCTTCTGTCCCCGGTGAAAGGCTCTTTCCCTCCCTCCTCCTCCCTCCCCTACTTCACTCTCTCCTTCTCTCTCTTCCCTTCGTGCAGGTTTATTTTCGGTGGAAGAGTTTTTGGACATTAACTGCCCCGCCTCCATAGTCACTGGCAAACACACTGTGCAAGTAGCCCAAATTCCATTATTAAGTACAATTCAATGGAAAACAAGTGGCCCCCGGGTTTCCCCCCTCATAACTATGAGGTACAAGAGTCAAGCTCTCCGTTGGAGGTAGTTACTGAGGGGACCGGGAGCCACTTGAGGAATCAGTTGTGCTTTGGAAAAGTCTTCTTATCTTTTTAGGTTCCTGTCAATTTCCAAGAAACCGCAAACTAGGGCATGTTGGGAAATTACAGCACAAGGCAAACCCATCAAGCCAGGAGCTCCCACACAGAGGCTCACTTGGCTCCTCAAGGTGCTTTAAGTGTTGTCAAGGGGTCCCGACAAACTGCAGATTGATTTCATTTCCCTGGTCATACAATCAATAGCAGACACTATAATCTGATTAGTCCTTTCCCCCATGCTTATCCTCTATTGTGACGGACAGCACACAACGGGTGTCTACAGGTCTGCAGAGAACCGTTTTCATAGGTCCTTGTTACATGAAAAGGTTTGGATTCCCTCATCACAGATATTCAATAAATGTCCACTAAACGTAGGGATTTTAGTTAAGAGCTGCTGTTTTCCGGTTACTGAGTGGACAAGCAGATGGAAGAAGTTGGCTTCCATTGCCCTCAAGAAATGAACATTTCTGCAGGCTGGGAGCATTTGAAAACCTCGGCTCCATCATGAAACATCCACTTTTAGAGGAGATACCGCGTCTCTTACAAAATGATAAACAATGCAAATGTTCACGTTTTTGAAACCATAGCAGCCACAACACTTTGGCTACTGTCCTCCTGTCCTGGAATACGCAAATCCAATTCAAATGTTAGACAGGAAGTTTAATTAGCAGCGCAGAACCAAATACATCTCAATGTTTCCACACCACATTTACAATCTAGTTCATTGCAGCTGCTTCATTAAGGTTGTTTTTCTCCTCCATAGAAAAGAAACACACCTCCCACGTCTGATATTATTGTTTCAACCAGGCCTGAGAATGAGCCAATTTGAATTTGAATTCAACATGTTGCTGTGAGTGCCCCCCCCCTCTGTCCCCACCCAACCAGAGACCACCAGTGTGTACACACACACACACACACACACACACACACACACACACACACACACACACACACACACACACACACACACACACACACACACACACAGAGAGACGTGGGTCTGATAAAGAGGCTCTTAAACCCTGAAGAAGTTCGTGTTCGTTCTTTCATGGGGACAATTCTTACGTCTGAATACAACCTTGAGCTCAGCTCAGCTCAGCTCCCCCCCCCCCCCCCCTCTCTCTGGTTCCCGTCTCTCATTACTGGACCATTCTTCTTCCCGGCTCACTTTCTCCAGGGTCCTTCTCTTGTTTTTCTCTCCCTCCCTGTTCAGGAGTTTGGGCTGAGTCCTTTCCAGTGGGGAAGTCCGGGCCGTCTCTCTCACAACGCTGACCGACTCCAAACGTCTTGTGTGTGAAGCTTCATTAGAATTCATTTGTTTGAATAGGTTCACGTCTCCTTCAGTCGCTGCCTCCCTCTGTCCTCTTTGTCAGCTTGGGGGAAATGTACATTAGCATAAAAGTATCCTTTACCTCACCTTGATTAACTACATTGTTTGTGTGTGTGTGTGTGTGTGTGTGTGTGTGTGTGTGTGTGTTCTTACTGTGTGAAAGTTTCTGTGCAAACCAAGGACAAATATAATTTTAACAAATTGAAAATATTAGTCTTTGGTTTAAGGATGTACAGCTACCAATGACGGCCTTTTGTACAAATAAAGATCGTAACTGATTTGTATTTCCAGGACTGTCTGGTCAATATAAATGTGATATATTATGTGCTTCATAAAAACAGTTTGAATTCAGTGTAATCCAAAACTAAAGTGCTCATTCCCTAAATGTGATTCATCACATAACTTGTACAGCCCATTAGTGTCTTCACACGATGTATAACAGCTCATTAGATTACTAAGGAATTCAATGAGCACAACAGACACTTGCACGACCAGACACTTGATCCAGATGTGGCAAAGAAGCAAATTTCCAGTAAAAAAAAAGTGGTAGACTATTCCCCCTGTGTATGTGTGTAAGTGTCTGTTTGAGCAGGGTTAAAGAGGGGTCGGCATGGAAAGACTGATGCAGGTCTGCGAAGAGACAGACAGACGAGAAAGGAGACAGAAATAAGAGGCGAGAGAGAGAGAGAGAGAGAGAGAGAGAGAGAGAGAGAGAGAGAGAGAGAGAGAGAGAGAGAGAGAGAGAGAGAGAGAGAGAGAGACCTTACTCAGTCCATTTATTGTTGAAGGCCAGGTGTGAGAACCTGATTAACAGAATTAAATTTAATTTGCTGTCTTTCGGAGCCATGTGACTTGAAGGTCACAAATAAGAATGTTATTTATAAAAAGCATATAAAGTAATAAAGAGCTTAAACAATAAATGTGTCAGAGTCAACGTGTGAGTGTGTGTGTGTGTGTGTGTGTGTGTGTGTGTGTGTGTGTGTGTGTGTGTGTGTTAAGGCCTTTTGTCGTCCAGGCTGACGAGATGAGCAGTCCCTCTTGTGATCCAGTGGTCTGGGGTCACAGCTCTGGTTCTGAGGTCTAGCTGCCCCGCCCGAACGCTCCAGGAAGTAGTGACACAGACACAGGTCCTACACACACATGAGCGCACAGACAGAGATGAGACAGCGAAACCACAGGACATGACTTCACAAACTATAAACGAGCAGATGGAGAAAACAGGAAAGCAAATGATGAATCATTCAAAATGAATCAAAACAAAGAGGATGATGGAAAGACAAAAAAAGTCCCAAATTACTCACTCCTGGCTGCCGTCTTGGGGTTTTCCACAGGTTTGAAGTGAATGGTGGGAATGGGACGTTCCATCTGCATGTCAGGGGTTCCTCTTGTCCCAACCAGCCCCCTCCAGGTAAAAACCTCCAGGACAAACACTCCATCCTGTAGGGGGGGAGGAGGCAGGGAGGAGAGGTAATGAGCAGCGAAGCAAGGAAGAAAAGGGAGGGGACAGATAGAGGTGGTGAGAGATATGAACACTTGTTTGGAGGTGACATTCTGCATACAGCTTTTGTTTATGACAAACAGCCAATTAGGTAATGAAACTGAGAAAGGAAAGGAGTGGGAGCGGTTACAACAAGGGAGGGGGGGGGGGGGGCTGCAGGGGAAA